>VXBQ01006036.1:2190331-2295348 GCA_013400175.1 Phainopepla nitens | reverse complement strand
AAAAAAACCACAAACAAAACAAACCACCAAGAAAACCACAGCAAGGGTTTTGAAGACATTTCTAAAGATTGCGTTGTGAGACTCAATTTCTAAATTTATGGTCGCTTGGGAGGGAATTTTAGGTAAGATCCAGCAACAAACCAAGGCTGTTTGAAAGCTGCTTTGTGTATCTGCACAAATAAAAAATATGCTTTCCTGTCATTTGCTTCTTAGTAATGAACACTATCATAAATATTGAGCTAGTTTAAGCAAAGTCTTCCAATCCTGGCAGACAACAGAAAAAAAATCCAAGAGATTTTAAGGGCAATTTGACAAGAAAAATAAACCATATGCTTCATTTTGAAGAAAACCACATGTTATCACTGAGGACAAAACCAGCATTCCAGGTAGAAGACATGAATATTGAAGATGACCTAAGGTGATGAATGCAGATGGATACACAGGGGAAGACATTTTAAACTCACACCACCTGTTTGAGGCTATTTCAATGATCCCTTGAGGTATTCATTAAAATGGCTGGATATTTGAAGGCATTTTGGAAACGTGCCTTTTGAGGAAACAGCAAGATGACATTGTAGTATTGTAAACAGGCTTCAAACTTGTGAAACGTTTGATCAATGAAAACCAGAATAAAAACCGGATAAGATGCTCTAGTGAAAGAATATTTTATTAATTGTTCTGCTAAATGGAATGAGGAATATTTTTATCATAATTATTGGAATTTGACAGAAAAGATGGTAAATCAAATATAGGTATTGATGAATTTCCCAAGGTATGCAGCTGGGAACACTGATGTGCTTTAAGTAGCTTCTGGAAGGGCAGAGTGAGGCCTCCTGAGGACACACCAGGAGAGCTCTGTCTCAGAGCCCCAGCAGGATTCCAGGCTCTGCTGAGATCCCTGCACAGCATTCCCATCACACCCACGGACTGAGGCACCAACAGGCAAACTGCCCACACTGTGCTTCACAAAACAAGGAACCTTGAAACTGGCTTCACCGTTGGCTCACTTATTCCATCTCCTGCTGATGGAGATCCACACCAGAAGAGCATTTTATCCCAGCCCACATCTGGGGCAGCACTTCCCCTCAGTTTTGTTCCATCAGGCACATCCCACTGGGAATGATTTTAGCTTAAAAGGGACATGCCACAATGAGTTATGAAGAGTGAAGAGGTAGAGCTGGATCCAGAACTTCCCTCTTTAGGTGAACATGTGAGCAGTTTTACCTCCCACAGAGGTTAATCTGCCAGGCCAAACAACAGCTAATTCTGCAGCAGAAAGACTTGTGGATTTGTGAGCACTAAGGAGGAACTGTACAAGCTCTCATAGTTTACAAGTTACAAATCCATGTTTCCAGAGCTCTTCTAAACTCCACTGATTTCATCACTGAAAAGAAAGTCTTTAAGGTTTCATTGGACACTTGCACAAAAACCACTTTTCATGGTTCCACTCCATGGCTGTGTCTGGCCGAAAAAAGGACATTGTTTGGGCCTCATGGTTCTCTGTGCTGGCCCAAACATCTCTGGACACCTTCTCATTTCTACCAAGTGACAGTATCTGTGATTCAGATGTGGTCCAGAGGGGACCACAAAGGTGATTGGCACCTGGAGCACCTCTGCTAGAGAGAAAGGCTGGAGAGGGCTGGAGTTGTTCAGCCTGGAAAGAAAAGCTGAGGTAGAGGGATTTCTGACAAGGGCCTGGAGTGGCAGAACAAGGAGGAATGGCACCACAGTGACAGAGGGCAGGCTTCGATGAGATATTAGGAAGAAATTCTTCCCTGTGAGGGTGGCGAGGCCCTGGCACAGGGTGCCCAGAGATGCTGTGGATGCCCCAGACCTTGAAACTTTCAAGGTCAGGCTGGAAAGGGCTCTGAGCAACCTGATGCCATTGAAGATGTCTCTGCCCTGCCCATGACAGTGGGGTTGGACTAGATAGCCTTTAAAGGTCTCTCCACCAACCTTTTAAGTGATTTCAGGATTAAAGAATGCCCCAGGCATATTGATGGGTAGAAGGAGCTTTCCCTCATCCAAAAAGGAAAAAGGACAGCAGTAACAGGGCTGCTATTTAGGAAGCAAAAACTAGATGAAATTGTGTTAGGATAGACAAGAAAGAGATGGAAATAGAGACAACTAAGAATATTAAAAATTAACAGCATGAAAACTAAACAAAAAGCAGATCAAGGAGTCAGTACGTTGTGTGAAATGGCTTTCATGCACTTAGAAACTGGACCTCTTCACATCCAAATCCTTCAAGGGGCCAGGTGAGTCAAAGGGAACCTTTTATCAGGGGTACACCGAGTTTGCATCAAGTAGACAGAGAAAATAACCTTTGAAAGTGATCCTTATTCATCATTCAAACCCAAATGCAGGATTGCTCCTGTTTAACTCAATGCTGCTTCTAATAAAGTGCGGGAGAATCACATTATTGGCTTGCAAGTTTTTTTTTATTCTGATCAGATTCACTGATAGACACCATTGTGCTTCCTAATCTTGTCAAAGGAACACAGGACCAACACATTCTCAAGGCTGACACTGCAGTACATAACAGGACATTTATCACTCAAAAGTAAACTTTTTATTTTAAATGGCATCCTGTGGCAGGGTAAAATCCCTTCCAAGTTTTTCTAGTCATGGTCTGGTTGAACAACACCAACATAAAAGAGACCACTTCATGAACAATTCTGACTTTTCCTCCCAACCCTGAAGGTAACTGCCTTAAGTACTGCCAAAAATTAAAATTCAACTACACCAAATATAGGTAGTTATTTTACATAACTTAAAAGTGACAAATAGCAGAAATCTGCAGAACTACAAAAACTATAATAAAATCATTTTTATGAGTTAGAAGTAAAGACCTCTGAAAAGTTGCCTTTTCTTTACCAAACCCAAGCTAACATTTCCCATCTTCTCCATTTTCTGTTACTTTTTCAAATAGCTCATGAGAAATCCTTTTATCATTTTTCATAATTCCTGCCCAGACTTCTCCTGCTCTAGGCATGGAAACACATCATTAATCCAGGCAGGCTGTCTCCCCTGAGTTTTCTGGTGTGATTTCCAGAGAAGGAATTCTATTCCTACTCAACCCCTGTTTCTGCTTGCAGTAATGCTACACTGGTGTCACACAACTTCATTTGTATAAACAAAATTCATTCATGCACCAATACGAAGTATAACTGCTTCCCTGAGTATTGTCACACCCACATAAATAATTTAGAACTCCAGCCTGCTGAAGTATCCTCTGGGGAATAAAGATCACCAAGAGAAGGGATCAAGTGAAAGTTATTTATTTAGCAAAATGAATCAGAGGTTGATGGAAAGATCTTCATCAGCTCTGAAGAAGGTAGAAGAGACTCAATAAAAAGGGATCTTTATACAGGTGTCCTTGTCCTAGACTGGCCATGATTTATTGCAGAGAAAGTTAGAAAACCTAAATTTTGAGAATTTTTCCCTAATGACCAATAAAGGCATAAAATAATAATAATAAAATACAGTGGAGGTTAAAGAAACTGATGATTAGGGTATAAAGGTGTTGTGTACAATACCTTCTCAACATTCCTCACCCATTAAGCACAGACAGGATGACAAAACTTTCCTAATGACCATGTTTATACTTTATATTCATGTGTTTACTCAGACCCATGATCAAAGGCATTTTTTCACTTCAATGCCAAGACCAGGAGCTGGCATCTGCCAACTTGCATTTGAAGACAGCAGCCAAAAGGGAAGCGTAATGGTACCCCTTGAAAAAATCTCTGTCCTCAGCTTAATTGCAATGACCCCAAGGTAATGAGCATTTCCTGGAACATAAGATGTATCCTTTCCTGACGAGGACAGAATATATTTGTTTCCCAAATTAGGTAGAGCCCTACAGATGTTGGCATTAAGTGTACTGATGGGAATCATGATCATCTGTCAGAAAAGTGTATAAATCCTCTGGGTTCTCTAACAACTTGACGGCGTTCCTGTGAAATATTAACTAGGCACAATGCAGATATTGACATTTAACTCTGTTTCCACTGGGTTCCTCTTCCGACTCACCATTGCTCTCTCCAGTTTCCTCAGGCTCTGTACTTTATAGAAATGGCCACATGTGTAGATTTTTATTTGATGACATACTTGCAAAACTGCAGCGAGAGAGCAGCTCGAGCCCTGCAAAGGAGCTGCAAAGCTGCAGAAATATTCTGCAATGTGGTGAAAGCCACGTTAACAGCTTCCAAATCTCACCAATGAAATGGATGTTTACACTGCCAGTTATAGCAGAAGCAGGAGACCAGGCAGCCCTTAACATAAACTAGCTAGATTTACAGAAAGCAGCAGAGGAAATGGTAAATTTGAATCTGTCTAGGTTTTCAGGTTCTGTGGAAAAGAGGGGCTGTCCTTTCTGTATATCCATCATCACTTACAAAACAGCAATAAGGTAAGACAGAAACTTTATGAATGTTTTATGAAGTTGTAGGTGGTAGAAAACAGCTTCTTGCTCAGAAGAGAAAAACTGGAGTTAGACTGGAGTTCTCTCAAGAACTCTTTCATGAGCCGAAGAACTCTTTCCAGGAAAAGGTTTCACTGGAAAGGATGTGGCTTTCCAGATACGGGCAAGATTAATCACCATAAAAGCTCTGGGCTTTTTTTCTGATTCATCTACTTAATTGAAAAAGTTTCCAACCAGCAACTTCTGAAACAGCCAAAAGAGAACACACTCAAGGGACAGCAGCACGGGAGGGGCAGGGGGGTTTAACCATAACTCCATCCATGTGTCCTGATGTCTCATTTTTCCCTGTGTGAGTTGGGAGGCCCTGGCAGAATGCCCAGAGAAGCTGTGGGTGCCCCTGGATCCCTGGAAGTGTCCAAGGATGGAGCTTGGAGCACCCTGGGACAGTGGAAGGTATCCCTGCCCCTGGCAGGGGTGGAACTGGAAAATCTTTCAGGCTCCCTCCAACACTGCCATCCCTTCAGAGCCGGGGACCCTTGAGCATCTTCAGGCTGTGCTGGATATCAGGTCTGGCACACCAGGTTCCCCCAGGCAGGGGATCACTCCATGCAGTACTTGGAACACCTGAAAACTTTTGCTTGGATTGATTCACCTTTTCTCTATTTTTACTTTCTGTAACTATTAGACTTTAGGATTACAACTGCAACCAAAGTAAGCATTTAACTTTATATAGTTGTAAAATATCTCGATACGTTATTCTAGGAAATGCCTTATTGCATTCCAATGTTACAGAAAGCCAAACTCCCAAATCTGACATGGGACTAAAGTTCTGTCTTATTCATTCTCTTAACCAGAATATTAAAGTAAATAAAACTCATCCAATTGAGCTAATTATCGCTTCAACAGAAGTGGAGCCAGGATTTAAAAAGAGAAGTCTATTAAAAAAGTACAATCAACAAAATCTTGTACT
Source organism: Phainopepla nitens (assembly GCA_013400175.1). Taxonomy (NCBI): domain Eukaryota; kingdom Metazoa; phylum Chordata; class Aves; order Passeriformes; family Bombycillidae; genus Phainopepla; species Phainopepla nitens. Next base: position 2,289,952 of record VXBQ01006036.1, on the reverse strand, counting down.
GTCTAGGAAAACATAATTGTTCTGACTTGATATAGACGTACATTATTTCGTGAGTGCAAAAAGCAAAGCTTGATTACAGCAGTAGAGAAAGGTACCGTGATTATCCTAATTAAAAATTTGCCAAGTTATTTATAGTATAATACAAGGAAATGACATTCATTATCCTATAAACTATTCAACAAACCATTAAGCACTGTAATAAAATCAATTGGCAAAAAGAGGTGCAATAATATGGAGTTTACCCATGTAAACTCCTTAGCAAACTAGAACCAAATCATCCCTCAGACTCAGCATTCCTTCTGCAAGCAGTGCAAAGGTGCTTGAGATTTGGAAGTACAAAAGGAGCTCTTGATTAGTATGTGAGCAGTAGTTTAACTTCTCATTTGGTAGCTAACTGCAATTACACAACAGGTTTGCAGAGCAGAGTTCAGAAGAAGAAAAAGAAATTTCAAAAAGCAGGTAGAGCTCAAGAACCATAAATATAAGTCAAAAACTATTTTACCACCTTTTAAAATGTGTTGATTTACTCTTAATTAACTGATGAAGCAGCATGCTGAAGTCTCTTTCACTACACACACAATTAACTCATAAGCAATCAGGGAAATTAGAGGAAAATTAGAAACAGGGTTGTCATAAAGTGTTGATCATCCCCACCTGCAATACACACCTGCTGCAATTTAACTTGCATCAAACAACAACTGGTTTGTAAAACACCACTTAATTAATTATAATTTTTTAAAATACATTTTAAGCAAAGCATTGTCCACAACCTGGACTGTTTAAGCTTTAGAAAATAATTGCCCTATAGGCCAACCTTTCTGATTTGTGGTAACAATAAGAATGCAATCAACATTTCACAAAGGTAGACATGAACACACCATAATCTGCCAACACCTCTCCAGTGCCAATCCTATTTAGGCGCATTTAGAAAGGCATGACACTACATTTCTATCAGTTCTGCTGCCCTATCAATTACTCCAGCTAGAAAACAGAAGTTCATCACCCTTATCTCTATCAGCATGTCCTACATCAGCCCTGACACCCAGCCTGGGACTGACCTTTGGCAATGCGCACGTCACAGAGAGCTGCTACCTGCCAGGCTCTGCTTTCGTGTCAGCTGAGCTGCAGAGTAAGCCCTCATCCATTCATTTGGCATCAAGTGCAATATTATAAATTTCTTTTTTTTTTTTTTTGAAGCTCAAAGGCTCATTAAGCACCTGCAATAACACAACGAAGCTCTGTGGTTTTGCCAACATATATATATATACACATATATACATATTTTGGAGAAGCAGTTAATGCCTTTGAGGGAGCATGTTAGTGGAAGGAGAACCTGTGCTTTGATCTCATTAGTGAGAATGAATCATGACTGGAGTTCACCAGGGTGAATAAAACCAAGAGACTAAGCTCACATCCAACTCTCCTGCTGAGGAAAAACACTAGACTAACTAGAACTTCCTCACAATAGTGTAGATTATTCTGCAGAGTCATCCTTCCACCTCTTAAAAGGACAAATAAAATAGGCTGCTTAAAAGAAATATAGCAAAGCTCCATTTTCTTCCCTTGATCTAAGGGATATTTGACAATTCCCATGTACAGAAAATGTTTGTACCACTTCTCACACATGCTTTATCCTCTGAATAGGAATACCCCCAACCCCGATGCACATATTTACTAAAGGCCTTGAAATGAGCATCACCTGCAGTGTAACTTCCATTTACAACAGCCATTAGTTACACAAATAAATCCAACACCCTGCTTTGAGGGTATAAATTACCCACAAAGGCCAGCTCCCCCCACCCTCCTCACACCCCATGCACTGCACAAAGCGCTGCCATTTGCATGCAGCAAGAGTCTCAACACAGAGCTAAGCAGAAAGATTACTGGAAATCTGGAGCTGGAGCTCGTGGAAACAGCTGTTTTCTCTCTGGTAATGCACAAACTAAGTTTCACATCACTCCCTCTCTCACGAGAAAAATGAGCTATGAAAAATCCAGTTTGTCCCTCCACAGTAGGACTCTGGTTGAGAACGGGAACATCTGTTTGGGCTGAGCAACCCCTTCCAGCTGACAACCTGAACTGAAAAACCCTCCAAGGACCAAACACCAAATTTTGATGCTTTCTCCATCATGAATATTTCTTCCCTTATAATACGGCTTTTGGGTTTTTTTGTTTGTTTGTTTTTTAATACTCAGCATCAGTTGAGAATCAACATGAAGAATATTGGAAGGAAAAAAGTGCCAAAATCTAAGAGCAGCACATCTTCCAACTTATTTGTGATGCCCTTCAGGTTTATACCACAAGCAGTGATGCATATTCATGCTAGCAGAACAATAATTAGAGGGGGGAACCATTCAGCATAAGAAATTGAAGCATCAGATTTAGAAGCAAGGCTACAAGTAAATCCAGGAGAGAGCTTCAAAGCCTCTGACACCCCCTCAGTAATGTAGCTGCTAGTCAGCTCCAACAGCAGCTTACTCCTTCCTCCATGCCCTGGGGTAAATGACTCAGGCACAGAGATTCAGTTAAAAAGGTTTTCCTGGCACAAAAGCGAAGGATTTTCCAGAAGGAATTACTAATCATATTCCTATATTTATGCACACACACACACACCTTTATGCTGCAGCTGGGGCAGGTGACAGAACAGTTCACTTGGAAAGGACCTGCAGCCCCCACATAGGCCACAGGCAGCACAACACAGCCACGACCATCCAGCTGTGAATCCCCACAGTGCCCAGGACTCAGGGGAGCAGGGTTTGGCCCTTCAGAACCATCAGGGAGGTTTGTGTTTCTTGCTGTGCATCTTCCTGTGTGTATTTCAGCTTCATGCCCTCTCCTGCACTGACAGTGCTATTGATCTCCTGGAGAAATACAAAGCAATTAAAATATTACCTTCTTCCTTGAGCCTTCTGAGACTCTTGAACAGTGCCATTTCAGAAAGGAGAGGAGAAAAGTTCAGCTGTGCTTGTTTCTCCTCTCACCAGCTTCAAACTCACATGTTTAATATCCACAGTGAATATAAGCAAATTGAATGGCTCTACTGGACTACACTTTACAGGGCAGGCACAAAGCAATGTGGGAAAATAGCAAAGACACAAATGAAACTCAAACAAGCAATTAAATCTGTTTATGATCCCTCCTTTCTGCATTTACACAGCCTGGGACTTGCAGATCCATCCAACCAGTGCCCTGGCCAGAGGGGAGCCAGGATTGGCAGCATCCAAGGGTGCCATCAGCACAAAGCTGAGAGAAGAGGATGAATTTGGGGCATAGAGAAGTCACACTACCTTAATTTTTAATAGGTTTTTTTTCATAATACAGGAATATTTAAGGTGTGGTCGCACAAAGGCTGAGACAGCCTGAGAGGCCTGCAGCTCTTCCCAGGCTTGGCCTGGGGGGGGTTGCAGAAGAAAGGCAACTTCTCTCAGACTGCACTGTGTGAGAAAACTTCCGAAGGAATGAAAAACAATTGTCAACAACGTTTTGCACCTTCCTTTGTATGTGATGTTTCTCTTTTCAGAGGATTGTTTTCTTCCTCTCACCAATCAGTCCCTTGTTTGTCTTTATTTGACCATTCAGCTTCATCTTTTGCAATGTTCTCTGTATAAACCATCAGGTCTGCTCAAAATAAACTCTTTTCTTGAAACACAAGCCTGAAGTTATTGGAGTCAGTTGTGCTGCTGGAAATCTGGGAGCAACATTAAAGAGTCATAAGCAAGGAAACAAGACCCCCATCCATGGAACCTAACCCCAGTTTTTGTTTAATTTAAATGCTGGCAGCAAATATTTTCATTCTAAGAATTTTTGATTCTGCTTATTTAGTATCACTGAGAGAAAAGACGAAGCAGAGGATAAAGAGGAGGAAGGTGGTTTGCGATAAATGTATTGCAGGAATACACTGTAGTGAAAAACCTCACATTCCTCCAAATTCAACTTCTACAGTCCTGCATATCCTGCTATTTTTGCCCCACACAAACTTCATGTCAGGTTGCTGGACAACTGATGATCTGTTTGCACTCACAGCTAATTGTCATAAGCCACCAAAGGGATCATATAATTTTTTTCTGAAACTAGACTCTTTAAACTCTAATAGTAGGATTAAACACACACTCAAAGTGCTGCAAGAACACACTCCTCCTGTTTTCAAACCCAAGTCTACCACCTCTTTTTAATCACTTCGTGCTAGACAAGCACAAAGCCAGGCAAGAATGTTTTTCTCCCTTGAAGTAACCCCTCTGGCTAGGGTTATACCTTTTCATACATATTCTCTGTTGGCTGAATTTTATTCCCTTTTTGCTTTTCAGCTTTTTTAGTTATTTCAATTTTTATTTAAATAGAAGATAAAGACTAACAGGTTTTTTTTTTTCCTCAAAAGAAGTTCTTGTAAGACATCCTCATGAAGTGATCACTTTTTTTCTGAAATCTTGGTTTGGTAATGGGAATACCTAGAGGCTGATGTTCTTCAAAAATGTGCACCTCAGATTACCTGCCGCTGTCTCTAAGCCTTCTAAAGAGATAAAGAAAATGAAGACATGGGAAAATATTTGATCTTTCATGCTATATCCTGGTAGAAATTCCTTCCTATCTTTTAAACACATTTAAGGTAAGTCCTGGAAGTAAAAGCATATAAGCAGTTGAAAGTAATTGTATGATACTGCAGAAGATCTGGCTTTGAAGAAAATTGGAGTTCTTCAATGTATAAATAGTATATGTGCTGCATTTTGCCTGGTTTTAGCGTTCTGGAAAACTTGCATGCATGTACTGAGGTTTAGTCAAAGTCACAGAAAAAGTTTATTTTCTTGCATGGTCTTGTTGATACACGGAAGGTTAAAGGCTGAACCAGTCAATGGCATTTTGCCAATGACTTCTAAAGTGTTGGGATCTTCCCCTTAGCAAAATTACATTCAGAAGAGCCACACAGTTGTTACTTTTATATAACTTTCATTGGATTAGCATAAAATAAGCAAAGAGCTTTGCTCAAAATGACATTAACCTTTGCAAGCTTTCAGCTCAACACCAGCAGCGTCCTGTTTCCATGGGAAAGAAAAAGATAAGTGGCCAGTCAGACTGTTTGTTACAAGCTTTACAAAACCAAGGATGTGAGCAGGGCACACACGCTCCTCCAATTCAGTCAGGTGCAGCAGGTTCTGAGCCACACTGCCAGCCCTGCTCACACTGTTGTACAGAAGCAAAGCCCTGCTGAATCTGTAACAACAACAGCACAGAGCCAGCAGAGGCTGCCCCTGCTCAGTCACTCCTGTTGGTACCAGGGATGTCACAGGAAGGCTCCAGGAAGAGGACACTGAAACCCCCAGCCAATGGAGCAGGTCTCTGTTCAGGGACACCTGAAAACCCCCAGCACTCAAGCTCAAAGCACACACACTGGAGGAAGCCTGGCCTAGGATTAGGGTTTATGGAATGCTGCCCGTGTGGGTTTGAAGCCCTGCTCCTTCCAGGTACCTCTGATTGAATCCAGTGGTGTTACCTCCATCCACACCAGTTTCAGACTAAAGCCCTCTCCCCCAGGCTGCTATCAACATCCACTAGACAAATAACAAGAATTGTCTCACTGTTTCCCTTTCAAAGCACCGCTTTGTTGAGTGCCTAAGGGATGAGAGCAGGCACAGCAAAGCATTTGGCCGACGTCTCAAATCCCTCAGCTAAAGCAGACAGTTCACCCAAAGCTTCCATCTCCCAGGAGACCAGCCAAAGGAAGGAACTCCACACTCCTCCTCTGAAACCTTATCCCAAATCAGCTGTGAACACCTCTTTCTCCAGACAGAGATCTTCCACACCAAGGAGCCCATCAGACAGGTCAGGATGGGCTCCAGTCTCTGTTTCTAGAAGGGCTCAGCCACTGAACAATTACTGAACAACAACAAAAACAACCCAACAGTCACCTTGAAAATTCTAACTTCTTTTCCAATTACACCTCTTCATCATCTCTCAAGGAGGATGCTCAAACCTCCCTGAAAAAAGTTAATGGAAAAGTTTAATAAACCTGTGAAATCTGTCTTGAGAAATCAACCAGAATTAATTGCCAGCAAAAATCATCTTCTCTTCAAGATGGAAGGGAACAAACCACCTGGGCATGGCATTATGGACTGCTTGCAATAAAAGATACTTGATTAAACCTTTCAGAAATTAAAATGAGTGAAACACTAGCAATAGGTGATGGTAAATAGCTGAAGTAAAACTCAACAAATACAGCACACATGCTTGGGATTTTTTGGTGGGATTTCGATTTTCTGTTTTCAAATCATATCCTTCTAAAGAAAACCTAAGTTTAGGTTTTCTTAAATTTATCATATTAGCTGGTGGTGAGACAACATCAAACCCACAGTTTGATTGATGGAGTTACTCTGTGCCCTACCCTGCTCTTTTCATACCTATCTTCCAGAAAAGTAAAAAAAAAAAATTTAAAAAAAATTATATATATATATATATATAAAATTAAGTAGTTCTAGCAATTTAGCCATGTGACAACTGTTGGTAAAAAAAATGCAGGTAAAGTGTTCTAGAATAACTGAACTACACTACAGAATGATGTTATCAGCTTGTTTGGAATTACCACTGGCCAGATATCAAGATTTTAATTAACAGCTAATTAGAGGCACAGCCTTATCTTGGAGGTTCCTGCTAATCTCTAGATCTCTCAGTGATGGTGATCACATCCTTTACAATTGTTTAGAGCAAATTGGAGGGATCCTTTATCACATGTAATGTTGCACCTTGGCTTTTGGGAGCACACCAGTGGCATTAATGCCAACAGGTAAGTGAGGCCAGAAATGGCCTGGGTGGGGGGGGGAATCAATTTACTTCCAATTAAAATCTATTGAAAAGGATGTTGTTTTCTTTATTTACAAAATTAAATAATAATTGTGCTTCCATTTACCGAAAAGAGGGTTTTGAAAGTTTGATAAGCTTCCATTTTTCAAATAAACAATGATAGGACAATATTTGAGGGATGTTTCTTTGCAACAGTGCACAAAACACGAACTTCTTAAAAATTTCAGCTATTTCAGTGAAGGAATGCTCCCGTCACTGTTTATATAAAAATTTAAACAGAAGCAATCAGTCAAGCTTCTTTAAAAGGGAGGAAGCAGTTGATACAAAACTCACCCTCTTCCCTTGGGCAGACACATTTTCCATTAGCCCTGCCCTACAAAGCTCAGCACAGGTAGGAAAAGAGAAGAGCAATTTAGATTGTTCTGGGACTTGAGGGAACGCTACAACATCCTGAGACGTAACCCTGGCATTTGAAATTGCACAGCAGCTCTGGGGCTGCCACTCAGCCCCCAGCTCAGATGAAGGAGGGATCCACGGCCTGCCGCCGATCACGGGACGCGCTTTGCTGACATTGCCAGCAACGTTCATTTCAGTACCACGGAGGAAGTGGCTGAGGCAAGTTTAAGTTTGACCTTGAAATAGCATTTTATGCAACAGAGAGAATGCTGAGTCTGTGAAAGATACAGAAGTATGGGAAGACTAAAGCAGGTAAATTAAAATGTTCAGCTATGGGAGTCAACGTGATTTACCTTATCTAACCAAATTTGGAGTCAGGCCCCTTTTGTGTTCCAGATTCACTAAAGATGCCATTTCAGCAGCCTCTTTTCCAAAATACAGGGAAATATGAATGAGATCTTTGCCGAATATTGCACAGAACACCAAAGATTACACCAAACTGGAAAAGCTGTAGTTATTACCTAGGCACGTGGATACAGCACATTGTGCCTGAAGCGAAGAAATACTCTTATCTTTGCTTTCCAAAGTGGCTGCATCAAGCTTCAGAAAACACAATTGATAAACCCAGACACCCAAATCACTTTCAAATACCCAGTCAAACCCGTTTGTCCATCCATTTACAGCCAAGAATCTCTATGATTCTCTCCTACTTTCACCATGGACAGGGTCTGGCTTGGCAAAAGCTCTTTGACACAGCAGAATAATGCAGGCAGGTATTTGCAATCCAAGTTGCTCTAAGAGTTATGTACCTTGGGTATTGTTTATTCCAACTGATAGAAAGACACCACTGCTTATCACAAGGAGCTTTATCAACACACAAATAAACCTCTGAGCTGGTTCATGCCAAGAAAACCCACTGTGGCTTTCACACCGAGCTAAAAAGAACCTACCAAGAAGCATTTCAGAGGTTACAAAACCTCACCAGCTCTGCCAGGGTCAACACCAGCTCCTATCCAGGTTTCCCCTGTGGCACCAGGACAGGTTTTGCTTTTTCCTTTTGCTCTCCTATGTCTCTTAGCCATTCCAGCACTGCTGTGCTCCCTTTTCTGTACAGCAATTAGCAGTCCCAATTCAACCATGGCTAATAATAGAACATTTAGGTGTTTTTCTCTTTTGTATTTAAACTTGCTGGAATGGTCTTCCACAAAAATAAACCAACTCCTTTCACCCCCACCCCATCTCACCCCCCAAATATTCTCTTCCACAGACACCAAGCAAGAAAACAGCAAATTTCCTCTTACCAACAGACCCGAGCAACCCTTTACTGTTTCTGAACACTGAAAACAATCTTTGCTCTTCCCCCAGGTTCAACCTGAGACCCACTAGCAAGAATTATTTATAATATGGGCAAAATTAGTGCATTAATTTCTGAGCAGAACAGCTCTCACACCTGAGACCCCTGGAGCCCCCAAGGGCAGGAATGCTGGAGAGTAATCCCAGAGACAACATCCCCTTCCTCACTTTCCTTATCTTCACACAATTGGTTATTCTTTCAGTGTAATCATTGCCTCAAGGTTCCTGTAGTGTCCTTTCCCGTTTCCCTTCCTTGCTCCTTCCCAGCCTCACCCTCATGAAGCATAAAAAACAACACTTTTTCCAGACTCAAAGCCCCCCTTAATTAAAAGCACTTTCTCCCCTTTCACCCCCAAACAACATATTTTATCTAAATATAATTATCACTTACCCTGTTCATTCTGCACTGCTCTATATTACTGATTATGTTTTCTTCTCAGATTAAATCCCAGAAGCTGCTTTCTCTTAGAGCACCATAACGCTGCTGCTTTTCTTTGTCCACCCTTCCCTCCTAAATCCTTATTGGGTTCAGGTGTTTTCAACCAAGTCCAAGGAGGAGGCAAATGATTCATCACAGCTGATCTGAATTATTCTCTATAATCACACCTGACCTGAACTTTCATGATTTTAAAAAAAATCTGAAATCCTATTGTATGCTCTGTAGCTTTCTGTATGGTCTTGGGGACAAAAAAAAAAGTATAATAGAACATAAATAAAATTAAAAATGTGTACCTATAGCTTGTTCTGTTGCAATGGTGTGTTTTTAGATATGGAGATCTTTGGAGAAATCAATACTTTGTGGTGTTGTGCTCAGAATGGGCAGTCTCCCCCCACTCCAGCAGCACAGCCTGGTCTTGGGGAATTCTGGGAGGAGAAGGGGCAAATAAACCAGTACTGGCACGATCCCAGTAATGGTGTGAGGTCCCAGCACCTGCATGCTTCATAAAGCTGGGGAAAGCTTCCATCCCCTCAGAGCCTGGTACCTCCTTCAAAAATAACAAGGGGTTTCTTCAGGATGTAGATGTCTGGGTAACCTGTAGCCAAAAATCCAGCAGCTGCGGGGTGGATGTTGGATCTCAGTTCTAGAGCAAGTACTTAAATACTTCATAAATCTCCCATTAGTGTCTGGGTCTCTCAGGGAGGATCCAGTGCTGGGGTTTATAAAGTTATAATTGCTGCCATCAGACAATGCTTAGAAGGAAATGATAGATATGTGCAGGCTCACCTGCCAGGGGGGCTGTTAAAGAACAAAACAAAGCGGATTGGAAATTATATGAATAAATGGTGTTAAAATAAAAGTGATTCTAACTTCACTCAGCTTTCCAGTAATATTACCTAATGCACTGCCTTTCTTGTGCTGTTTTTCTTACCCCACAAAAAACCCTTTGAAGTAACATGTCAAAGTCACACATCACCAGGGTGGGGTTTTGTGGGTCTGCATGTTTGAAAAGCAGCAGGTTGCCAAAAAAAAAAAAAAAGCAGCAGGTTAATGGCTGGTTTTCCACTCTTGTTTTTGACATCACTTTTTATAACTGCCTATTGATATTTCCAACATATTACATTTACACCACAGCCTGTGGATTCATAGAGCCCAGGGATGGACAACTCAAATTAGCAGTTGGAAACACTTTTTCTTCTCCTCACAGTTTTTCAGGTTTTTGGTTTTTTGTTTTTTTTTTTTTTTTGTACATGTTAATTCTGTGCCATCTGCACTCATTCTGTGCATACACCCTGCCCAGTTTCCTTGAAATTTATTTTCACTGATCAAAGATGGATACTAAGTTAGCATTTATCTGAATACTTTAAAAGTTTCATGTGTATTAAGAAGTTAAAATTTGCAAATACAGATATTATAAGAGATTATGTGTTAAGGCCCTAGTCAAAAAGGAGTATTATTTGAAAAACAATTTTATTTAAATAAATTACAAAATAATATGTTCAGAGCAAATCAGACAAAATCACAAATCTGAGGGCCAATATGATCTGATGCAATAGAAAACAAGTGCATCTCAAACTATTGCTTTACAGGAAACTTACTGATACATTTTTGCTATCTGGAAAGGACATTTGCCAAGTGGCTGGCCCAAAGGCCTAATTCTTTTTTCCAATATTGATTTTTCCTTTTCTCCCATTTTTTGTCATTGTTTTGGTGAACAACAATTAGGCTCATCATTTTCTTTTTTTTTCATATATTTTGGATTTTTCCTAGAATGATAGCAAATATCATATACAAAGTAGAATTTACTGATTAAGTCTATGATTTGACATCATAATTTTGTATTGTATTTGCATATTAATGGCGCTGATGAGAAGAACAAATTGAAAGCAGTTATTAGAACATGTAAGGTGAATTTTCTTGCATAAGCCATTTTCATATCATGTCGCCATTATAAAAGAAAAAAATTGTGATGAATGTTCCCCCTGAAGCTGACAAGTTACAAGGGCTTGTACTAAGGGAATAATAACTCCAAGATTCATAAAAACGGTAATTACTTTATCAACCTTCTAGTCACATTGCAGACACACACACACTGAATCACTCCAAAATAACACTGACAGAAAAATTAGACTTTATGTTGATATTACACTTCTTACCTGAGGTTTCCTTCTAAAAATATAGGCCCACTATATTGCTAATTACCCTGAAACCAAGAAAATCAGGTTTATGCCATGTATCTTTAAACACTCAGGTAAGGCTGGATGGGACAGGGAGCAGAAGGAGTGGATATCAGGAGGAAGGGAGTATTCAGGTTCAAGGATGACACTGCCAAGGTGGAAGTTACCATATATTTCCTCTAGGAGCCTGACAGCTCCTTGTAAGACACCATGGTCTTGGACAGAGTCCCAGGAAGGGCAGCAGAGATAAAAGTGCACCATAAACCCAACCAGCTTCAAATGGTGTTTAATTAATTAATTAATTAATAAAAGAGATTATGTGGTCATAAGGAACATCCAAGGAACATCCACATCCCTCTTGGCTTCGTCCATTACCACACCACCTGTGAATGAGAGCCAAAAACGGGTCCAAAAACATCCCAACCCTACATCTTATTGCTCCTATGAAACTGCCCACAGCCACAGCTGTGCAGGTTCAGCAGTGATGAGGAACAGCTCCATGGATCCAAGGAGACATTCTTGTGTCTGGGGGCACAGCTGGATCCCCCAGGGCAGACACTGAGAGAAGCACTGCTCTCTGCAATAAAGACAAAATGCTAATTGTGATCCCAGAGCTCATTCCTGAGTGACATGAGGATCCCTGTGCTCCCTCCCAAGCTGGTTTTGTCTGTAAAAGTGGCAGGGGCTCCACATCCCAATTTAATCCTCTGCCCTGGAGCAGCACAGCCCCTCTGACTCCATCTCCGGCTCTCATCTGTCCTGGGGCAATGGATAAGGACAGGGAGCACTTCCCTGGGGCTGTGGCTCCTAAAGGATGGTGCTGGGCTGTGCAGCACTCAGATCCTTCCCAGAGACCCACAGTGAATCCTTTGCAGTGTTCAATGTCTGCTCCAGCATCCCTGTGAGATAAATAACACCATCATTGGGATTTGCAGGTGGAAGCATTTAATGTACTTCACAGAGATGAGTGGATAAGCAGCATTTTTTCTGGGTTCCAGTAAAAAGGTGCAACTGGAAAAATGAATCCTCATAATTTCTTACTTAACTCATTAATTACTACATGCTCTTGGAGCAACCTGAAGGGATGATAAGATCATTAGGCTGGAAATTAAAGGGATAGTGTTCTCTCCTTTTTTTTTTTTTATCCCCTTTCAAAAATTTAAAACTCAATTTGTCTCATCCAGCAAATCAAAGTTTAGAGGCTGGAAGATTCAAGGTGGTTCTCCCTTTCAAAGGTGTCAGTCAGTTCTCCATCAGGGAATCTCTGGGTCACAAAGCACAGATCCTGTTTTAGGAGAGAATAAGATTAAATGTATTTCAGTGCCTAATGTACATGCAAATGCATGGGATTAGAAATGTGTAAAATTAGAAATGTAAATACTATTACGATTTTTTAAAGAATGTTTTCAGGCTGAGGCAGAACACCATCGTCAAAATAATGCTGCAGTTTTTCTCTTAGGTATACAGTGCTTGTTCTCTCTGGAAGAGCCTGAACTACTCAATTTTAAACTCTTAATCACATTATTTTAATTTCTAATGAGTTCTTATGTGTGGCTGGACACTTGAGCCCTTTAAGAGTGCCTTGCAGATGGAAATCTCTTTACAGAGGGACTTCGTCTTCCCTGTGAGCTCCCAGGCTCAGTGTAGCCTGAAAGGAGGCAATAGCTCAGCCTTTGTTCCAGCTGGGTCCTTGACCTCCTTGTTTACAGTGCTAATGGGGACAGCAGTTAGTCAGAGTCAAGATGGCATTTCTGAGATGTGAATAATCCCACAAGAAAACAGGCTGGAACAGTCGGCACATTCACAGCACTGGCCTAACCCAGCCACGGGCTCGTTGTGATGTTCAGCCACCACCACTGATCCCAGCAGCAGCAGAGACAGTGACCTATAGGAAATATAATCTCTGTCCCATTACCAACTCCCTGAGACATTTTTCTCCCTCTAAAGCCCGAGATTGTCAATGCCATCCTTCTCAAAAGACCCTCTTTCATGTCCCTTTTATCATCCTGACCTTGTTCTAGTGGGAATTTCCATTCCGCCTTTTGAGACATGCAAACGATGCAAAATTTCACTCCTCTCTTGCTGCACAAAGATCCAAAGAGTAAAAATCCCAGCCTGGGATGTGGCCTGTCTCCCCCAGCACAGTGTGTGTGCTCCTGGTCACGCTGCACAGGCTGCCTGTTCCCACCACGGAGTCACTGCTGGCCCGTCCCTGGAGCATCAGCTGTGCTGCCAAGAACATGCAGGGTAGGAAGATTTGATATATTAAATAGTTATTATAGAAAAACTCCATTTACAGAACTTGTTTTTGCAGAAGAGTGAATTATCCTGTTTGACAATACCGTCTTTACAAGTGGAAAAATGTGACATTCAAGACATCAAATATCCGTCTCGGTGTTTTGCTTGGCAATCAAAGTCCCAGATTACAATCCTTGAGAATTTAATACACCTCTTCAGCAATTCCCTGTAATGCTACTAGAGTGAGCATAAAACACTCTGTGTTGAACCACTGTGGCCTGGATTTCCTTAATTACATTGGAATAAGATGAAGATTTCCCCAAAGCGCAGCTGTGACTCAAATGCACTCAGCTCTGCCCAGCTAATGGGGTCACACCCTGTGCAGACACCAGGTTCACAGGTACCATGGCTCAAGAGCTGTGGCCTCAAGCCCAGTATATGTAATTATAACATTTAAAGCTATTCCAAAGACTGAACTCACGCTTTAAGTGAAAACTGTAAGTATAAAACACTGTGTGGAGAGCATTGTTTGCACGAGCTCATGGTTTAAAGCTTCCCAATTCAAAACCTTCAGCTCTTATCACTTTGCATCTGAGTGTTTTATTAAAAAGCTGTGTTTGTGCCTTGGGGCCAGTAACACACAGGAAAAGAAGAGAAGAGTGTCTGAGGAGATGATCAAGGCACTGTTAATCTGCATTTTTCATAACATATTCCTTACTGTTCTTTAATATGGCTTTGAGAAATGAAGGCTCTGAGGAGAACTTAAGAGACCCTTCCAGGATCTAAAGGGGCTCCAGGAGAGCTGGAAAGGGGCTTTGGACAAGGGCCTGGGGTGACAGGACACAGGGAATGGCTTCAAACTGATTTCAAATGGCTTCAAAAGAGCAGGGGATTAGGTATTAAGAAAAGGTCTTCCCTGTGAGGGTGCTGAGGCCCCAGCACAGGGTGCCCAGAGGAGCTGTGGCTGCTCCTGGATCCCTGGCAGTGTCCAAGGCCAGGCTGGATGGGGCTTGGAACAACCTGGGATAGTGGGAGGTGTCCCTGCCCTTGGCAGGGGGGGGATGAGATGAGCTTCAAGGTCCCTTCCAACCCAAACTATTCCATGGTTCTGGGATCCTTGGTAAGTGGAGGACTTTTACCACCAGTGTTGGGGTCATACAGGAAGAATAATTTTAGAGTAAAGAGTCACAACTATTGCATAAAAAAGAGATTCTTTTTTTTTTCCTTTGCTTTTTCAACTTTGATCAGAAGAAACAATCTTATCTAGAAACCTCAGAAACCACTTCTCTGTATGTTGGTGGAACCACAGCCCCTTCTAACCCAATCCACAGCCTTAATAAGTTCTGTCATCTGTTCTTCTGAGTCTCACTCCAATGTGCAGAAGAGCCTTATTTTAATTTATCTGTGCAGGAAATGCCAGAGTGTAACTTGTACAGTACATACAGCAACTGATTCCCTACAACAGCGCTAAGATTACACAAATAAGAGCTATCATCTCCTGAATTTCACAGATGAAGAGAGGAACAGCATTCTGTTTACTGCACCTTTTAACCTGTGAGCTGTATAGAAAAACCATAAATAATTTCCATAGAGAAAAAAAAAGCCATTGCTTCACCCTCAGTTTTCTTGTAACTTCAGTGCCTTCAGTTTTCAAATTAGTTTGGCATAAAGAAAAGGGACATCAATGAAATGCTATTATCCATCTGACTTTTCAAGTAGAGCTGCAGCCATGAAAGATTACTGGAAATGATGTGGTTAAAGCGCTGCAGTACATGTAGAAAATGTAGCAAGTAAGGTCAAACTTGCAAGCAAATTCACATGATAAGAAAGAATTGCTTTGATGATTCTTAAAACATCATAGTCATACTATATTGGGTCACCCACACTAGCTTGAATCTTTTTAAAAGTTATAATAAATTGAAAAATCCAATTTCTTGGATGAAATATTTTTATTTTTAAGTCAAATTCAAGCTTGATTGAAATGTACTTGCAGGATTTGCAAAGTAAGCCAAGTCTGTAAAGCAATCAAGAAATTTTGATGTAGGTAGCTGGAATAGTGTCATGCGTGATCTCCAAGTTCCCAACACAAAGTTTCTCTGCAATGTAGGAGGGAGAGGAGCTCCAGAGTTCAGAGTGTCTGGTAGATATATTCTGTTCTGGTGGAACTAATGCATTAACTTGCTAAAACTAAATAGGAAAGTTTTAAAGGTGTATTTGAAAATGCATTAATAAATCCCCTAGAAGCTGTTTCTGATCAGAGGAAGTTGAAATAAAATAATATTACAAATTTTCAAGTAATTTCTGGTATTTCACCTACTTTTGCTACCAATTAACAATATTATGTTTGCTGCTATGGAAACTCTCGTTTAAGCAGAGAACAATGATTACACCAGTTATTTGGACAGGTCTGATCAAAAAAATTCTTGCAGCTATTTTCCTGAGCCAGGTCCAGGAGTGGATCTGTATCCACAATCCCACAACCTGTTCTGTCTCTGGCACAGAGATAACACTCACAAAGTATTTTCTGCAGAATACACCTTGGGAGGCCTGTCAGTACATTCCACTGTGCGTATAATTTCATACCACTATTTGTTCTAAATCCAGTTATCTGTAAACAAAATGAGCAATCCCACATTTTACCCTCTAGTGTCTACTGGCTGCTCCTTGAGGATTTCCAGATGTCAGCATATAACCAGCATAGTCAGACTTTTTTCCCTGAGAAATAAAAGTATTTTTTTTTCTCTGTTACCTTCTGCTTGAAATGTGATTATCAGGCCAGGGATTCATTGTTATTTTATTGTCTGACAGCTTCAGAATAGAATTGAGATATTACATATCTGTTGCCCTGAAAGCCTTTGCAAGATTTTGTCTTTGAGAGCGTGTGAAGCTGCATTTCTCTTGGATGTCTGGCCACAGAGGGCCCTGACCTCTCTCTGCAGCAGCCTCTGTGCCCTGGGCCCTGACAGGAGGCTGTGGCACAGCATCCTGCAGCCCAGCCTGCGGGGGGATCCAGGCCGGGCCTGCAGGAAAAAAATACCTGGCAGATTTAAAATACCTGGCAGATTTGAAATACCTGGCAGATTTAGGATCTTCCCCACAGAACTGGGGTGGGACGTGAAAACAGAGAGCAGAGAGCTGGGCTAGGAAGGACTTTAGACAGCAGGCTATTTCTGGGTGACCTGAGCTGGGAACAGCTTTTGTTTCTCTGGCAGTTGGTGGAGTCACAGCTCACTGACAGAGAAACCCCAGAGCAGGAGAGGAGTTTCTGGACAGAGGCAAAGCTCGTGCAGAATTCCTGTTTTCCACAATGTTGTAGAGAGAGGGGAAAAGGGAATCATCCTCCAAGGAGACCCCAGCCTGCTCACTCTTGCAGGTTTTCCATGTCCTGTGACTTTTAAATAATATTTCCTTGTTTTCTGTATAATTTTATGAAGGAGTAAAAGAGTTGTTGGCTTCACCCACACACTCTGCAATGGCAAAACCACCCAACTTCAAATGCAATCCACAAATACCAGTGTTGTTTTCCTTGGATGGGCTACCAAAGCATAAAGCAGTATTAAATAAATCTTTCATGTCAAAGAAGTCCTCATACCATTAGGCATTTGGTGGGATAAAAATCTCTATATATTGCTAGAGGGGAATTTTTCTGATCTTTCTGCCAGAAACTCAGAGAAATGAAAACTTAGCAGAGCTAGTGGCAAATATGATGTACACACCTCTTACAACAGGATCAACACAGGCTCCTCACTGCATTTTACTCTTTAAACTATTTGAAATTGTCTTGGGTCTAAACTGATTTTCCTCAAACCGCGTCTCCAGTTCTGCCGTAGCTTTGAAAATGAGACAGTTGGCAAAGAGCAGGGAAATACCTGCTGTGCCCAAGGCTTTCTGCAAGGCTGGGAGCCAGCTCCACTGCTAGAAACCCACCTCAAAAAGGCTTCCTGAGAGATGGTGTTTGGCTTAGGGCAGAATCACTCCTGCACCGTGGGCACGGAAAAAAAAGTCATTACTCCTCCCTCCACCTTCCTGTGCCTAATTAATCCTAAGAGGGAAAGTCCTTGGAGGAAGAGGCTGGGATGTTTCTCACACCCTCATCACTCCCCAAGGTACCCAGGCACTCACATCAGTATGTGGGCTTAGCTTTAAATTGCTGTCACTGGCACAGGCAATGGTACAATTACTGGCATCCCTTGCCATTAAACTCTGTTTTATCTGGTGCACATTGCTGTAGAAGGATTTCCTCAAGTTCTCTTTAAGGCAGAACNCTGAGAAGCCTCAAAGGCAGATTTTTTTTTTTTTCTTTTTCTTTCTCTACACAGAAGCTCATTTGATTTGATGGCAGGGGATTGGAATGAGATGATCTTTAAGGTCACTCCCAACCCAAACCATTCTATAACAGCTAAAGAGCCGCAGAATCAAGAAGTATGAGGTCAATTAATGTGGAAAAAGTTGATAATGTGACTATTTTTGTTGCTGTAAAACAACAAAACAAAGTTTAGTATTGAACAGCCTACTACAAATATCAAAGTGAATAACTAAATGTGAAAATCCAAAGAGCATTTATGCTGCTATTAGATATTGCTCATAAGAAAGAAAAGGCTACTCAAAAAGGTGACTGATATGTATAATCCTGAAAAAAAAAAACTTAGCAACAAGTAGAAAAGATAAATAATACTCAAAAAAGATCAGATGCTGGATCAGTCTTTTTTAAGTTGTGGTGTAAAGTCCAAAAACTTCACTCTCATATGCATAATTAAATAAAAGAGTGAAACTTTTTTTTAAGATACAAACTATTAAAGACATGACCTCAATACACTTTTATTATACTGGCAGTAAACAATTGAAATACCCTCTAAACATAATCCCCCATCAGTATTATGGGAAAGGCTTAAGGAGAATTGCTGATTTAGATGTTCTGTTTGTTTTTATTTCCAAGTAAGACCATGGAAATACCTGAGAAATGGACCCTTGAAAGAAGTACAGGGCACCTGAACTAATTCTCCCAGTTTAGTGGGGGCTTCTGACAAAAGTAACTTCCTTTTTTTATCTTTTGATTATTGCAATCTTCCACCATGATCCCACCCAGCACTGAGATATCTTGTGAAGGACTAAAAAGCTCCTATATTAAACAAGGGGCAACACTTTCAGATACTATTTGTAAAAATTTGGTGAAATGGAAGCTCAAATATCACCTGTAGTGAAAAACTATCCTATGATGACAAGATCTCTGTCTAGATAAATAATAAGTGATTCATCAGGGCAGTAAAAGACACTTGAGCTGTTGATTCCCCAAGCAAACTCTGTAAAAATGGTGGGGAGACATTTCAAGGAGAGGGACACTATCTGAGAAAGCTGCTCTGGTATTTTGAGGAAGCCAACGTGTCTGACTTTGGGATGCAGGGCAGGTACGTTTGCTCTGGCAGCCTTTTAATTGAATCTCTCCTCTGGCAGAGAGGCACTTCTTGTGTGCGACAGTAATGTAGATTTATGGAAAATAATAAGGTGATCAGCTGCCCTACAGAGTTATTATTTTGTTTCATACAAAAAAAAAAAAAGAAGGCACTAGGCCTAACCTGATGGGTTGATGTATGCGGTGACATGCCGTGTCTGTTTCACAGTTCAGTGCAGTTAATGGAAAAACTCCCATTGCCTTCATTTAGGAATCAACCAGCAAGGGTAAAAACAAGGCAAAACAGAAACTGAGAGAGAAAAAACCATAATGTTAGGTATGAGCCAGAGCAGGGACCGTTTTATAAATATCCACATAATTAAAAGGATTTCTTTTGACTCCGTTCTTGTTCCTTTGTGTTCCCTGGGTTTCATATTTTGGCAGATTTATTTAAGGCAAGATTAATCACCAAAGCAGTGAATTTAAAATTAATATCCCAGAATATGAAAATAGTATAATTAGAACATTAATTTTAAATTTATAATCATGTTTATGCATAAATAATTATTAATTTTTCACTCATCTACCTCACAATTTTCTCATCCTAATAATAACTCTGCCAGATCAATGGAAGTTCTTTCTTTGACTTTGCTGGGCACAGGAGAGTGCCCTCACTGACTCCTAACCAGAAATAAAACACCCTACATGATCCAGTGCATCCAAGTAAAGCTGCTTGGGTTTCAAATTTCAGTCTACAAAATCACTCCACACTTGTATTTTGTCCTCTGCAAAAAAAAAAAAAAAATCCCCAGGAAAACACTTTAGTGTGGTGAATACTAACTAACAGGAAATTGCCTAGGGCAGAAATTACTTACATGTACATACCCCCTTCTTTTCTGTTAAAATTATAACTAGACACAGCACTTTGTGTCCTTCCTCTTTTTGCTTACCAGGCCAGAGACATTTTCAGGAAAACCAACATTTTCAGATTTTAATTAATATTCCCGAAACTTCTTTTCAGGGACACAAAATTATGCTCAAACAGCTGGAAGTACCAGAAGAATCCAGCTGCCTTCACAAGAAATGAAACTGTGGTTTTCACCACCTACAGTATCAGCTAAAAAATATCCTTCGTTTAACCACAAGGAAAATATTGTGGTCACAGGCAGGTCAAGCTGAGAAGGATGCACTTTTCCACCAGGATACAGAAGTCAAGATGCATCCCAGTGTGTAACTATCACCACCCAGAAAACCCCCTCAGCTGAGCCCTTCTTCACCTGAGGAAACATTTCCATCACTCCTTGCCAAATGCAGTAGTGTTTGAAATGCTGATATCGCATCCTTTTAACCCAAAAAGTCTAAATTCTGCACCGTCCTCTGAGCCTTTTCATGGGCAAGGAAGTTTCAACTGAGGATAGAGCAATCTTAGTGGCTCTCCATCTGTTACTTCAGCTTGCTTGCAAAGGTTTTTCTCTTTTTCCCCTTCAAACACACACATAGCACATTTACTGCGAGTTCCAACGCTGGATTTGGTTAATCTTTGTATACTTAATTGAGGTAGATAAGACAAAGTAAAGAGAGCAAAGCAATGAGGCAGAAGGATAGTGGGAAGAGGAATGGTGCTCATGATCCCACGGGCAGAGCTGTACCAATTTATCTGTTGACATTTTGTCCCATGTCTCACTCCACAAGCCTGGGAACACCAGGCCAGGGCACAGCTGCAGCACTGTGAGACAGAGATTAGAATTGAAAAGCCATCATTTTCTATTCACCCTTTCCCATCAGTGCATAGCTTCTTCATGGAAGCATCCACTTAGGAACATCTAAAATTGTCCCCTGCTCCTTTTTAAGGGATTGTGCAGCTGAAACTTCTTCTCTGCTGAAGAAAGTCAGGGATGAGCAGCTCCCTGGAGCGCACTGTGACGTGAAATATTTTCCCCCTCTCCTTTGCCTGTGTAAATGGCAGTAACTATTTGGGATTGACATATGGCTCATTAACTTACTCCTGTAGCTTTCACACACTCGAGCACCAGCAAAACTTGGAGGCTGACACTTGAATACTTTGCTTGGTGCAGCAAGTCCTACGACACAATCAAGTTTCTCATGTTCCCCGTGGCAGTGCTCCTCGTGGGAGAGGAATAATTTCTCTCTCTTTTCACTTGGCTTTTGAGTCCAACCCTGCCATTGATCAGCTCAGCAAACCCCAAGTGACTCCAACGCGAGTTCATGTACGGCTTCCTGGAAAAGTGGGATTTATTAACACTCTGCTGGAGCTCCCAGGCTGCCGCTGCTGCCGCCTTATTGATCGGATCCTGTGAAATGGCATGTCTACCCACGGAGATTAGGGATAGAACCAGCTAAGGGCCATCAGGCTGACTGATATTTTTAACAAATTTCATATTGCTTGTTATTTTCCTGGGGCTGCGTGTGAGGAAACAAAGGTGCTAACAACGTAGGAGGGATATAATCTCTAAAAAGGGAATGTCAAATGAACTTACAAATTTAAGTGGCATTTACTCTAGGCAAGAAAAGATTGCATCATATCCACAGAGCTTTTCAAGGTATGAATTGCTACAACAGATATTTCTGGGTTTGTTGTTTTTTTGTTTTGTTTGGGTTTTGTTTTGTTTTATTGTTGTTGCTTTTTCTCTTTGAGTTTTAACCTTTAGGGCTAATCTAGCCCTAATTTTTTTTTTTTTATCTTATTAAAAAATTCAAGCTAACCCATGCCCAGGATCTACCTCAGTCTTCTGAGATTTAAAAACCATGTTTGCTTTCCCATTCAGTACTCCCAGGCTCAAGACTTTGGGTGGACTTTAATCAACTGCACATTGCCCTTTGCTTGATCTGAGCAATCAGCTCAGAAAATTTCTCATTATGGCTTTTGTAAGAAGAAATAATAGCCTGTCTTCTCGCAAGCAAACACAATTTGAATGAACAAAATTAATGGCTGCTTCTCTTATTTTTTTTTTCCTCCTACTGATGTGATAGGTTTTATATGAGGTGTAATTGCAATAATATCAAAGTCACTGCAGAAAGAGTTAATCCACAAAGAAAAATTCCCACCAGGAACACTAAAATATTCTCGGGTATGCAGATGAACTGTTTACTTGGTAGCTCTTGTGTGATCAAAATGAAACTAGCTGAACTGCTGAAACAATAAAAGTAAATTGTTACTGGGCTTTGCAAACCTCAATTAAACAAATATTATGCAGTAAACAACACTCTGATTTTAATTAGGATAAAACAACTGAAAAAGGAGTTACCAACCAGTTGTGTTATCTCACAGTAACCTTCAAATGCTTGTTTCAGGAGACTTTTTCATTATAAAGAGGTTTAGCTTTAAAAAGAAAAAAAAAAACCAAAAAAAACCCTATGAAAAAATCCACTCCCACTTTATTTTTATGATCATCAAAAGTCATCTCATTATATATTTTCCCTCCTAAGAAAGTTTCTATAAAACTTTAAATTAGATAAATATGGGTATTGATGGCGGTTTTCTGGTCCCAGCTTTTCAATTACTTTTAAGAAAGCAAAGCATTTTGAAAATAATGTGATCAATTTGTTGCACTTACTCTAACAAAACGAAATCACCATCTAATTATCCAGTCAAACAAAAAACGAGTGCTAACTGGGGAGCAACTAATTTTAAATGGCAGGTACCTGAATGGAAATAATGCCTCATTTTGCATTTTTTTTCTGGTAGGTATAATGCAATGCAATACAGTATTTTCATTATTCATTTGCTTTTTTTTTTGCTGTGCACTCTGTAAAAGAGATTAATTCCTTGCTGAGATTCCAGATCCCGGGATCCTTTGGCAGTGGTAAAGCAGATTTCTCATTTGAAGCACAGTCCACATTTTCACTCCTCACCAGTCTGTCCCAGCTCCAAAACTGTTTCCTACAACAAACCATGAGTTTTTCATCCCAGAGTGCAGCATGGAGCACGTGTCAGTATGGCTTAAAGGAGAATAAAATGTCCTGTTACTTCTTCTAAAACAAACTTCACCCCTGTCCCCAGCAGCCTGGAGAACATCACCTTCACAAACAAACATATTTATGTATGCAGACTGTTTAAGTGTCAATTACTGTCAATTAAGCTGTCTTCAAAATATTAAAATTGCAGCCTTCGTATAAACATTGTTCCATTAATCAGCAGTGAAACAGTCCATTCTCAATGGAGGCAAAAGTATTGGTCTAAAAATGGAAAGTTAAGCTTGTAAAGAAGTAACAATGATATTTGTACAGGCTGACATTCCTGCACAACGTGGTGAGCTATTAATTTGCTAATTATACATGTAACGCTATTTCAGTGCATACTTTAAGCAACAGTCTAAATTGAACCCGAAGATTAAAAATCTTACCCTAAAGGCTTGGATTTCTCCCTTTGTTTCACACTACAATCCTTGATGAAAATTAACAGGCTGCTTTTTTTGTGGCTCTCTCAGGAGGGAAAGTGAGAAGCTCAAGGGTCAGACTCTGCAAGGCCCTGGGGGAACAGGGGAACAGTCACCACTGCCCTGTAGTCTCCTCTGCACCTGCAGAATTTGTACATTTGATTAACCTCCCTGCTCTTGAGAGCTCCAGCAGCGTCCAGAAACACAGCTGGGCTCTGCCACCTCTCTCTCCTTTTCACCCTGCTGTCCACACAGCTGCATTCACACCTGAGTGTGGCAATGGCTCAGGTGCTCTCAGACCTCCCCTGTGGCAGGAGCTTGGGCAGGGATGGCACCTGGAGGTGTCAATGCCTTCTGCTGCTGCTTCTTCAGGTGCTGATGCCCTTCAACAGCTCTTAATCCCATTTCATTTAAGAGACAACGCCTTACAAAATGTCATTACCCCAGGCTTTTGCTGCCAGGTAATTTTCACCCACCCAACAGCCTGATGGGGAGTGTTGATGTAGAACAATTTTTTTTTCCCCCCAAGAAAATGACAGAATGGCCTGTACGCAGCAGGCCAAAGAATCAGTCAGATTTCCAGTGCCATCTCCACCTGTTCCTCAGCCAAAACTCAGAGGCCATCTGTGCCAAGCTGAGTAAAGTCTCACCTGATAACAATCCTCCTGGCTCTCCATTCACTCCCTACATTTTATTTGCTCCCCTTAACCTCCCAGTTAACTTTCTAGTTTTTTTGCCCCTGCTTAGAGAAAGATAATTCCTTAAACAGAGTTCTTGACCCTGTTTTAGAGATCTCACCAGAGACCTTGGTAAGACCTCAGCAGTTTTGTTCTGTGTTACTCAAAGGACAACTGTTGAAGGTCAAAATGTAAATTTTCCACCAGCCTCACACACATATGGTCTTCACTTCCATATGACCGACAGCTTCCAGGTTCACAGAAGGAAGACTGACAGTTCTGTGATGTGGAACATCAAGTGAAATCCAACCTAATTAATTTAAAAGAAAATCCATCTTTTAATGCTTCAGTTGGTTGATTTTTCTACCAGCAGAACACAAAGCCCAGATCTTTGTCAAATTCACAAGTGACATTGGGCCTGTTCCTTTCTGTCTTTGTCCCTACCTTCTCAATATCCAAACAAGGATAAAGTGTGTAAAAAAAGAACTGAAAACACATCAAGATAAATCAGTGACATTCAAGTTACCTGGCAGTATGGTACATGGCACTCTCTGGAAATCAGCTCTTCCTAGCTTCCTGTTATACCTGTGTCCTAATTTCCCTGATGATAATAAGCATTAGAGGAAGAAAACCCATGCTTAGAGGATTTAGAACACTTCAATTATTCTTTTTTTTTTTTATTATTTTTTAATTTCTGTCTCTCCTTTGAGGAATGCTGTTTCCTGTGTAAATTATTTTCTCCCTTAGCAGCCACCTCCCACAGCTCAGCACTCAGCCAGCCACAGGCTCCTCCAAGCTCCTGAGAACGGGCACTTGGTGTCCCTGTGAGGACACACAGGCTGAAATCAGCCACTCATCCACAAATGGGGAGTTAAAGGCCTTTTTTGACCCATCTCCTCAGCTACATTCCTTCATGGAAAGCTGATCCAGGTGTATACAGATGTGGATATATGTATGAGTGTATTCTCTGCTTACAGAATGTCCACATGCAGAACTTTCACAAGTTTTCATACTCATTCCCAGCCTCATCACCTATATTTTCTCTCTGTAGATATATGCTTGGGTTCCATTAGAGAATGGGATGAGCCTGACCAAAATCTCCTCTATCCAAACTATCCAGCTGGTCTAGGACACTTCCACTGCTGTAAATTCTGCTCTAAGAGAATTCTTTCATAATGTACCAGAAACCTGTGATGTAACCAAGCAGGAACCAGCTGGCTGATTTTTTTTTCTTTTTCACAGATTCCTTGTTGTAGCCAAGCACAAGCTCAACCAAAACCTCCCTGTCTAGAGTCTTAGAATGCTGAGATTAGCAGACTCTGCAGAGCAGGATGCACGAATCTTGTTTATAAAGAAAAAGAAGAAAGTAATTGGGTTTCACATCAAATCCATCTAAAGAGCATGGTAGGGGAAAAAAAAAAGTATTTACAAACTCTAACCTACGAAAAATTATTCTTGAAGACAAACACAGTGACCTCATGTGGAACAGGAAGGTTGGGTGACTATGAGTATGGAGAAGGAGGAAAGACAAGAGTGTGATTTTGGGAGGCAGTACAAATTTATAGGAAAACACTGGAAGCTCAAAAAACTGCACTTAAAAGTCGACTTTTCTCCTCAGTCTCTCAGTAGATGTTGCTGTGACATCTCATTGCTGCTAAGTGGACAAAGAAGCCCTGAATGTATGGTTAAACCACACACCACAGCAAACATTAATTAATTGATATTTGAGTAGTGTATGGAGAGCTTAGGAGTTGTACAAGTGGGACATGGGAAGCATTCACTCAAATGTGACATCTCTGGTATTCCCAGCTCTCCCTGCAGCTCCCTGGTATGGCAAGAGCTGTGATTTTGGTGGGACACAATGCCTGATGTCCTCATTCCTGTGGCTGGGAGGTTACTGTGGGGGTGGTGGTGGCTTTGTTTCCCATGTCACTGCCAGAGGTACTCATGCTCTCTGTGCACAATGACAGGATGCAGGTGATCTTTTACTTTTGAGAGTCTCAAAGCATGTGTATTTTTATTCAATTTTTCTGAAAGGTCAATATACTACAGATCACTCATCACTGATCCTCCTTGCCTAGGCATCATTTGTACACTGTGGCATCAGTTTTCCTGGTTCAACAGTCAGCTCCTAATAAAAGAGGATGACATGTATTAGAAGTAAAGAAAAATAGCTGCAATAATAGCACTCCAATCCTACTTACTTGTCTCTTAACCTCTTTCTTTCAAAGGCTCCCACGCTGCAGTGCTCAGAAGAAAGTTGCCATTGAATTATCCACCGGAAATCCATTGGCATCTATTGCTGCTCTGGTGCAGCAGCATACAGGGCAACAATAACTGATAACACTTCTCACAGCCCTGCCCCTCCTCCAGCTCAAACTATGGCTCTGGAAATAAAACCCAGTGCAGACACCGAATATTTTTTTAAATTAAGCTCACAGCTGCAGACAGAAATCAGCTCCATCTGACAGCTCAGGCCCCCAGGACCCCGGTGCTCGCCCACTGCCCCCCTGCTCCTCTCAACATTGTTCTGGGGAAGCACTTCTACAACAATTCTCACTGATCATGAAAGGCAAATAAACCAAATCCCAGAAACAAGAGCAAAAACCATCAGTACAGTTTTCTCCAGCAGCCTACTGCTATTTATACAGGTGACTGTGAACATTCCCACATCAAAACCAGTGGTATTTTGGCATGTCTTCCAGGAGCAATCATCTCCCTAATGGACAGCACGGTAAATATGCTTTCCCTGATGAGGAGAAGATGCTTGAATCATTACAGCAGCAGTCTGTGATGAAAAGGCTGCAGATTCAGTTCCCTGTCAGATTTCCTGGTAGGAGATTTCTTTAGAAATCTCACAGGTACCTTTGGATTTCAGTACAGGGATCTAGGTGGCTTTTAATGCCACAATTAAAATTTCTCTGCTTTTCCGAACTTCACAGAGGAATTATCAAGATTGATACATTAAAGAACAAAGGATTCATTAGGGAGCTGGCAGCACTCAGCTTTGGTATCTAAAGTGGATGGAAAATTGGACTGGGCGAACAAACCCTCCAGCCTAAAACTGTACTGGTTCCATCCATGATTAGTTCAAGAGGGCAGAGGAACAGTCATTATCTGCTCCCTTTTTAGGGCACAGTAGCCACACAACTGCTGAGTTGCACCTCTGTCCCCCAAATGCCCTCTGAGAGGGGCCCAGAAAACTTGCCAGCAGATGATGATTTGGTCTGTCTGCATGGCCATGATCCCAGATTGGTTTGGGGTGGAAGGGATCTTAAACACCATCCAGTTCCATCCCCTGCCATGGGCAGGGACACCTTCCATTGTCCCAGGTTACTCCAAGCCCATCCAGACTGACCTTGGACACTTCCAGGGATGGAGCATCCTGCTGTTTTCACTGTAAAAGTGGCACAAATACATTCATCCAGTGTTTTTCCTGGACAGACAAGACAATTTCACACACATATTTTTTTAAAGCACCTCTTGTGCTGATCTTGCAGCCCAGGCATTCACACTGCAATCTGTGCTATCTCATTTCTAAGATTAAGCAGTTAAATAGTCTTGGCCTGGATATTCTTAATCACACTAATACCACTTTTACAGTGATCTGGGCTGAAAGGTTTAGCATGAATGGAAATCACCCTCCCTTATTAATAGCCAGTGCTGAGCCAGTGCGTTTAATAGGAAAGTCACAGTGGGCTTCAGAAAGAATAAGATCAGAGTTAGACTCCTGTTGACATGGAAATACTTTGAAAAGTCTCTTAAGAAGTGTCCCAAGCAATGAAGTTCTCTGTACTCCTTATGCCTTAATGAAGTTGCTGCCACAAGTCTGAATTTGGAGCTTTCTTCCTGTTGAATGTTAGTGTAAAGAATAAATAAGATCGATTAGAGTCATTCTGGCACTGAAAGAAGCCTGTGTACTCCATGTCCTTGCCAGTGATCCCCTGTGTATCTGACAGGAATAGCTGCAAGGACTGGAGAAGCAGTAACTTTTGGAAAGGACTATATCTCCTACAGAAGCACCACATTAAGTAGACCATTTCCAGTGAATTCCAAATGCTCATGTTCATTAGCTTTTTGTGAAAGCAGAATACCATGTAAAATGTGCATTGCACAGCATGACTTGTACTGGGGCCCTAAACGGAGAAAGAAGTCAAATGACATTCCTAGATTAAACATTTAAAGGGAAAAAAATTATCTGAGCAGAAGAAATATTGCTCTGTAGAACTGTAGTCAAACAGGCATGGGAAGAATACAATTTCTTTACACCAGAGCATGAAGTACATTTATCTTAAAATCAGCTAATATCTACTTACTAGACCTTATACCAGAAAAAAATGTATTTTTCTATTTAGATAAGCAGCACAATATGAGTTTGGGGACTCTGTTCAGCATGGAATGAGATATTAAACATCAATTGAGTCAGTTATATTATTAAACCAAAATACCAACATTTATATATTAGTGCTTTTCTTTTGCTGCCTTTTTTTTTTTTTCTTCCTTTTTTTTTTTTTTTTTTTTTTTAACCTGAGAGGCAGTGCCTTAGATAAACAGTTTTTTCCATGAGCAAGGAACTTTGGGAGCTCTAAGGCTTTGCTCAGACATGGGACCTGCTGGAAGTTCCTGGTTCCTGAGATGGATGTGGCAGGATGAGGCCTCCCCTACCCCCTCCAGGCATCCTCTGGTTTGCAGCTAAAGAAACTCTCACCACGTGGCCCTGAAGGACCTGCAGCTTGTACACCTGCTGGGAAACTTTGTTCTGTGGCAAGTGTCAGGTATTTCTGCTTTTTACACAGACAAATCAATGTGTCAGACATCAAGGATTTCACAAACACCACTGTGAACGAGTAAAGAGATTGAGTTCACTAAATGGGATATGACAAATGTCATCGTTGACTGGAACAATTACTGGTTTTCCTCATATCTTTATAAAAGGTGACATCTATCTCATAGCTAGAAGAAATATTGTTTGCCATGTAGGTGAACCAGATCAAAGAAGAAAGTGGATTTAAACTGGAATATTCCCTTGTTTTTACTACTGCAATCACTGTGTAAGTTTTGCACGTGATGTGCATCAGGATGTTGTTGCCTACCGAGTGCTTATTGCCAGTTCTTTTGGTTCATTTATACGAAAGTAAAAAATGAACAAAAGTATTATCTAAGTCACTGGGGAGATATGAACTGTCACTGCTATTGATACCAACAGGAAATGAGATCTGTGCCTGTTCCCCTTGCTCAGCATCAACTTGGTAAAATCATAAAACAACTTAAAAACCTGTGTTTGGCTGTGTTTGCAAGAGCAGCTTCAGCTCTGTGACATCTCTGTGGCTCGAGTCACTCCAGCTGATTCATAATGGAGCAGTCAATCACACCCCTGAGGCAACTCCTGCTCCTTCCTCATTTTCAGCTCACCAAAGCACTTTGTCTAAGGCAGTCCAGCAGTTCATTTTTGCATGTCCTGACTCCAATAAAACACCTCAGTGTCTGCTGAGCTGGTGTCCAGATCAGAGTATCACTACACAGTAAAGGAGATGTAAGTCATCTACTTAATCAAATCCAGGCAGCCAGGACGCTGCACTGGATGGACCATGGCCAAGGACAAATGCTTTGGACAAAGGCAGGCTTTGCAAAAGCAGATTAAGATGTGATTATAGATATGAAGTCATGCTTTAAGTGTGGCAAATCTGCCTACAAAAATATTTTTATTAGTACTTTTGAAGGGGTTATAAATCGTCCCTAGCAGAAGTCCAGCAGTGGGATTCTCTGTGGAGGGGAGACAGTGCTGGCTAGCAGCATGGCCCATTGGCTTCTCCCATCTGGACACCTCAAGGTGCAGGAGAGACCCTGCCCTCCCAACAGCCACCAGCACCACAGACCTGGAGCACATCCTGCACATTCCTGCTAGGATTCTCTGCAGGCATCTGCTGGAAATATCCTCTCACCCCTGGACAGCACTGCAGACCCATCATGAATTCCAGAGCACACACACCACAGAGCAAGGGAAAACACAGGGAGAGGACGGCGAGAAAGAGAGATGTGACTTTGAGAACAGAAGGAAGCCAGCACAGATGAAGGGAGAAAATCCCTTTTGAGTCATCAGGTGAGACATAACTGCCAACATGAAGAGCAAAAATCAGTGGTTGCTGCCAAGGACTAAGCACTCAACACACGTAGGATATTGGCCAAAGAAAAGTCCTCAAAACAGCCTCAGTGCAGCCATTCCCAGGCCTTGATACCCTCCTGTTCTCCAGAAAAAACTCTCTTACCTTGCCCTGGACTACTGAAAATACCTGACAACATATGACACAAGTTCAAGACAGAATTTAATGTTTGGTCCCTTTAGGTTAACCATGCCCTTGCAGCAAATTCTCTTGCCCCTAAGAAGATCAGAGAAAAGCATCTTCCTTTGGTTCTGAGGGGCTGATCACTTCAGCAAGGTTTATGTCAGGCCATGGAGTCAGAGTGACGGAATTATCCAGTTCTGGAAGGAAATGCTATGGGACAACCTGTGGCAACCCAGAACAAAAGTCTAGAAGATGAAGATGTGCACAAACCTTACCTAAAATGTTAATCCTTTCCCTCATTATTTCCTCGACTCCCTTTTCTTGTGATCCTCCATCAAGCTGAAAACCTGCAATGGGAACAGGATGCTTTGCTTGCAGAGAGAGCTACAACTGTTCCTATCAAAATTACATCTTGATCAGACAAAAAAAATTACATTTTTTCCCAAATTCTGCCAGAGGACTACAGCCTTCAGCTTCCATTTAAGAAGGTTCCTTGTGGGTCTCTCAAACTGTTCCAATGCCCATAGCCTGGATGTCTCCAGCAGAATGATACAGGAATGGCACGAGTGTGGGTGTGTGTGGATGCTGCCGTTCTGCTCCAGAGGCAGAATGACATTCTCTGCATGGTAGAAAGGGAAGCACTTTGCTTCAAGTAACATCACCAAAAAAAAACCCAAGCTTGGAAAGCTGTGCTGCCAGACAGCTCTAGGAACACAGCTTTTACCCTTGTGTAAGTACAGCTGAAGAAAGGAATCAAGAAACACATAAAATGGAACAAGCACTAGAGCCTGAAGACGTTCTCAGCTGCTGCCTGGTTCTCAAGCAGCAGGCACACAGGTACTGAGCTGCGCTGGTTCCAATTAGCAGGGTCCTCGCAGCAAAGCTACCAGTGTCAGCTTGAACTAACTGCTGGAAACGTCTGAGGTGGACTAAATGCAGCAATTTCACCCTCTCCAAAACCATCCAGCACCTGCAAAGTACTCTGTATTCATGTGAGGGAGGGAAAAGCTGCAGATGCAGCAGATGCAGATGGTGCTGGTGCTGCCCCGATGCAGGAGTTGCAGCACATCCTCTGTCACATCCCTGGCAGCCTTGGCCCCACACAGGGGCTTGGAGGCTCACTGCTGTGTCCTGACAGCTCCAGCAGCTCTTGGAGGATGATGTGCTGGCACTTAGCACCTTGTTTGGCCGTTCCACAAGGAAGAGAAGCATTGGTGTTGCTTCTATCTGTACTTCAGCCTTTTGAAATCAAATATTGCCTTTTTTTCCCTTTTTCAATCCAATTCCCCTCAGAGAGCCCTCAGTCTTCCATTTCCCATCAAAACCACAAGGTGCCCAGAGACTCATGAATAAAAATTGGTCACAAACTCATGCAGTGTTAGTGTAGTTACACAGGTAGCAACTGTAAAATTCAGAAATATTTATTCAGATAAGATCTGATATTGATCTTCATTGCATTTCCATTCTGGCAGGATTTTAAGGACCCTATCAGCTATCTTCTCCCAGTGACAGCACCAAGGCTCCACTTATAATGAAACAAATCCTCACCATTTTAGCAAAAGCACATGTGAATATGAATTCCGCAATAATCCTGGAAAAATGAATACAGTCTATGCAGTGTTAATAAGGCAATTATCACGCAAGTGGCACAGTTTTTTTCTGTGATTTCCTAATTAACATGATTATCAACTGCTTGTTATTAAAGCAGTTTCCTATGCTTTGACCTACAGCATACTGTAAACAAATTTAAGATGCCATTTCCTGCTCCATCGTTTACATCACACTGTTCATTCACACTTGCATTTGTTTTTCCTATTTGTTAGTGCACTTCAGAGAACACCCCACATTGTAATGGGGAAGAAAAGCAATATTAGAAACAAAGCCACGAAAAGCAGACTGGTGAATTATTTCCAAATAAATCATGTGCCATGGGAAATGTTTCATGAATATGTGAAACTACACATCAATAATCTGGAAAAACTACCTCCTTGTGCATCAGTATTTTATTTGCCTTTTCTCCAACAGATGCCACTGACAGTTTCCTAAATGGTGCACTGCTTAATAGATTTAGTGGAGGAAAAAGAATATTTATTTTCATACAAATTAAATCCTGCATGATCCTAACTGGAGCATTTGGGGGAAAGAGGCTTCAGTCCAGTAAAGTGGGGGAGTAGAGTGGGAGAGCAGAATTCCTACTCTTTCTGAGGTTCACATCAAGCAATTCCCAACACGACACATTCTTCTGGTTTGCTGTTTCCTGTAAATGCCATCCCGTGGCTAAATTTTTCCAGAACCAGCAATTTAAATATCCAGCTCTTTGAAATGACATCTCTGTGGTGGTGCAGCTGTCAGAGAGTGCTGAAACCCTCAGGTCCCATAAACATCCACTAATGAGATGATACAAGATCTAAAGTGCTCAAATGTTGATAAGTACAGAATGTAGCTCATGATGTACTCTTCACAAATTAGTGAGGGGTTGCTATGACTCCTTAATGAAATGTTATTATGTTTTAAAACTGAAACCAGACATCTGGGGACGGGGGGAGGAAATGGGAGCGAGTGTTTGAACACCGTTGTCTAGGCTTCCTTTCATCAGCCAGCTGAATTTGCTTACTTGTCCTGAATGAGTGGATCCATTTCTTCAGCTGGTGCAGTGCCTTGCAATAAAGCCGAGCAGTGTGTGCCTTCTTCCGCTCCCTGGGAAGCAGAAATCACTGCTCTGGGAGAGGAGGTTTCTGCAGGAAAGGCTACACGAGCTGCTCTTTCCCGGCTGTAAAAGTCTCCTGTCTCCCTGCAGCATCCAAAGGATCTGACAAACGCAAACATGCCAATGTATGCAGCACATTCTCAAAATGACCCGTCACAGCTTCAAAAAAATTAAGCACTAAAGTGGTGAGAATTGCTTGTTTCATGCTAGACTCAGATGGAAAAATATTTATTTTAAAGTTCTTTATATGAGACTATGACAATTTCTTTCCTTTCTAACCTTGATATACATGCACAGGAGTGAGAGAGAGAGGAATACATATATCTATATACACATACCTGAACACAAAACATATATATATATAGACAAAATTTAAGTGACAGACAAGGATGGATCTGGCTCCAGCTACAGATTTTTAATCTCATGGTAAACA
Organism: Phainopepla nitens; assembly: GCA_013400175.1. Taxonomy (NCBI): domain Eukaryota; kingdom Metazoa; phylum Chordata; class Aves; order Passeriformes; family Bombycillidae; genus Phainopepla; species Phainopepla nitens. The sequence goes on along the minus strand of VXBQ01006036.1, from coordinate 2,256,673 downwards.
CTGACTTTTTCAACAGTGTCCGGCACTCACAGAGCTATTTCCATCCTGAGTCACAGAGCAATCACTGTATTACCAGCCACAATAAGAACTAAATGCTCCATCCCTGGTGTTGGAGGTGACTCCAAAATCACTTGCCTGGAGAGCCATGGGTCAAACTAGAGCCAGTAGACACCCAGGAACACACTTCCTCCAGTGAATCCTAAAAACATCTCTTTAAACGCATCCTTTAAAACTTTCTTTTGAGCGGATGAAGTGAGGGAGGCCCATGCTGACAGAGATTAAAGGAGCTGACATTCACTCCCTGGCACTCCAGGAGCTCAGCCTGCTGCTGGCACTGCACACCACGGCTGGCTCTAGCAATTGATCCCATCTTTCCCAACAAACAAGAACACCTATGTATATCCATTTTAAATCAGATTCAACTCAAATCTGATCTATTGAACCAATTTAACTCTCCTTGTCTTGTCTACCTTACGTGTGGCAACACCTTCAGGTTGAGGCTCCCTCGCCCCACGACAGGGCTGTGGGTTGAGATCCTGCACCACTATTGCCTCCCCAGGGTCCCCATTTTCCAAACTAAGGGTAGTTTTATTATTGGCAATTCTGGTAATAGCTCTTTTGGGGAAAATTTTTAAAATGAAGACTAGAACCATGCAGTTCAGATGCCTGATATCTACTCCTGGCCTTGGCAGGCCTACAAATAGCACTGGGGCCTGCGCCGCAGCCAGGGGCTCAGCCCAGACTTCAGGGATGGGTTCACACACCTCCTTATCCATCACTCTGGCTGCTGGATCAGTTGAACCCACACATCAGAGCAGAGACCCAACCTGCTTCTTAGTACAGTCAGAGAGATATTTCTTACATTAATTACTGAACACATCATCACAGAATCATCTAGGTTGGAAAAGCCATCTAAGATCTAGTCCAACCATTCCTCCAGCACTGCCAAGCCCACACTGAACCGTGCCCTCAAGTGCCACATGCACACATCTTTATAGACCTCCAGGGATGGTAACTCTGCCACTTCCCTGGGAAGCCCATTCCAGTGCCTGAAAATCTTTCAGAGAAGAAATTTTCCTTAATATCCAACCTGAACCTGCCCCAGCACAACTTGAGGCCATTTCCTCCTGTCCTAGTGCTTGTTACCTGGGAGAAGAGAGCGACCTCCCCTCACTACAATCTCCTTTTTGGGAGCTATAGAGACTAATAAGGTCCCCCTGGGCCTCCTTTTCTCCTGGCTGAGCCCCCTCAGCTCCCTCAGGTGCTCCTGGTTTTCCAGAGCCTTCCCCAGCTCTGTTCCTATCTCTGGACACACTCCAGCCCTTAATGTTTTTCTTGTAGTGAGGGGACAAAACTGACCCAAGACTCAAAGTGTGGCCTCACCACTGCCCAGTACAGGGGGACAATCATTGCCCTGGTCCTGCTGGCCACACTATTGCTGACATAAGCCAGGTGCCACCAGCCCTTTTGGCCACAGTTGGCTCATGTTCAGCCTCTGCCAACAACAAATTCCCCTACATATACTTCAGCTCAACATAGAACAAGCACATGACTTTCACTGAACCCTAAGAACTTGGGTATGACTTTGTCATTTCAATATAAATGTAAAATTGTAAAACACTGCTCAGCCTACTCAACAGGAGCCAGCTCTCAGTGCCTGGACAGGAGCCCTCACCCCCAGCTTTGTGACAACACAACATTTGCAGGAGGAATAGCACATCAACATCACAGAGGCAGTTCATCTGAGGCTTGAATACAGACTTTCCTGGGGGAAATGCTCTGTGTGAAGAAAACCACTCTAGTATGTAGACGGAGGAATAAAATCTTGCCACTTAAAATTCATGGTAAAAATAATAGATTGGATTAAAATCAGCTTTACCCCTTGTTAATTATATTATTTCCTTCCCCTAAATTGCTATGTTCACATCATAAAGAGCCATGCATGCATTTTGAACATTTTAAAAGAAGGATAAAGAAGTGAAGGAAAATTTATGTATGTACACATATATATGTATTTATACAAAGCCTAATTACCTTCAAGTCATTAAAATACTGATTTCAACAACCTAGTACTGGAAATCCCAGGCTGGTACTACAGTTCTGTAATCAATAGTCCCAGAGTAAGTACTTTACATTTCCAGAAGAAAAAAAAAAAAAATAAAAGACTCAAAGTGATTCAAAGGGAGTGATTCAGATGATACATTATGTGATTTCTGTTTATTACTACCTACTCTTTCTGATTTTTAATACCGACATAGAGGTTTCAGGACGAGATTTCCAAACAATTTGGTCTTCTTCCATTTGGCAAACATTGTGTCTAATGGAGCTTGAAATTAAACCAGCTTTTTTGGTAATTCCCTCTTTGCAAAATCCCAGCAGTGATGAGGGAGTCTCCTGTTCATGGGCTGCAGCAGAGGATCCTCAAAAGAAAAGAGCATCTCTCACACAAACAGCTGAACTGCTCTGTGAGGCTCCAGTCCATCAATGAGGTCAGTAGGAGCTAACACCTTAAAAACTGATAAAATTTAATAGTACACTGTATTTTGATTTTTGCTGCAAGTACAGAAGAGCGTGATTTATGTCTTTGACTGACTATGCTAGAACAAATGCAAGTGATAAACAGCCACTATAAATGACAAAGCAGTGGATGTTGTTACCACCTCACTGGGAACCTGACAATATCCCCTTGGAAATCTCTGTCTCACTAGATTAGGAGTGCATGCAACTTAATTAAAGAGACTTCTTCAACTCTTATTGAACATTTCAGTGACTCAAATGAATGCACTCACAGGTCTGTTTAAGTTTGTCTTTTTCTTCTTAAGGGTACTTGATCTTTTCCTGCATTTCAGAATCCATTTGGACAATCTAATCTGCTTTAAGAGATGAGTAGTTATGAAAGCCATGTTTTGAAATGTCTAGGAAACACTTGACAGCCACAGCCTGAACTTTTCCTTGTCCATTTGGGAAATTAAGTATGTATTTAAGTTGGAAGTTCCTCATGCTAAGCCTTTAACACATTACTCTTCACCCAGACTTTTAGTTTCCACCTTCAAAGTAACAGTCACATCTCCATATCCGTACCAGCTACAGCTACCCAGGATATTTCAGTTTGATTTATAGTCTGGCACTAGGAAAGGTATTTTGCTATTTTTTTCCATTTATTTACTCTGGACCATCTGTTAATTCTTCATGACTACTTCATTCCACTGCTTCCTACACTGCAAATGTCTCCCCCTTTTTTCAGTGCACCCTGTGTGGCAGTGTTGAAAAGGGGCTGGGTTTTGCCAGAGCCATTCCTCATGGAACACAAGCAGTGTCCTGAACTGATCAGCTGTGCTCTCTCAAACCATACAAATCTGCTGTAGGGCAGTGACAGGTTGACATTGCCCAAGATTTATGCTCTATTTTCCAAACAATTCCTGGGAGATCGTGACCTTGTTGTGGATTTTCTCTGAGGAAAAACTTAGAATTATTAACTTCAGATGATATGTAAATATATGGATCAATGCTCCTCTCAGCAGGTGATTGCCAGAGTATTCAATGACTGCTTTTTTTGGTGCAAAAGACACCTTCAACTCTCTCCTTCCCTGAAAATCTCCTCATAAATGTCTCTGATGGCAGATCGTTAAATGCTGAGCTGTGGCATTTCCCTGAAGATATAATTATAAAGCTGTGGGAGGAAAAGAGACAACTCTTTAGACCACACTCTTCATTCTTTTATGGCTGTGTAGTTCAGCGGCTAATGTGTATATTGAATTTAATTTAATCACTTCTGTTATTTCTACCAGTTAGATAGCAGCCATTTCATCCAGACATATTATTAAATTATTTATATGGGACTTTCTACTAGCTCAACTTCATTAAGACGGAGTTAAAAGTTTATAAGCTCCAAAATAGCATGGCTGGCTGAGGTCACGGTGAAAAAGCTGCAGAACAAGAACATTACATTTCCACGTTGGAATTCATAGGCTTGTCTGTGAGCCAGCTGCCTAAAATCCATCGCCAGTGGTGATCCAGTGCGTGGAGACACAGGAATTTGCAGAGTAACACGATGGGGAGCTGAGGCCAGCCACTCCCCAGGGCTCTACGCCTCCATTGATCAAGTCTCTGCTGGCATGGCAGATGAGACACATTGGCTGCATGTAGATGCTGATATTTAGGTTATTTCTCATACTGAATCCCACCCAGGCAGCCTGGACGTGGAGCATCACTTAAGAAGTTTTGAGAAGTTTGTTAATTTAGTTGTTTTGTTTGTTTTTTTTTCCTGGAAAAGAGTTACATTTTTCACAGAATTGTTCTGAACTTGTTTTTCCTCAGTATGTCCTTGAATAATATTTGACTCCTTGGAGGATAGTTTGAGTATTATTGTGTTCATTTTTTGCTAAGGGCATCACAGCCTGGTTTTAGATGCTCAAGAAGAAGACAGGGATGCCAATCCAGAGATGCCAGTCCAGGGATGTTAATCCATCCTACTCCCTGGTACCACACAATTAATGTAACACTGGATTCCCAATTTTACCTGTTCAGCCCTACACCTTCCGTACACAATCCTTGCTGTTGCCTACTTCCAACCCCCAGTTCCCACAGACTGCACAGGACCTCAAACTCACAAAGCAGCTCTCAGGTATCCCCTGCAAGGTGAACTCAACTGGTGGCATTCAGAAGGCAGAGCCTGTCCTTAGCACTTCTGGATGAGCTAAATGAAAGCCTCTTTCCTGAGCATTTTTGAATCCAAAGATGTCTCTTATATAATGTGGGGCTGCCCTTGGCCTTCTGCCCCTTGTTCTCCAGAGGTGGGACAGCAGCAGGATTTAGGACCAGGCCAAAGGAGCAGGGTATGAACAGAATGGGGTGGAAGCTGGTGCAGCTGGCTCTCTTCAGCTCTGGCATCACTATATCCCACTGCTTGAAATTAAGATTTCTTCAAAATTACCTCATTTTACTAAACTTGACTTGAATTGGCTATGTTCAGTTGACAGTGATCTCGTAGCCCTCTCTTTATTTCCATTATAGGAGCGGTTCAATAATTTCCTGTCCCACAACCACATTCCTTCCATCACACATGCACCAACTAGACAAACTCCACATGCAAATATGCCTGGTAATGTGAACTTTGAATATAAGTTTCCACCCACAGATCACGGCACTTGTGCAGCAATATTACAGAACAAACTTTTTTTCCCTTCACAAATGTTGGTTGTATTGCTGAAGTCAGTAAGGTTTCAGCAAGTTATCAAAACATGAACATAAATTAAATCATTGTGTTCTGGATTTCAAAGACTGAGACATTTCCTAGACACTTAGCTGACTGGGCATGTGGGCAGTTTCCATGAGCTTTAGGTACTACAAGTCCTATTTTTAAAACAGCAAGCTGCAACTGTCTTCTTTCAAAAATCTGGCTGTTTCCTGCAGTTCCAGGGAAAAAGCTCAGAAGTTCTTGTTAAATTATACCAAAATATGTCATGCAATATACATAGTCATAAGAGATTATAAGAACAAGGGACATGTGAAAGAGAAAGATAGGGAAAGAATAAGGCCTTATCTACCACAAGTTGTTATTTGACTTAGCACGATTTTAAATTAATCTTGCTAAACTAGTGGAAAGACTTTGTAAACCTCATAAATCATTTTTACCGTGGTTTAAATCCATTTTTTAAAAAACAGATTAAAGCCGTGGACACAGGAACTCGTTACCACCAGTAACAGATTTGTGCACCACAGGCAATCTGCGGTAAAGTGGAATATGTCACATGAACTGAAATAACACTGTCTGTGGAGATGCTTGTTTTAATTTATCTGAATCACCTAAGCCTGTAGGAAATGGAGACCTCCTGTAAAAAAACACCAAGACTGTGAGAGGCAAAGCAACAAATGTGTGAGGAAAGAGCATGGATTGTGTTTCAAATTACACACTGCATGCATAGAGGTCTGGAGATAAACATTCGTGCAACACAAATTTATAGCGCTGCTGAGGGCTTTCCATCCCATCATAACACCAAAGAACAAAGCTGGAGTGTTTTCTTGCCAAAATGGGATTTTCTAGCACTTTGCTGATTGCTTGTTTTTATAGCACAATCGGTTTATTTGACTTGTTTCAGTCTTCCTGCATTGCAGCTTCCGAGCCTGACCTGCAGGAGCAACAGCATTTGAAAACTTGATTAAATATTGCCAAGCACATCAAAGATCACTGCAGTCAGCTGAAAAATGACTATTGACCTCCACGATCTCTGGTGTATGTGCTCCCCATGCTCCTGGCATGGAAAGATGCTGCTTTATAAAACATTCTGGAAGCTTGGAAAAAAGAGGCAGGAACATTGAGCTGCTCTCCATCCTAAAGACAGCATCATCACATTAAAGATAATCACATTTACCATTAGAAATGCACAAAAGTAATCAAAGTGAGGTGATTACTTAAGGATCAAAAGGCTTCTGTAATTCTGTGTCACCAAGACTGTGTTAAAGTCACACTACTAATGGTCTTAAGAACTGAACAATTCAGTTCAGATCTCAACAACCTGCACAAGTGTCTTTGACTGCTGGATGCTTGCCATTCATTTCCTCTGCTATTTATACTCTTAATTTATAAACAATATGAATTTACAAATTCTTTTAGCACAAGCGGCTGGTGTTCTTCCTGCTTTCCAACTGCACTACAAGTTGGAAGAGTTAGAAACAATTTCCATGACAGTGCAGGGCAGTGCCAGCATGTGCCACTGCAAGGTTTTCTAAGCAACCTCTTCCCCTCTTTTGCCACAGTAGTCCATTATAAAAAAAAAAAAAAAAATAGGAATCCCATCAGATCAGGTTCTGTCATAAAAAAAAGTTTACAAATATTTTTTTCTAGTCTGACCCCCACTCTCCAGAGAGCTCACCAGGACTTCTTCGGAAAAAGCAGCGAATATAATTTTTTTTTAAAAGCAAGTGAAATGTTATGGTGTGGCTCCCTGCCACAAAAGCAGGGACACTGAAAATTAAAAATGACATTCATGGCTTTTATTCACACTACCAGTTTCTGTCTTGATCTTAAGCAGCAGCCTTGCTTTTTACTGACCTTTGTGGTGCTGTGAGAAGAAAGAAATGGTTTGACATAATAAATCATGATGTCACTTTTGCTGTAATTGTATAATACCTGACTGGATTTTTTTTTTCTTTAATCAAGGTGAAATATAGGGCTACCCTCTCTTTAGTGGGCTCAAATCAACTCTAAATCCCAGTAACAATTAATTTTCTTGTCCTAATCAAATCCCCAGTTGATCTGGGCTTGTTAATGGCCAAATTTAGTTTTGCATGATAATACTCAGAAAACTGGGTGTTGGGTACATTAGAAAACAAGCCAGAACTTTGCATTGCTCCAGCCAAGCCTGTCAGGTTTACCTGCAGTTATTTTTAATAAAACCCCTTATGCAGGGTTTCAGCCCTTAGGGCTAAATGAGCAACAATTTTGAAGCTTATTACTTTATTTCTGCCTCACAACTCTATGGTAACCCCCAGGAGAATTCCACCCTTATGGGGTTAAATGAAGTTGGAAAGGTTTGGACTGGGACTAAATGTTCTATGTCCTTTAACATCTTTGTAAGTGTTTTATTCTATGAATATTTCATGTTGAAGAAAAGCCTTGTTTGTGCATGCCAGATAAGAAAGGTTTCAAGGATCTGCCATCTAGCCAAGAAAATAAGAAAATCTATCAGAAATCCTTGTCAGGGAAAAAAAGCAGGAAAATGCAGCTCTAGGAACAAGAGTCATACACTTGAAAATGTTTCATTCTCCCAAATTTACATCCTTACCCAGTAGAAGAGTGTGCTGCTGCTGCTGTTGCTGCAAATTACCGAAGCCTGAGATCAATAGTAAGTGGATAATTAAAAACCTAGTTGTGTTTAAGGGACTTCTGTTGCTTGTTTGATAAGCTCAAAATTGTGTCTCTGTGTTTAAATCTTGTGTTTTTAGTTAATTATGAAAAAAAATGAGCTGTAGGAGGTAAATGCCTTTTGGTTGCCACGGAATTCCTATAGATAGTGGGATCCAGGCCTTGGAAAAAAGGGCAAGAAGGCAATCCTAAAAAACCCAAAACAACCAGGAGCAACTAAACAAGAGCATTAAACTGATTTGCACCACAGGCACAATGAGGTTTTCAAGAAGTCACTCCAAGGAGTCAGATTATAACCCATTTTGCACAGATTATTCTTGCCTTTACTTTCTCAAATTTATTGAAGTGGGTTGGTTTGTTCTCCAACCTGTGAACAGTGATGATCACATGAAACCTAAACTGGTTTGGGTGGGGAAAGTAATTAACAGTGAAAAGACAGAGCTGCCAGACTGCCTTGGACCTAGGATAGGAATTATATTTTGATGCAAAATTCCTTCACACAGGACTGAAATCAGCTGTGTGCATGGGAAGGGCTGTTCAGTGCTGAACAGTGATTCCAGGTCTCAGTAACTTGATCCTACTGTGATCCTGAAATACTGCTGCAGTATTCCCACATCTCCTTCCTAATAAACACAAAAAAAAATATTTATACAAATCAGAAAGGGGATGTGAAGCTTTTATGGCACATTTTTGAAAGCTATTTATATATTTGCAAAACCAACAACCCTTGTCATTTTTTTTTTTAATTAATAATGTGTGTCACAGCTTTGATATTTATAGGTACAGGTTTTTTGCAAGAAAATGTTAATTATATTCACCAGCCATGAGCAGAATATATAAGAAGCAATTTATAAATTAAACACAGTAATTTGGGGTTTCAGGAAATCAGAAGTAAACTGAAATTACATCTAGATTCAAGGATCAGAAATAGGTACTGATTCACTACAGCACAGTAAAACGTAATCAACAGATGGCAGAACAGTACTGGTCTTGGGGGTTTTTGTGTTGTGTTTCTTTTCTTAGCACACATTAATCTACATTAGGCTTATAAGACAACAGTGTCAGTGCTTAATAAGGGTTTGAGAACAAATTTGTGCTTTTGAAATGTGGCAATTAGAACACCTGAGAAATAGGAAAGGGGTGAACCCATAAACTGGTGATTGGAAAAAGAAAGTTTTAACTTAGATCTGGGGGGGAAAAGTAGTAGAAAGCAGAGAGATTCAGAAGAGGGTAAATTGCAATATGAGATTAGCTTTTAAATTAAAACCACTGACACATGCACATAGAAAAAAACAGAGGACAAACCTAATTATTGTTAGCTCGTGCTTGTCCCACAGCTGAAGCAAACCTGAGGTATGAACCCAAAAAGTTCTTCCACAGCATTAGAATTAAGGGAAAATAAACTGTGGCACCTGAGAAGCCATCAGCAGAGCTAAATACCTCGTCTAAGTATTCACTGGGGAAAAACAAAACAAAAAAAAAACAAATCCAAAAACAAAACAAAATATACCCAAACACCAGTCAAACCCAAACACCATAGGAACAAAGCACGTTAATGAAGAAAACCACTTTTTGTCTCCATCTATTGGTCAGAAGGCCATTTAGCTGCTGTTTGGGTATGTATTTTGCAGTATTATTCCAGAAAGGACATCTGTGCAGCAAATACCCCAACATCCCCATCTTTTCTATCTTGTGATGAGCTTTTTTGATGCCCAGTAACACATTCTCCATCTGCCTGATCAAAGCCTTTTTGTACAGAATGCAGGTGTCCAACTTCATTATTTGCTTGTAAGGCTGCAATAATGCAGCAGGCTCTGACAAACCACTTTCCTCCCAGAGAAATAAAGTATGTGCTTTCACAAAAGGAGAATATTACAGACAGCACCATAAACCGAAGAGGCAATTTGGGTTTTTAACTAAGCAGAGGAGTTAGAATAGCATATTGACAGTATCATTTTGATTTCTGGTGACCTGGAAAACAGAATGGTTTGAGGATTTTTTCTTCATATTTTTTTAATTATCAACATAAATGTAAAGGTCTGAACTGAAAAGAATGAATGTTTTAGGAATTCTTCAGTTAGGGGAAGTGCATTAGCACTTCAGGAGAGAAGGGGCAAAGGGAGTAAGTAGCTATTTAAATGTGAGCAGCATCCCTTGATTTTTTTTTTCCTTATTTTTTAACATTAGCTTCCACAATAAAACAACCTGTATATAAGTTAATATTGGCATACTGTCCCTGCTCAGAAAGCATTCCTGCTGCATTACAAAAGGCAGCTGGGCGGCACAGTAAATGTGTCATTTGCTATTTAACATCTCTGTGACCTGGATTTAAATTCAGAGTCACACAAAATGAGACTTCAGTTCCCTCAGAGGACTATTAAGGCACACACAGAAGGACTTGTGAGGCATCCAAAGCCAGAGGGAACGCGCTCCCCGCGCTCGCCCCTGCGGACACACACCCTCAGAGCCCACGGGGGAAGAGGGAACTGGATAATTTTTATTAAAAGGATGCCTTCAGTTTGGAACAAAAGCACCCAACTACTGTGAATAAATCTTCTGTTTATTTAAAAGTTTACCCACAAGGCTTCAACCTCCCTGTGAGAAAAGGCATTCGGTATGTTGCCTTATCCCAGAGCCTCACCACAGAGCTCTGCAGGCCTAATTGTTTTCCTGTCCACAAAGAACAAAAAGGAGAGCTGTGAAAATTCAAAAATGTTATATTCAGTCCCTCAATTCAACATTACCCACCATCTACTGCATAATGCTCCCAGCCTTGCTGCTGCATCTGGGAACAGAACGAGCTGCCTGCAGGACAAGTGCTTATGGTGAGGCTTGTCTTTAAATTCAGCTCAAAACTCACCTTCTTTATCAGTTTTACATCTGCCACCTCAAAACAATCAAAACTTCATCTTCGGCATGAGTCAGTATTTTAGGCACAGCTATTATCTTTTTGAGAACTGGCCCAGCAAGACCTAGAGACCAACAGAAAGGTGATCCCACATGCCCGGTGATGAGAGCCCAGCACCTCTCACCGCACTCCTGTGCCCTGCATCCCTGACCCCACACCCGTGTGGATCCCTGCAATGATCCTGCTCTGCCCCTGCCTCCAGCTCCAGACTCCTCTGCAACCAGCTACATGCAGCAGCCCTCCCAGCTGAAATAGACTCTGAGGTTTTTTTAATTTTTTTTTTTTTTATTTCTTTCTTTCTTTTTTGGATGGACTTAACCTGATGAATTCCGTGATCCCTTGACTACCATGTTGGTATTGGCACAGAGAAGGTGCAAAAGTATCATCTATGTACAGACTTAGATTAAATCTGACCCCTAGACATGAACCCCAGGAACTCAGCTGAAAGAAGAGATACTTGTAAAATTTCCAGGTAACTATTTTCCACAGAGCTTGATTTTTGCCATAGTTTCCTTGGAAAATTGAAACAAAAAATTTTGTTTCAGAGAGCTGAAGTTTAACTAAAGCATCTCAGAGTGTCAATCTAAATCAAATCACTCAATATTAATGCACACTTATCTGAACCTCAACACGGTCTTTCCACTTTCCTTAAAAAAACCCAAAATATTGTGAAGCCGTTCTGAATATGAAGACGAGGATGAAATGAGTTGTAAGTACTGCTGAAAGGTTCCTGAGAAGGAGCAACCAGAAACACAGCTATACGTTTCTGCACACATTTATTGATACTCTTCTATGCAGAAGACAGATTCAAAGGAGAAATTTAAGCAGGATTTGGGTACCAGTCTGATGTGTGATGAACCAAAATTACCTCTTCAAAATCCCTTTGGCCCCCCCAATGGCTGTGTCTTGCAAAGTACCAGTGGCCCTGCCAGTCATCACTGCCCCTCACTGCCACCCTGCCCCTCTGCAGGGACAGGACATTGTCCATTTTGAGCATGAATCTCCTTCCCCAAAGCGTCTTCTTGTTATTTTTGTTATTATGTGAAGTGTCTTGCACAGCTCAGGCAGGTCCCAGAGCAAAGTGAGGCCTGAGAGCACCAGACCAGGCTGTGCCCCAGCTGTCCTTGCTCCCCTCATCAGGTGTGAGGGTGCCACCTCCATCACCCGTCTCACCCCCACTCTCCAAAGCTATTTTCCTATTTTATTCTACTAACCATTTCAGAAGGAGACCTGTCTTCCACCTTTGGCCATGCCAGGCATTTCCTGCTGCCAGCAGCAGATCCCACATCCACAGACTTCAAGTCGATCCAGTGAAGGCTTCTGCATCTCTCCATAGTTTGAGTCACACACACACACGGACTTAAACCCACATATTTTTCTATTTACATTCTCAGTTTTATCTGTATTTTGTCACTGTCACCAAGAGTTACATGTGCTAAAACACCTATGATCCCCAGTTTCATCAAGGATCTCTTTTTTTTGGCAGAATTTCCTTTATTTATCTTATTCCCCTGCAGAAAACTCTAATTGGGATGTTATCTGCTGCTTTATTCAATTGCAACAGGACTCTTCGGGGCTAGTGATAACTATAAATCGAATGCTTCAGAATAAATCAAGGCATAAAATCACATTGTCTCTGGCAAGAGAAAAATTTGATTATCTTCATTTCCGTACGAAGAAATTACAGAAGAACTTGCTTTGGAGTTTAAAGGCCTGACTTGTTCCCAATTGAAATGCAGCAAGAAAACACGTTTGTCCCTCCAATCTTATCCTGACAGGAATCAGTTTGAGCTGATTTGTCCCCTCTGTGGTGGCAGGGAGGGAATGCAGAGTGCTTGGCATTGCAGATGGAGCTATTCTGGATTTTATGTGTAGCAGGAATTGAATTGTGCACCTCTCCCAAATGATGGGAAAATCACTCCCCATGAAGGTGAGGCTGTGGTAGGAATCAAAGAACAGCGCAAAGCACGCTACAAATAAAGGTCAGTTTCTTGCTGTATTTTCTTCAGTGAAAGACGAAACTTGGGGGTGTGCTGGAAAAAGGTAATGCATTATCTGGTGAGTATTTGTGGTCTGTAAAATCTCATATCCCAACAGCGTCATCAAAGGTAAAAAAGGGCAATATAAGGATTAGCTATAAAAGTCAGTAGTTAATGATTCACCATAATACATGACTTAACTGTAAACTAGGAAAAAAAACTCATAAAAATAGCTCAAGAAACTAATTTCTTATGCTGTTTCAGGCATACAGATGATTTAAACTCAGGCATTTCCATATTCTTCAGATCCCTGAGCAATGGCATTTGATGAGAAGCCGATCTGTTTAGACATTCTCTTTTAGGGTGAATAACGACACTTTATGGCAACCTAGAAAAGATTGTGTAGTTCCATAATTGGTAATTTTGTACAGCGTGCACGAGGTCTCTTGTCATTTCACAAATTCCCAAAGCAACTGCTGTGACTGGAGTGCTATAATTGATTATGTGGAATTGCTGGGAGAGAGAAAGGAGCACACAATCAATTACATTGATAGAAAATTGGTGGGGTTGAAGAGTGATTTACAGCAACCACAGCTGAACTCCTAATGGCAGAGCAGGTGCCATGCTCACCCTGTGGGCTCAGTGCTAGGCTACAGAGCACCTAAGGAGTGATTCTGGATCACCCTGGGCTAATTCCAGCAGGACAGCCCACCTTTCCAGTGAGAGAAAAGCCAGAGCTCAGCATTTCAATGCCTCTGTTTCACTCTGTGGAGCTGAACCCTGAGTTGGTTGTGTCCTTGGCTGTCTACAGGTGATGCCAGCCCCATGGGAGATTTGCTACTGGTGTCTTCACTCTCCTGTTCCCTTTGCCCAGGATTACAGCCCTCAGCCATCAGAAAAACTTCTGGGAACACAAGATCTGCTTTCAAATTCCTTAACATTTCTCTCTGTGAGCAAAGTTGAGCTTCAGCCATTGAGAGCCGCTTGTGTCAGATTTATCTCTAAGTGAGCAGAGTACTTGTGATTTCATGGGCTCAGCTGATGAGGCTCCAATGAACTCAAATGGTTTTCCATGTGCTACAGTGAGAGAGGCTATGTGCTGTCCTTGCTTCACCACAGCAGCTCAGATCCTGTAAGGAGTCATTCTGCTTCTCACCTACAGCAAAAGGAAGACTGGACCAATGACACAACAGCAAACTCTCAGTCCTCCTCATGTATTTTGGTCCTACTTTTACATCCAGTATTTTCCTGGGGTTTGTCCTGAAATTTCAGCACCTACTACCACTAGCAGTAAAAGAACAAAAGGTTTTCTATGCAAATAAAAATGTGCAGCTGAATTCATGTCTGACCCTCTAGGCAGAAATATTACTATGTCTGCCAGAGCACGGCCCCAGACTCCTTCCCTTGCCATTGCTGGGAGCCTCATGTGCTCACTGAAGCAGCCACCAGAGAATTAATGAGCAGAACTATGAAGAAAAATCTTAATGAAGAAAATCCATGGACTTTTTTTTTTTAAATATAGAAAGTGGCTATGTAATTTCATTTATGTATATATATACACACACTTCATATTTATGTATATGTGTGTACTTTATACTGGTGTCTCTTAGAGTGATGTCAGCAGTAGATGTGCCAGTTTTTGAACTCAGACCCCAGTGTTTTTGTAAACACCACAAAAAACAATCTGAAAGTGCTTGTAATATCAAATTCCTACACTGAAACCTTTTATGTCACTTCAGAGCCTCCCATAAAGACATTAAGCACAGTTATGAAAAACAACAGTCTTCCAGAAACTACACTACAATGACTCTTTTCTGACACCAGCCATCAGAAAATCTCTTTGAGATGGTCGATGTGGTAAAATATGTAAATGACATACAGTTGCTAAGAGATAAAAAACTACATGAACTTGTGAAAACATTACAATCTGCTGCCTTTGAATCTGCAAGGTCAGCTGTATTTTTCATGATGATAACTTATTTATATTGTCTCTTTACTAAAAATGAGCTTCTATGCAGGTTACCTCTTTTCTTAATACCAGCTGACCTACTGTACCTATAAATTGGTATTTATTACAAGGCTGGTTAACTTCCTCATGGAGTTTACAGCCCTTTAATTGCATCTCACCAGACTAATTAATAAATACACCGTACACTACTCTTGAAACAAGCAAAGGGTTTATATTCAACACTTCTGTATCCATTTATTTATTTAAGCATTTCATTAAATGTTAGATATGTCTCTTTTTAATGAAAAACACTGGAAGAGGAGAATGAAAGTGTGGTTTATTGTCCAATTAACAAATCTAGTAGCTTACTCTGTCACTCAATGAATGATAATGCCTGGCTCATAAATCAAGAAGAGAACTACTTAGGCATAGACCTCATAATCAATGCTACAAGTATTGGCTGCTCTCCACATAATCCAGCCCTAAATGTGCAGCATGATTTTATTCCAGTAACACATTAACAGAATGTACAACCATTTTGACTTTTGAAAATGGGCTAACGGTGTCGCGGCAAAAAGCATTTGTCCATTTTTTAAAATAAATGTGTCCCAATGATGAATGTGCTCAGCAATTTCAGTGATGAAGCAGCAACATGAACTAACTGTGGCCTCACAGTGGAGGCTCTTTCACCCCCATGTTTCAGATGGGATCTCCACCAACCAAGTTGTGCTGGCTGGGATTGTTTTCATACAGACCTTGATTGTTCTGTGTTCCCATGCATATTGGGATTCACATATTTCGGTGTCTGCACAGGAAGACACTACTCTTCTGGGCATGTTCAAACATATGAGTGCCAAAGCTCTGTAGGTTGTTGGGGCAGTGGCCAGAGGCTTTGTAATATCATCGTGCCAGAAAGCCTGGAATGAAACCAGCAGCTTTCCCACTCCCATCCCCACTAATGACTCCTAGGCACTGTCCTGGCCCAAAGACTCGCCACTCCGCTGTGGAAAGAGGGCAAAATTCCACTGTCTGTACTTGTTATAAACCTCTCCTGATGTAAAGCTGCTGTCTTTTGAATGCTCAGAGGGTAATAAACAGGATAAGTGCTAAAAGCATCTCTCAAGAAACATTACAAAACCCAACTAAAAGACTTCACAAATGCATTGACAGAAAGGAAAGGGCAAGATGCATGGCTTCTGTCACTTCTTGGTTGACAACCCATTTTTGCTGACGCAGACACTGCAGGGAAGCCAAGGAACTGGAGACCCCAGCAAAATGACATGTGGCACTGATGTGTCATAAAAGCCTGGTGAATCCAACAATTTTATGTTGGGTTTTTTGCTGGGGTTTTTTTTGTCTTTTTTTCTTTTTTTTCCCTAAAGTGAGCTCACTTATTTGCTAAGCAGCTTTGCCTGAGCTTTCACAGCTAGAGCTGTGGAGCAACAGTAACGGAATTACGAAAGATCCCCCTGGGATATTTGAAAGGGTGAGAAGGTTCCAGAGTAGTTGAAGAGTAAATCCTAATTCTCATCCAAAAGAGAGAGAATGGGATAATCATGAAAATATTAGCAGAATAAGCATGTTGAGTAACAGCCAGAGGATCTTTTACCAAAGTCATCCTAAGCAGGATTGAGAAAACACTTAAATTAATAATATGTGGATTAGTATAGTTTCAGGATGAAATGGCACTTATGTACCAAATCTTTCTGATCACACAAAATGGAGAAATAGAGTGATTCTGTGTGATGTTTTTTTGCAGAAGTTTCTTCACTTAAAGAAATGATCAAGATGTGCAATAATGGAAAATCTCTGAAACAAGAGAAAACAGGTTTGACTTTGCTCCACTGTACTGTCTACACATGTACTGAAGCAGATAATTTAGATTGTTTTAGAAATATAATGGAAATATATCTTTTTTTCCTATTTTCTTCACTTCCTGGAAGAGGTAAGGCCTTTCCTAAGGGAAATAGTTGATGTACTGCCATGGTGATCTTGGCACTACCAGAACAGAACAAGCAATGTATGTTACTGTGAGAATTAATGGAAAATGGGAGGACAGAGGAAAGAGACAGATCTGAAATATATCTGAAAAAAACACTGACAAAGAAAATAGATATTCTGTTAAAAAAAACCAAAAAACAACAGATTATTTTTGAGATGATGTGAAATGGAATCAGAGAAAATTCTCAACAGAAAAAGCCTGTAGCAGTGATGAAGGACTGAGCCTTCCTTCTGCAGCAGAGGAGCTGTCATGCAGACAGAAATACTTACCCACAGTTCAGTGAAGTAGGAGAACTATGACTTATCATCAGTGGCCAAACACACATGGGATGAAATACAAGCTTTCTGAAGTGTTTTAACAGCTCCAACCCTGTTTGCTTGAGTGTTGAGGAATGACCCTCTGCATGTGTCTGACCTTCCCAATCTCAGGCCCTGTTCCAAACTCTGGTTCAGAGGGCACCATCATGGATTGCACTGGAACAGCCACACCAGAGCACTATTTGAGAAAACTACAGAGTTCTTGGGAATGAGATGAGCCTCCATTTGCCTTCTCCAACTGTCTTTGCCACTCTCCCTTCTCTTAACCCTGCTAAAGTATCATCTTGATGGCTTTTCAAGTGCTCTCCAGTTGCCAGATTTGATGGGCATGGCTACAGGATGAAGGTGCGGCATTGCCTCTCTTCTTCAGACTGCTTATTTACTAATCAAGGTTTGTAAATATTATAACCCAAGGGTAGGTGGTTTATTCAGGTACTCAACAACTGTTAATCACCTGCAGTTTTCAGTCTTGTGATTGGATGCCAGTGAGGGGAATATGCTGGAGCTGAACATATTTGGAATTAGTCTGCTTGTTTTAATGGGACAGCCAAGTAAAAACAGAACTAGGCAGAATGGTAAAACTGGAACAAAAAAAATCTCCCAAATCCTTTTTAATGCTTCCCATCACAAATATAATGAGCAATCAAAACCAGTGGTCCTGCACAGGTAACCTCTGTGTCAAAGGCTTTCAGCAAGTTCTAGTTGGAAGCATCTTCTCCAGTCATCACCAGAGGAATCCAACTCACAAATGTCATAGTGTACAACACTGGTAATGGAGCGCTAAAGGCATGGATGCAAATTAAGCACATAAACAAGAAAGAACTCCTTAGACTTTCTGACCTTCTCTACCTCAGTGATTGCTAAACTGGCTGTAAAATTCATGACCTTGCCTGATTTCACAAAACCATCCTTGCCTCGGTCTGCAAAAGTCTGCAATAACGATATCATTTTTGTTTGCCCCATTTTTTCCACTTAATAATTAAACTTCTGAGATTGAAATTATCATTGTGTTTAGAACTACAAAGCCTTGCAAAGTTTTATATAATTACTGTACTTTTGTGATCAGGTCATTCACACCAACGAAGGTTTTTCCTTACTGCGTGTACCTTCCAGAGCAGGTCTGTTTTTCTTTTTCCTATTTTTAAACAAAAGACAGATTTATTGCTTTACCTAAACAGACTAATTAGTTGGTTAGATGTTTGTGGGCTGACTGCTGAAGGAATAAGTAGATTTCATTTCATTAATCAAAATCAGCTTTAAAACCCTATTACTCATAAAACATTTACATTTTACAAATCAGCTGACACATTCCCAGACTATCCATTAGAGATTTGCTTGTGCTTATCTAGGATTCTACTCCTTCCTGAGGTTGCTGTGTATCTAATGAGAACGATGTGTGCCAGTGACCTCCACAATGATAAAAATGCTGCCCTTGTTTAGACACATTTTTTCCCCTCTACTTTACTTGGTGAACATGAAAGTGGTCAGCGCACTGCTCTGCCATGTATAATTTAATGTTATATTTATTATTCTCCTGTTCTGCTTATATGGACTTAGGGTTGAGAACTTCAATATTTAGACACTTTACTCTAAAATAACACTAGGGAAAAAAAAAGAAACAATAGCACAGGCATATGAAGTAAGAGGAGGTTGTCTTTGAGCAGTGGTTATGGACTAATATACATGGAACTTTGCAAACATGGGAAAAAAAAAAGTTGTCAAGGGCCTTAAACAGAAGTTTTTTTATTAATTGAACTGTAAAACCGAATACGTCCAAATAGCAAAGGTGAAAAAGGCACGACTTAAAATGGCAGGATAGTTCAAATGCAGTCAACAAAGTGTCAACTGGATTTCCTCTTTGCTTACTAACAGCAGTGCAGTGCTCTGCCTCAGCCTTCCCAGGAGCCACTTCCCAAGTTGCTCCATCTCTCTAAATCCCTGAAATGAGAATAATAACAATTCTTATCTCCTGCTCTAAAACGCTGCAAAGGTCTCTTGTCAGGTGTTTATGCAAAGACTTCCACAGTGGCTCTGAGCTCAACTGAAGTCTCTGGGCACTGTTGAAATTTAAATAAAATTATTACTCGTGACTATTACCAGTGATCACCATCTCACAAAACTTAACCATCAGCTGCCATACAAATGGCCGGTCTGAACACAGCAATTGGAATTTGCCCTATTCCAGAAGTGATTTCCATCTGTAATTTATGTGGCTGTAAAATTTAAATGGCTCAACCTCTCCTCCTCTGAGTTTGTGATTCCCGTGATCGAACAGACACAGTGTGCCCAACAGTGAAGGGATGCTGTTTCACCCATCTAAGGGACTTCTTTTCTTCTTTCCTTTTTTCTTTCCTTCCAGGGCACAGTTCTACAAGGATTTGATCCCACTCCTGAGGAGCTCTGCTGCTGCTTTCAAAGGGTGAAGGAGGAAGCAGCATGGGCTTCATCCACAATAGCAGAGGCCAGAATCAGCATTTGAATGTTATATCCAACTGCTACCTGATATATGCTGTTTCTCCCTCAAAGCCAAGCAAACCCTGAATTCATTACAGTATCATGAGCTTTAAATAAATTAACACCCAGCTTGTGTCAGGACTCTGTGCGTGCTGAGCAATTTGCATTCCGTGCTTCCACGGATGTTTCTTCTCCTTTGCAACTCTCCTGTTGGAAGAAATCAAATCAGGACATGACAGATTGCACCTAATTCTAATTCTTTACATCTTTTTCCTTGAACTGTACTTAAAACTAACATGAAAATTGTAAATTGAAGTTTTAATAAAAGTTTATATTAGGGCAGAAATTAAATTAAGCAAGCTTGACAGAACACCTGTCAGACTGGACTGAACTTGGCCCTGCTGATGGCCTGGGTTAATGATCAGTGTCCCTCCCCAGGCAGGCTGGGTCATGCTCTGAGAATCACAAGGAGTTTGTGACTCTCCAGCAGCATGGAAACCACAAAAATTCAGCTCAGGGATGAATGCTGAAGCATCAATGCCACTGCAGATGCTGGGACCATTCCTGCAGCACACCTTGGTGCAGCCTCAGTGTGAGAAGTACATCTCCCTCTTCCCACCAGCAGTATTTCCTCACAAAGCAGCCCTCTAATGCTCCAGATGTGCTCTAGAACTGAACACATCCTGCTGCAGAATTTTTCTATTGATTATACTCAGTTTTTTTCCCACTTCAGATATTTTTCACTTGCTGCACTAACTTGGTACAGTCCTGCAGAGAGGAAGGGAAAAAAAATGAAGAGTTTTTACTTGCAGGCACCTCCATGTATCCCACAAGTTACACACATGCACAAACATCTTGATCCTGTCTGCTCTGTTTCTTAAACAGAGAATCTGACTGCTCCTAGGAACTTTTTGAACAATATAACTAAAGAAAATTACTTCCTAATTATGAAGAAAGAAAAATAACAAAGGAATAAAATAATATTTAATTTTCCTGTTAATTTAGGATCTAGCCTGCATTTTTGTAATAAAATCTCAAAATATATAAAATCATTCTTTTTTAATTTTAAAACCAAATACAACTCTCCTTGCAGACAACCAGATGACCAAATTACAAAATCATGAAGAGCAGTGTCAGTGTTCCTCTGACGACTCATCTGGGACATCATGCCCAGGACTTTACTGATGAAAGAGCCACAAAGAGATTGATCTCCAAAAAGAAAGAGATGTTCCCAGTATCCCTGATTTTAGGGATAAAAACTATACAAATCTTCCTTGCATGTTAAAATAACAAAGGTATTTAGTGTGAGGACTTGTTTCACAGCCACCCTAATTTCTTACTGCATCACAATCCCTGTGTGCTGTGTACTCCTCCTGCCCCTCCACCTTCCACCTGTCAGTGGTAAATGCAGAAAAGAAGGGGCTTCTTTATGTCCTGTCCTTGTCCTTCAGTAGTTACAGAACCACAGAATAACCTGAGTTGGAAGGAATCCACAAGGATTATGGAGTTCCCACTCCTGAATAGTCCTCAAATTGTTGGTAAAACGCTGCTACCTATCAACAAAGCCCTCCCATGGCACTAAAATGCCTCCTTGATCATTAAGTCTTGAGGTTTTAGAGAAACATTTTCTGATTTGTCTTAGTTTGAATTTAATTGAATTCAGTTATTTATAAACTCTGTTACCTTCAACCCTACTTGCACGACTGTACCACGGTCTGTTGATTAAAGATCCATCTATGGCACAGCAAGGTCGTCTCCCCCATGAAAGCTGTTTAAGTATGGGATGCAAGCTCAGGGCATATTGATCCATAGGATGAAAAGAGATCATAGGGCAAAATGCCCTGACTATTTTTAGTTGGGTTAATTTTTTTCCCCGCTATCAGATAAAAGGAGATGGCTGCTTTAATGCTTTGTGCTGGCTGCCTCCCTTTTCAGAGGAAAAGCCATAGATGCCTGTATGTGCTGCAGCTTCTCTGTCACTTTTATTCTACTTCAGTTTGCATTAGTGACACCAAGAGAGGATCTGAGTGCTGGCCATCAGCTCTGATTGATGGCCCACGCTCAGGAGCTCAGTCCAGCTCTGCAGTGAAACAACAGCAAGCACTTCTAGCCCCTGACAAATTCAGTCCTGGCTGGTCAGGGATGGCTTGGCTCATGATGTTTAAATTGTATCTAAAAACTGTTTGCAGAAGCTACTCAACCATAGGGTGAAGCCATCTAATAGGAAAAAATATATTTAGAAAAAAGAGCTTCAGTCGTCCCATTTACCTTCTGTTTGCAAATAAAAAACCACTTCAATTTATTTGCTGAACAAATTTCCATAAAATATTAAAGGAAACGCTGGCATCAATTTTTCTCCTATTGCATAAAAAATTTTGCAACTTTATACAACTCCAGTTAGAAAGCTTTTATTGCATTTATTTCCATAAGATAAAATCAGAATCTGCTCTCTTTTACAAATCTGATTGCTTTTGCCTTCTGGTCTGCTTTAGCTCTTTAATGTTTATTCTTCCAGTCAGCACTTTGCAGTGCTGATTGCTTCAGCATTTTTCCCCCATTAGACAAAACTTCTTCCCAAGTCACAAGCTCTGAGCTGGGCTTGGCTCTAGTACCAGCTCTCACTTGCATCTACAGGGCTGTGCTGCCTCCTGCCCACAAGGAATCAATTTCTGAAATACCTCATCATATTTTATTTATTTATCACCATTTATTTACCACTTTTCTCTCCCATGTTTGGACATCCCTTAGTTTTGCTGGGTGACAGAGAGAGCAATTCAAGCCATTCTCAGAGCAGGAGTGCAAGGGCTCTGCAGGTCCCATGTGCCAGGACAAAAGATGCTGGGTTTGGGATGGGGGGACTTTAAGAAAAGGATTGTCAGACACAGAGTGACTGAATGCTTTGGTTGAGGAATATCATCCATGTCATCGACTCCTATTTTTCTAACTCTGGTTATCTGCCTGCTTAGGGGTCAGTCTTGCTCCCTCAAAGCCTCTCCTGCTTTTAATGAAGCCACCAGCTCACACAGGCCAAAAAATAGCCTGAAAAAGCAATCCTTGGGAGCAGCTCTGCCATGACTCAGTCAGGAGGAAGAGACACAGAGAAACTTCCAGGTGGAGGAGTGCAGAGAGACTGTCCTGTCAGCCCAGGCTTTCGGGCAGTAATGCTGAAGAAGTTTGTTCCAGATATTGTTTTACACTCTGCAGAAAACCCAGCAGAGGTTTAGATTTCCTTTGAGCACCTTGGTTTAGAGAAGAAGTAAATACTGCTTGAACTAGCACAAAGAAAGAAGTAGAAGAGAAATGACTTCAACAATGGTGAATACCTAAGTATTTCAGTCTGGGAATGGGTGATATGGAGCTGAAAATGACACTGCCTTCCTACTAGAGGATGCTTAAAAATGTTTACAAATGGAAGAAGGAAAACCCCACATCTTTCCCACAACCTGAGCCAATCTAGAGTCCTGAGCACAGGAAAACACTGAAATTGTGTTCAGCACAATTTCTCACATGAAATATATGCATATTTTCTGGTCTGAAAGATGTGAAGCAAAATTCATCTTCCTATTTGTCCTGAACTTTATCTATTGCAGCTATTTAGGGAAAGTCTTTCAAGGATGAAAGGTTAATTATCTTTTCTGCTATTAGCCCCAATGATATTATAAAAGTTCTTGAGATGTTAAGAATTAAACCATCTGTGCTTTCAGGCTCATGGCAACCTCCTGCTCTCTCTGCTTGGCAGGGAGGATTTGGGAACTGCTTTGTAAAACCTGGAGAAAAAAGATGGAGATGGATGAAGTGGCTGGTGCCCACTCAGTAGACACAGAGGGGACTGGTGGTACTCAGTGGAAAATCAGAGAGGTTCCCAAGTTGTGATACGTGCTCTAGGAAGGAGCTAAGACAAAAGTAAGGAATAAAAAGACCTTCTGTCATGCTGCAAGTCACTGAAACAACAAGGAAAGAGGCACTACAGAGGAGCTCGCTCTGTTTTGTGAGTATAAAAATACCTGACATTAAGCAGCTGAGCATCCACAGAGGGAAAGTCAAAGAGCATTTCAAATGCTCTGCTAAGTTATGTACAGCAGAGCCTTCTGCATTCATTACAGACCACCTTTTCCCATGCATCTGCTTTACTTATTAGTATAATGAATCCCTAATTTATTAAAAACCCCCCACAGAACAATCCAAGTACATGGTTCCCTTTGCACTTGCAGTGTGAAAATCACGTAGCCCATGTATATTCAGTATCAAAGCTCTCTCTGCTCTCTGTGAATGTATCTCAGAAATCATCCCTTGCTGATGAATCAGATCCATCTGATCCTGATGCAGAAAAAACATCATCTCTGAAGGATGTTTTCATTTGTTTCCATTTTCCCCTCTGTGTGTGTTAGAGCTGCTGCTTCCAGATGGAACACACCGAGTTGTGTTTGACTTTCTGTGAGCTCCACTTTGAAGCTCCCATTCATGCAACAGCCTTAGAGAGGGGGGAAAAGAAATCACTTTGACAAGATTATGCATAAACAAATTGAAACAAATACAGGAACGTGGTGAATTGCACCCTGACAGCCCACGACTCTTTGCCAGAATCAAATGCCCGTATATCCTGATGTTCAGAAAAGCTCCATTGCCATTATTCTCTGAGTTTCTGCCTTCCAGCCCAATTTTGAGCCAGGAGAGATGGAATGATTGCATAAATCTCGCTGCACAGTGTTTTAGTGTGCAGCTGGATTAGGCTGCAGCACATTTAGGAGGCAGCTGAGTTCAATGCCAGAGGCAGAGAGGGGTCCAGGACTTGTGTAGGAATTTGGGGTGAGCCATGGAAATGCTCTGAGCTACACTTTGCTGGGGAAGGTCCTCTTGTCACGGTGAGTCTGGGTGAGGCTGCTCCCTGAGCAAAGGGCTGCCACCCCTGGATGTGTTTATACACACCCAATTTATGAAAACACTCAGGGACCAGCTTCTGAGCAATTTAGCCAAATTCCCACAGCACAAATCTGCAAAAATAGGAGCCTCTGATCTTTCTGATAATTGCAAAATGAAAAATAGATATGTTTTCTGCTGCAGATTGTGCCAGAACTTGCAATCTGTTCATAAGCAGCATAAAGTCATAGGAAGGAAAGTTCTTCTGTTATTGTCTCTGCATTGCCCTCTTTCTGTCATAACATTTCCGAAGCACTGTGAATTTACTAAACTCTCAATTCTTGCTCCTCTATTACCAGCCATAAAGAGCCCAGCTTCATTATGCAACTGTAATTTCGTTTAATTTTTTGAGACTTCAACATGATTTTCTTCACACAGAATATGAAAAGTTATTGAAAATGACAACATTTTAGTTAGGTTGAATGAGCTTACCTCAATCACTCTGCTAGAATAATAATTCTTGTTGCCTAATGTGAAAACCTACCTAGGTTCTGTTTAAATGCAAAAAGGAAGGAACATTTACTCTTGGTTTCACATACACATTTTAGGTAAAACACAAAAACATTCTAGGTATGCTCAGATCTTTTCAAAGTTAATTTGTGTATGAGCTTCTGTATGCAATAGCATAAGCAGAAATACATACATTTTCTAGCAACTTCTAAGAAAACCTGCAAGTGTTTTTGGAGTGAAAACAAATCTCAGCTGTTTTTAGAAAAGCATTATGGTAACCAGCTTCTGTTATTTATGGGGACACTGACATTTCACAAAAGCCTGGGGACAACCCAGCTTGTTTTAGGGTGATGGTCTGGGCACACGGGGCATTGTGACAAGGACAAGAGTGTCTCAATCCATCTTTTGGCCAGTTCTGTAGGAGCCACAGTTTGGGCTTGCTCTGCAGGATGCTTTTTAAGGTCTCGTGAATGCTCCATGCCACAGGTAGAGACAGCTCCTCTGTCAGAGCACAGGGTGTGAACTGGCCACAGAAATGACAGTGGTCTGTGTTTTGATTGAAACCTTGCCTTGAATCTTGAGCCTGAGGCTATATGAGGTTCATAAAAATAAAGATGAGCTGATTAACATGGACACCTCTCAGTGCCAGGATTGATGTTTGTTGGGGAGAGCCTGCCACGACCAGGGCTGCACGAGCAGCCTCTACATTTTCCCAAAATCCTGGTGCAGTGTTACTAAACACTCGCCTTGCCCAGAGCAAACTGGCAGCTGAGGATATTTATCAAAGGGAGACTGGCCTCAGCCACACCTCTCAGACTGGAAACCTTTCCCTGAGCTCTGCTGGGGACACCAAAGTTAATCCCTGAACTGCTCGCAGTGGTGGCCAGCTCCCCTCCCACTGCTGGAACCCAAAACTCAGCAAGTCATTTAGGTAACTATCCCACCCAGCTACAAGGAGCTGACACCTGAGGGAGAAGCAAGGCTTTAATGTGACGTAGTGTAACGATGAATTCCTCTTTTATTATCTATCACTAACAACCAGTACAGGAAAATGGAATTTTGTTTCCTAAAACCACTCTGTTCCTGGTACTTTCCCCCAAGTCTTTTAATAAAAAGCCACAATTGCTCATTCATTATCATCCCCACAGCACTAGGCTACAAGTAAATACCAGCTTTTTTGGAACACACACATGTGCAACACAATGATAATATCCAGAGAATAAAGGGAAATGCTGAAAACATGTTTCATAAACAGGATATTCCCCAAAGTCTTAGTGGTTCTTGGTTACCAGCTCTTAAAAACTCCTTTGGCTTCATATACAAAAGCCCTGCAAACAAAATGCTAAACCATGTTTGAGCTGGGAAAAAGTCAGGAAGACAAAAGAGTCACATTCTAAAGTGCCAGCCTTTCCCTTTCTCCATGTTCACTTTGCTTATAGGAGAACATGAGTTTCAGGGTAAAAGGAAAGAGAAAGAAAGGCTAAAAGTAGGCCGAGATGTACAAAGCAAGATAAACCACTTCAGCCTAATGAAGCCAATTGAAAACTTGGAAACTGCTTAGAAAAAGGAGTCAAATGAAGCCAAACTGTTGCTCTCAGACTCCCTGTGCTTGGCATGCCTTTCCCTGCCTCATCTCCCAGTGGTTTTTAATCTATTAGACTAGATAAGCACTGCTTCCCTGTCTTTAATATATCTTTATTTTTTTTTTCTCCTGAAAAAGACAGACAATATATTGTGAGTAAGTAAAGTCTAGAATTTTAACTCCATTCGTCTGCTCTGGTTTTTGAACTAATGTATTTTATGTGAGTATCATCTATGACTACACTGGCAAATTGAGACAAATGACTCTCAGAGCCAACAGCATAAGGGCTGGAATATTGGGCCTTCTTTTTCTGTATCTTGCAGCCCTTCAGAGTCCACCTGAGAAAGCAGCAAGAACTTATCTAAGTGCAGCAACACACGAGGTTATGCACAAGGCTGCGCTCCTGCAGACCTCCCAAACATCACTGTGTGGAAATAAACACTTCCATGTCCTCTGCAGTTATTCTGACTGCCTCATAAAAACCTGCCACATTGCTGGAATGCAAGTTTGGCCTCTCCAGTCCATTATGCTTTGGGCGTGGAATGGTTGCCAGCAGTCAGCATTTGCAAGCAATTAATATAAAACACTGTGAGGTTCAAGATCCCATTACTCTTCCTTCATTAGCCTTAAAAACCTGCCTTTGACAAGTCTGTGGTCGGCAAAATCTGACTTTTAAGAGCTTCTACAGCCCACAATTTTACCTTCTAGCATGCTGAAACCTCCAAGGTGCATATTGAAAAGACAATCAGTAACAAGGATGCATCATTAACAAGGAGCATCTTAGGATGAAGCTGCAAGGGTTGCTGAGTGAGCGTGGAGGGGGCTCACAGGATGCATGGCAAAACCTGACACAGGTAATTAGGGCAGCCCTGGAATACTGTGCTGGTAGGACATACAAACCTGACATCCCAGAGAGATGGATGGCTCTGAGGAGTGTAGATGAAACCTTTAAAGGAAAAAAACTCAAATAAAGATGGCTCTATGATTATTCCCATATATATATGTAAGTATACTCCTATAAAGAGAGTACAGATTCACTTACATGAGTCCATCATTAAAAAAATGTCTTGGGAAGAAAAGCAGAGAAGCACAGAGAACAAACACATGTGCATTATTCATTCCCATCCCAAGCAGGGGCTAGAACAGATAAAAGTAGCAAAAGATGAGATCGTTTCATGCCACAGACACCCCAAGCTTGTAATTCTGGGAGTCTTATACTTGCTATGTTCTTGTTAACCTCCTAGAACCAGTGTGTCATGATTAATTATTAATGAAAATTGGTTGAAATATGTCCTTTGGGGAGTACAAATACTCCAAAACCTCCATTCCAATCAGCACATTTCTACTTTGAAGTATACAGTTATTTACTGCAAGAATTTATGGTACAGTTTGTAGGTCACCTTGCAAATGGAAATATTCTATTTCATTATTGTTATTAAATAATGAAGGCATAGGTTTTAACAGATAGCACAAGTGGCACTGCAGCAATGGGCAGTCATTATTTCTGTGTCAATATTCATCGTGTCTCAGAGAAAGGTGCTGCAGACCCACAAGGAAAATGGATGAGTAACAGCTAGTTTAGAAATCTGAATTTATTCCTCAGTTGGTTACTTAAAGGAAACTCTTTCCCAAAAGGAAAGCACAACTCTCAAAGATTTGCAAAGCAGAAGGATTCAAAGTCTTATTTATTTTTTTGAACCAACACACAAAAGTCACCAAGGCTGCAAAGGCTGGCTCTGTGCACAGGGATGCAGAACAGAGTATCATGCAGAAAGAGTGAGGAGGAGTGAGTGAAATGCTGATTATTTGACTGACGACAGGGGTGATGTTGATGTGTGACCTTGAAATTATGTCCAGAAAGTGCAAACTGCTGAAAGAGCAGAGCCTCTCAATGTTAGAGTGAAACTCTGTGCCGCTTCAGGATAGAGTTATTGACACATAAGAGCATTTTTACATGCAAAATTACTCACTCCTGTTCTTCCTCAAGGACTTGATGAAAATCTGAGCTACTGTTTGAAACTTACCTGCATCCATCCTGCTACTTTCTGACTCCACAGCTGATTCTGTCCTGTGTTTTTTCTCTGCAATAATATTTTGCCGTAAACATGGCTTTATTTACACTCTCTTTAAAGCATCTCAGCTGTGATCTAGCAGTGTCTGTCATTACCAAGTGACAAAGTTCATCCTAATTCTTCACTACCTTTCCAAAAGTTGATGCTGAGGTGCTCTGCAAATTTTGCCAACAGGCACCACCGAGCTGCTGGGACGCGGCGCCCATCGTGAGCAACTTGGCAGCCTCTGAACTGGCACAGCAGCATCGCAAAACGCTGACAAAAACAGCAACAACAACAACAACAACTGCCTGAGCACGTTCCTGATGGCTCTATGCTGGCAGAACAACAGGAGGAGTTATTTTTGGATTACCTCTGCAAATATGTTTGGATTATTATGCTCTCCTCTGAGGCACAGATAGATTAAGATCAAAGACGCTGTCGGGCGATTTCTGCCTTTATCCAGGTTTCCATTTCATCACTTATAATAGAGATGTCCATTTGTCCACAGTTGAACAGGGCTTTGTTGAATCACACTAAGGCTGATCAAACCTAGTCTGTAGAGGAGTATTACAGATAATAGATTACTGCCTCCTTCCCCATCCCTGAAGAACTTGATGTTTGAGATAAGAGATTCTCCTCATCTCATCTTAATAATACTTAGCACTGTACAAGCTCTGCTTCAAAGCATTATACAGACATGAATTGTCACAAAGCCCCAGTGAGATAGCAAGGTATTATCTTCATCTAAAAGATTTAAGGAAAAAAAAAAAGCATAACCCAGACACAGCAAGCTTTAGGGACATCTCATGATGGACAGAAACTCCAGGTCAGAGCTGGAATTAGATTGCGGCAGTTCTTTGCTTTATCTTTAATCTCTAAATATAATTTTACCCCATCTGCCTCCTCTGGATATTAAGTATTTATAGAAGTATTGTCTCCTCCTCCCTCTACTCAGATTCTTCATTTTCAACATTACTAGCACAATAATTACACAAAATTGAACTATTAGCACCAATTTCTATACAAATCTATAAACTCTGAAGCATAGCCTAAGTGTCACATTGTCTAGAAGACGAAAAGGGCACGACTTAATTGAATATGACTTTTCTTCTTTATCTAATTAATTTTGCAACAACCTCTTGACACTGGCAATAATTCCTCTGTCTAACAGGTGGATAAAGTGCCTGTTCCTCTGATCCCACCCATTTTGCTCTCCTCTTGCAGCAGTAACTTCCTACAGGATCGAGGCTGCCCAGCCAGAGCAGACAGGCTGTCCTTAGGGACTGGAAGTGCGCAGAGGATATCCAGGCTCCCATTCCCACAGCTGGCCCAGTTGGCAGCATCTTGCATCTGGTGCCCTGCCTTGGCCACCAAATTTATTGGCAGTAGGGAAGAGAGCAACAGGATGGTGCAATTCCCCAGCCATCTGGCTGTGGTGCTGATTTTTGTAACCTTGTATATGCTAAATAACGTAATAAATTTTGAAAAAAGACTTTGAGACAGCTCAAGGGAGACTTTATGATGACAGGATGAGTCTGTTCTAAACAAACATGACTAGCCATGTCTCACATATCTCCATGTACCTGTACCCTGTTATTTTACTAAACCCTGCAGGTTTAGTAGCAAAGTAACTCCCTGTGTAAACTTTTGTTGCTGTTGCTGTTGTGTAACCCTGCTCTGTGCACTCGGAGCTGTGGCTGTAAAATAAACACATCAGTCTGGGAGCTGTAACCACATCATATACAGAGAGCAGCCTTCTCAGGGAGTCAGGAAACTTGAAAGTAATTTCTGCTTTCCCCACTGATCTGACCCTATTACTTCAGCAGATGAGAAAGCAAGTGAAATGAATTCTCCTGCACGATGAGACTCTTGTTTTGGGCCATGGAAAGGGGGGAGGCTGTGCCCTGAATTCCTTCCACTTTATCAGTGGCAGAGCCTGCTCTCCACAGGCTCTGCAGCATCCCTGGGGTGTCCCAGAGCCATGGTGCTCCTGGCCATGCAGTGCCCAGATGCCAGGTGGGTGCTCTCAGCACCACCAGCTCAGACACTGAGATGGTGGTAGGCAAGAGACAGGGAGATGAGAGAGAGAACAGCACACCAGCACAAAGGCAGAGGGTTCTGGGATTGTTTTTTAACTCTGCCACTGACTTTGGCCTTGAAGAAATCAACCTTCAATTGACTCCTTCCCCACCTCATACACTGGTGAGCAGTCTGGGCTGGAAGCTCAATTCTTACATTTGCCCACAACATTTTAGCTCAGTGCTTCTTAGCACTACTTCAATGCTGATTAACAACTGACTCTTCAGAGCACTGAACTGGAGAGAGAAGGGCATGCAAGAAGTGCTCCCAGTCCCTCCCAGTGAGTGTCTCAGTCCTGTTCCTGTACCCCATGACACAGACCCCTCTGAGAAATCACCTGAACCAGACAGGTCTATTTCTGAGAAGATTCTTTGAGAGCAACTGAAGTGGAAAAAAAAAAAAAAAAAGAGCCTTCCATTCCTTTCACTACTGATTCAGTATCTATTTTAATCTAAATCGAAAAGACCCAAAATTGGGGGCCAATCTCATTTAAAGTTGCCCTTTATTTCTGAAGTGCACTGGTATGGTCTTGCTTACTTTGTCCTGTACAAAACTGCTGGTCTCTACTTTTGTAATGAAAATATTTTGTTCTTTCCACCACACTGCCCTAAATTAATTCTCAATTGAAATCATATTTGTAAATTGTCTGAGTTAAGTTTGCAAACTGAACCTACTCCGAGAGGAGGAAAAAAACAAATCTGCAAGCCCAGGATTGTTCCATATGGTTTTTTTTCCTTGTTTTTTTCTTTTTGTTTTTCTTTTTTGGTTTTCATTATCAAATTCAAAGCTACTGTTCAATGCTGCAGCACTTCCAAATTAATTGCAATTAATTAACCTTTGAGAAAACCTGTAAGTTGCTCTATACGCTCCTTTCTTTCCTGGTGTGCTTTTTCTATGAGGCTGTTTTGGGGAGATGTTAGGCTAAGGAAGGATTAAGACATCACAGATACTAAGGCTGAATACTAATTTATTTCATGTTTCATCTGAATTTCCCAGCTCTTTCTGAAAGCATTTTAACTCTCAGAAAGCACAATCACAAAGAAAAATAAGAGAAGTAATTTCTTTTTTTTTGCTTTCTTTATCTTTCCGTAACTTCCACACCTTATGGGTTCACAGTATTTCTGTAACTGCTCTTTTCTAGTGAAAGAGCCTAATCAACAAATACAGACTTGATGGAAACCTGGCCAGGAGCAGAGATTTGAGGGAATTGGTGCCATTTACTGATAGCAGAGTCCATGGGGAGAAATCCTGCCCAACACGGAGCCCTGAGCCCCTCTGAAAGCAGGACATGATGACCTTTCCCC
Source organism: Phainopepla nitens (assembly GCA_013400175.1). Taxonomy (NCBI): domain Eukaryota; kingdom Metazoa; phylum Chordata; class Aves; order Passeriformes; family Bombycillidae; genus Phainopepla; species Phainopepla nitens. The sequence goes on along the minus strand of VXBQ01006036.1, from coordinate 2,224,815 downwards.
ACATCCGTCCTGCCGCGTGCTGGGCTGCCTTCAGCAGCACTGCCTGCAGATCCTCAGAACCAGCACTTCCCCAAAAATGTGCTGTCCTGATGAGCTCCCCCAGAGCCCAGCTGTGTGCACAGTCCTGGCACGGGGCTCTCAACACAGGCACACCCTGAGTAAAACCACAGCAAGTGTGAGGAGCAGAGTCTCTCACGGCACGGAGGAGAACCGTGACCAATCCCATGAGGGGTGTTCTCCTACAAATCCTGATCATGATTGGCTTTAGCTGGCATCATTGCTTACTGCTCCTGTGATGTTCCTCCAGGGGAAAAAAAGTTTCCTGTTCTTTACTCTAAAGGCTCAAACCTGTGTGTGTGGACCCTGTCAGTGTCCACACATGTCAAAAGGCACAAGGGATTTCCTGTGGTACTGGAGGGAAGTGTACAGTATTCCAAAACTCTAATATTCCCAAGCTGCTTCTGCACTGGCCCATCAGCAGTCTAAGCTCAGGAAAGCACTTCCATTGGAACAGAGGACACTGGAAGACCATAAGTTTTCTGCATAAGATTACAATGGGGACACTTCTCGTTTGTCATTCCAAAAGAGATCTTGGCTTGTGGTGGAACAAGAAGAACTTAAAAGCTCCCAGACATGGTTTTATGTAAATCAGACTTTGTGCTTTATGTGAAGACACATTTTGGAATGTAATTTATTAGTGGGTCATTTTTTTTTTTCATTAAAGTTGAGATTCTATTTGATAGAAGACTAGCTTTTCTCAAAGCCTTTCTGTGTATCTCAACTTCTCCTACTGTTTTACCTCCCTAATATGAACAGAGGGAGATGAAGGCTCATTAACAAGCACAAAGAAATTACAAGACACCATGCTCTCAGTTTTAAATTCACCAGCCATTCCTTTTCCTTTTCCAGTCTAACCTTTTCAATTATGGTAGCCTGCAAAGGATGCTTCAAAACCCAGGAGAAAATAGTTGTGATGCACTCACAGGTGCATGAAGGGAAAGGAATCTTTTACCCATGATCTCTGGCATGAGGATTATCCATCACCATGATGGATATATGCCTGTCCATGGCATCTCCATGGGGCTTGCCAGAGGGCCCAAGGAATCTTCTGAACCATGTGGAAAACATGGTCTACATCTCAGCTGTGCTTGGAGACCACTGCACAACGTAGAGCACCAGAAATAAACTACAGGAACAATCTAAATAGGAGAGAAGTTGTTAAAAGCCCACAGAGCTGTAGCACTGGAGATAGGAAAAATCATGGAACAGTTTGGGTTGGAAGCGACCTTAAAGATCATCTAGCTCCAATCCATGTCCCATTGCAGGGACACCTTTCACTATCCCAAGTTGTTCCAAGCCCCATCCACCCAGCCTGACCTCGAACACTTCCAGGGATGAGGCAGCCACAGCTTCTCTGGGAAACCTGTGCCACGGCCTCACCACTCTCACAGGGAAGAATTTTTCCCAACTAAAGGCACATAAACAGCATTTCTCTCTGTAAGTGAAGGGCACTGGCATCGAGGGAGACAGATAAAAGGTGGCTTTAATTTTCATAACATCTGGCCTGACCTTGTCAATATATTTGCACTACAGCAACAATTAAAAGCTCTGGTTTGGGATTAGGACTGGAGCAGGCTAGAAGTGCTGTGCAAACAGCCATCCCAGGCAGATGATCCCCACAACAACCATTTCACAACCACAGCATAAGGTGAGGCACAGACAACAGATGGGTATAACAAAAGGTTAAAAGCTGCACACCAGGACAGCAAAATGATGATGATCACTGCCACAGTCAGCATCTACAGCATGCAAATGCACATTTGTTATTCAGGATGCTGCAAATACCTTGCCAGAGGCAAGTGAGAGGAAAGAACGTGAGTGTGAGTCTCTAATTGTGACCACAGGTCTACAGAGCAGTCAAGGTAAAGGCTGAGAATTGCTTTAAGGAAAACTGAGTAAGACTTAAGGGCAAGGAAAAATAACTAAAGACATAGGAGGTGGCAAAAGGGAGACAATGACAGCACATGGGGAGTAAGAGAATCTCTTAAAGGTGAATAGTTGGTATTTCATGATCCTATTTCCCTCTGCTATCAATGTTTCTTCCAGGAACACCAGCCCCTGCTATCTGATGTCTTTTATCCAGGAGTTTTTCTGTGGAAAATACACAATTCTTTCAATATTCAGGAGAAAGTTACCACTAATAATAGAAAAGAAAGCCTAACTGCTGTAGCATATTGGTTGTCATTCTTTGAGACACACATAGCCTGACCAAAAATCCATCTAATAGCAGTGTATTTCAGTCCAGAGGAGACTACAGTGCCATATAATCAGTGTAACCATGCTTAGAAGTCAGTCTGTCAATATGGGCTTTCAAAAAAGTATTTCCAGGGGCTGCTTTCAGCCTGGAGGCTTTGGTACTTAAAGCACAGATGCTTTTCTGTTGAATTTTTCCAATTGTAGTTCCACAAAGCAGCCTTCAGATGTACAAAGCACACAATCATCCACGTGCATCTCTGGGGATGCGATTCCAGGGACTGCAGTTATGATCTGGGAGGGGAAATCCATATTTTACTGGTGTTTAAATAAATGACATCATCTGTACCTACAACAGCCATTCTCTTATCCTACCCACATCAAAATGTCAGGGGTAAAGGAGAAAACAGACCCAACCCATTAAGTGAATCACGTTGATTTCCATCTCTGACATATCTCACCTTCAGATTTGTGTTTACAGGGAACTCTGCAACTGTGTTTGCTCAACCAACACCTACTGCCCTGCATTTTCCAAACACCTCCCAATCTGCATGTATAGCAAATGCGATGGCATCAAATGTCTTCAAATATCAGGTTTTCTGCATATTTTGAAAAAGGAGGAATTGGTAATGTAACTGTAACAGTAGCTCCTCAGGTTACAAACCCTGGAAAACAGGTAACAAACCCTGGAAAAGAAGTGCAGTTTGATGAGAAGCGGGAAAACCATCCACAGGCATCCACAGACATCCACAGCCTTCCCAGCAGCACAACATTAAAAGGACAAGGCACATCCCAAAAGCTGATCCTCAGGTGATGGTAGAGAAAATATTATTTCCTGTCTTAAAAATACACCAACTCTTTTCAGGTGCAATTCCACCAAGGTGTGGAATTCCACCAGCTAGTTTGATTTTCCTGTATCAAAAAATTCACACTTCTTAAATGTCTGGTTTGGGGATTTTTGAGGCATGTACTGTATTATTAACTTCATCAAATGAGAAATACACTGCTATAGAAAGCACCTTCACTTGTATCTTCTATTCAGCTAATGAATTTTGAATAAGGGAGGAATTTCCTAATCAAGAGTGATTCCAATTTCTTCATAACACATCCTACAAATTACAGTTAAGTGGCTGCTTTCAGACCATTTAAGACAAGAGCTGGTGCTTGCTGAAAATTAGTTAGCATCCTTCCACTGGCTCTGGGCACGGCAGAGAGGACAGAGGATGGCAGGGAAGTGCCCACTTGCCATAATGGCAGCATCCAAGCCAGGTAGAGAGGGAACCTCAGCTTCATGTTGAAAATGCCTCTGCTCCCAGCAGCTGACAGGTCAAGACAATCTCCTGTGGCCCCTCACATGTACAGAATTGTATCAATATTAATTGGCTTGTATTGGCTCAGTCTGAAATCCTAAGGAGTAGTTTATTTCTGTCAAAGCAGCATTCAGCTTTTAAAAACACAGATATAAATTAATGCACCTTTTCTATCTCTAAGGGTGTGACCACAAAGGAGAGCTTCACTCAGTGCCCATCTCTAACAGAGAAAAGGAAGTATCTCAGGAATTCTGTACCTGTGCTCTATCACCAGCCTGTGAGTGACCCTGTGGCTGTCCACAGCCAGCATCCCAGGCTCCCAGGTGTCCCCTTGCCCAGCACACAGGGACAGGCAGTCCATGACACCTCCCTGCTACCGAGACTGACCTGCCTCAGAGGAGGATCCAACACCCTCTGCTCATCCCAGAGGTCACTCCCTCGAACTCTCCTCTCAGCTGGAACAGAGCCCTGAGAAGCTGCAGAGCCAGAGGTCAGGGCAAAGGGCTGGGAATCTGGAGATACTTTTATATAAAGACCTGCCTCGTGTGTTGAGGCAGGATCATGAATTTGGCACCCCTGCAATGTGCTCCTGCAGGAACTGATAAAATGCCCCATTTTCACCCCGCGAGCCGCTCGCCACGGTAAGCTCCACTTCAGCACAAAGAGCACCGGGGTCCAGGTGAGGAGACCATGAGTGATCATCCCAGCTCTCCCACTGGCTGCCTGTGCTATTTCTCTGCTCTTCCTAACTCTCAATAACCCAGGTCCCTCGCCCCTGCCAGGGCACAGATACCAGTTATTTACCCAACGTGCGGCTGCGGCGGCAGAGGGGCTGGGCGCGTCACGGCAGGCAGACCTGCAGCTGCTGCCAGACTGACTGGCCTCTTGTCCCACGGCTCTTCCAGCAGCTGACAGAAAATGATAAGATCACCGAAGGGCCGTCGAGCTGGCTGGAAGGTCACCTCATCACCACCGAGTGAGGGCACGGAAGGACATTCATCAGTGCCTTTTTCTGCACTGCACTTGACATCAGAGATTTTAATACCCATTCGCAAATACTTATGCAATCTGGAACAACGTAAATGATGTTTTCTTGCACGGGCTGAGAATCTCAGAGGGCAAAAGCAGGACTACAGTGGAAGCTGTCTAATCACCCAATTAGTGAAAAATTGTATTTAAATGAGTTTGATGAACCAGGTGAGGTGTCAAAAGGAGCATAAGTTGCAAAATGAGCAACAAGGAGGTGAAACTGCAGGTTTATGGATTTCATCATAGGCTGAAGAACTTTTCCTGTGCCATGGCTGATGAAATTAAGGAGGACAGCACAGGAGCTGTTTTTCTGTTTATAGCAACTCTAAGCCTGCTTAGGATGGCTTTAGACCAGTCACAATTCAACCTAAAAACTGCAGCCGTGTGATGAACAGAGAGTAATAAAGCTAATTAGAAAACCTGGGGTTCTCAGAAGCTTTTGCCTGTTTGGATATAAAGGCTCGAGTCCAAGCCAAGCAATTAGGCAGTAGCAGGCACTGCCATCAAATGGAAATTCAGAACTCCAAAAAGAATAAAATTTTTTAAAATTAACTTGCAAGCACTTTCTCTGATTTGCAAAATTTAGTAACACATAATTCCCATGGGTAAGTTTTTAGCAGAGACTAGACTGCCACAGAAAACATTAGCAACATGAACCATTCCACGTATCTTGGTTTGCAAAAGTACAGCCAAGTCCTGGTAGAATGATTAAGGAGGAGGAAATTAAAAAGAGCTTGGTCTGTTTAGCCTAGCAAAATGAAGTCTGAGGGGGAATGCAATTATTCTTTAGAGGTACCTTTGGAAGTAAACAGCAAGGAGGGAGAAGAATTATTTAAGTTTGAAGGCTGATACTCATACAAGACTGAGGGGCTATAAATTGTTCATGAATAAATTTAGACTGGAATTTAGGAGATTTCTGACAATTTGCAGACTTCCTAAAGAAGGTGATATAGGCAAACTGATTTGAAAGGAAGCTTGATACATTTCTGGAGAAAAAAAAAATAAAGATAGAGCAGAGAGGATTTTGGAGGCAGAAATTAAAGTTTTTCAGTAGAGGATTCAGGAGTTTGATTTGTTGTGATTGTTCAGATTTGTCTAAAACAGACTTGAAAGCCTTGTGTGACCCTTTACATGGAAGTCCCTGAGAGTCTGATTTTCTTGACCACACAAGACAGCTGCTGTGAGTATCAAATGCTCAAGATCAAGAAATAGTTTTCAAGGAGAAATGCTGTTTCTGGCATGAAAGTGGCAGGTTAGTTTTGGAAGTCACGTTTCCTGGGATTTAGTAACCCTACTGTCTATCTTTGCAAAGATGTATTTTCCTCTACTGCGAAAGAAATTTTCCAGTTTTTAGTGATAAATAAAAACAGACTGGGCAGTTCTGTATTTGCCATTTGTGGAACAAATATAGTTTGTTTTTTTTTATGGTTACATGCACATTTTCCACACGCGTTAATTAATGCGTGGAGATGAATAATAGCTGCCAATGCTACATTTGCCAACAACAAATTTTATGATCTAAGAGCTCATTTACTCTGATCCTGAGCTTTGTTCCTCCCTAATTTTTGGATACAAATTATATATGAAAACTGATTTTTCTTCTACAAAAATGTTTACACGTAGGATGTTTGTTTTTAAGTATTTCTGAGCAACTCCATGTTTTAAATTTACTGACAAGCCCTTTAACTACCTCCTGTAAAGGCTTTTGTATGCCAGACCCCACTAAAGTTTTTTCCAAAGACTGTCCACAATACAGTACATTTTTTTATTACAAATTACAAAAATTGAATTAAAAAGTATGCATTTCCAAGGCTGCTTTTTTTCTTTTTTTGCAAGCTCAGTAAAGGTTTTGATCTCATGATTTACGCATTGTTCAAACATATGTTTTTTCCTAATGTTCCCTCATCCCTTCCAAGCCCAGCATGTTTCACCACAACATCTTTAAATATTCTTGCATACCCCTGCACTAAACCTGTTTTCTCTTCCAGCGTGGTTCAAAACGCACCACTGCCACAGCGAGGATTTTAGTGCAATCCATCAATCTCACTACATTATGACCATCAGCAACGACAGAAAAACCTTCCTGGAACTTTTCGTGCTTATTTGGAGAGGGGAATTGATGAATACCATGATAAGTTTGAGCACAGCGTTCAGGAATTGATCAGGGCAGCCAGACAGAGGAGGCTGACTCAGGTACGCGGTACCCCTGCAAACCTCTGGAAGGGCTTGAGGACTTCCTCAGCTGGTGGAAATTCTGGCAGCATGGCTGAAATTGATGAGTTACTTTAATTTATATAGCTCAAGATCCCTCTTAACTAAGACTGAATGGAGAAAAATAACAAATAGAAGAAACTTAGGATGAGGGAGAACAACATTGACCTTGTACCGCTTCTCCTCCCACAGGAATGTGGATCACCTTGGGCTGAAGGAGCCTCCCACACGAGTGTGTGCTGGGTGTAACACCCATCCATCTTCCCAGGCTTGCACAGCCATCCTCTGGAAACCTCCTTCTTGCCTTTCTCCCCTCTTTTATTCCTCCAGCTTGTTTAAGGAGCACGGAGGCACACAATGATGCCGATAACTCTCCGGTGCCCTGCGCGGCGCGCTCAGCCATCGTCAATGTCAGCCCGCGTGAGCTCAAGGACTGCACTCACAGACTGAAGAACGAGTCTCGTGCCAGGGTCTAAATATAAAACTGCCCATCTACCTAAAAAGTGTTAGCACTTCGATAGCAGAATATGACTTTTGCACCTATTAATATATGGTGAGATTATAGTGAGTTTAGAATGTAGGCATGTCTGCAAGTTTCATTTACATATGACTGGTAAATACACAGGCTCCTATTATTTTTAGCCCTGTAGCTGAGAAATTCTGAATAGTGTAGAAGAAAAGGGGAAAAAAACAAGTTGTGGTTCTAACTTCTGTTTCAAATGAGGTATAAATGGATGTCAGTCTCTCATATGGCACACAAAAGAAAATAAATCCAACATCATTTACTACTCCACTGTAGAAAGAGAAGCAAACTAAATGCAGCAATAACAACATTAAAACTGCAACACTTTCCAAGACCTTATCATTACAGAAAGCACATCCCTTTCAAGTATCAGCCTCCAGCACTGCAGGTCCTTATATCACATTGTTATTACTAACCCCTGATCCCCCTGGATTCAGCAGCACAATAAACAGAGCTAATTAAGTAACAACAGATCCATGGATGTTTTTTCCTGCCATCACGTTAAGACATGACATCATACCATCACTGTCTAAATATGCACAGGGAAGAGCCTCATCTCCCTGGCTCTGTGCACTCAGTGGAGAGCAGAGACCCCAAATTCTCTAGGAAGGATGACAGGAAGGTGGAAAATACGAGTGTTATTCTACCTGCCGGAATAGGAAGAGACACAGCAGGTTTTATTTTTCCACACAATTTCATTGCATCTTTTTAGTTTAATTAATATTAAATACCTAATAAGCTGAAAGGTAGTGGTTGAGATTCATTTACTTTAAAAGAACCACTTAAATAGTTTTTCTCTTTCTACATAATTATGAATTACTCTTACAGAGCAGTATTTTTAGTTTTTTGATGATTATTAAGCTTACAGAGAGCCCTGGGCATGGAATGACAGAATCACAGACTGGTGTGAGTTGGGAAGGACCTTACAGATCATCCTGTTCCAATCCCCTGCCATGGACAGGGACACCTTCCACTAGACCAGATGGTTCCAAGCCCCATCCAGCCTGGCCTTGGACACTTCCAGGGATCCAGGGGCAGCCACAGCTTCTCTGGGCACCTTGTGCCAGGGCCTCCTCACCCTCACAGGGAATCATGATTTCCCAGTATCTGATGTACACCTAATATCTGTCATTTAAAACCCATTCCCTCTTGTCCTCTCACTACTTGATCTCATCCAAAGTCCCTCTCCAGCTCTCCTGGAGCCCCTTTAGGCCCTGAAGGGGCTCTGAGCTCTCCCTGGATCCTTCTCCTCTCCAGGTGAACACCCCCAGCTCTCCCAGCCTGGCTCCAGAGCAGAGGGGCTCCAGCCCTTCGAGCATCTCCATGGCCTCCTCTGGATTTGCTCCAGCAGATCCACGTCCTTCTTATACTGATGGCCCCAGAGCTGGACACAGCACTGCAGGTGGGGTCTCAGGAGAGCAGAACAGCTATCATCCAAACAGAACTACTCAGCAGCAGGCAATCCATGCTCAGAATTCATATTTTCTCACCGGACACTAACTCTCAGGGGACAGTCTCCTGAAAAAAACCCACCAGTTATCAAAATCCCAGCAATCCATCAGTTACTCCAATATTACAAACTGCTTTCCATCACTAAAACGTTGCTGTGACACACCGCTAGAAAATGCATGCTTTTCAGTTGCCTATTAATATCATATCACAGACAAAAAGGCATTAATCTAGAAATGGTTTCAAACGGGTAGGACTATAGGATCTGAACTAATGATTCATAAAATCATTTGCAGCTATTAGTCTACAAGGATAAGTGCAGCTACTGCTTTTATTTCAATGCTTGGTGTGGTACCATCAATTTAAAATCTATCTCATCTGCTGTGATGGATTTATGTATGCAGTGGAACCCAGAGCAGCCTTGTCAGGATTTTAAAGTCTAGATTGCTATATACAATTACAGGTGTCACAATACGAAACAACAATCGGAGGCACCGAGAGCAAAACTCCAAAAATTCCATGCAGTAAGGCAGTTGTTTCATATTCCTGTATCATACTGCGATCACTTCACTTGATGGAAGTGATGTATTTTTACATAACTTGATCTAAGGTTATGTCTCTCATGAAAATGATTTGCCATCTTGAAATCCCCAGGGATAAGGAGAAGTAAGAGGGATATTTTTAATGGGCAGATGTCATTTCTGTGAACGCTTTGCCAGCTGTCAATACAAAAATGTGTCGGCTGGATTCTATCTTGGAAAAACAACTGAAAAGACCTTAGCTGGCAGATATTTTCATTCTTAACCTTTTTCTTGAGTAGCAGAAAGGCAGAAATATGCAGTGCTAGGCATAACTAGCAGCGGCCGTGCTGTGGAGGTGAAAACAGTCACCGAGCCAAAAGGAAGGAGCAGGTTTGAGGACACAACTCTCAGAGGACACACTGTGGTCTCTCTGGGTGGAGGTTGGGTCTCTGACACCTCACAGCACTTTGCTCCCTCTCCCCAGCACAGCAATGACAGCAGCACTTCATTTCTATCTGCATAATAAATTAGATTAAATGGCTGGGGTTTTGGGAGGCCCGAGAGCCCCGAGGGATTGCCAACCTGATCAAGATTTTATTTTGAAGTCACTAAAAGACAAACAGTCAATGGGGAGAGTAATGAAGAAATCCTAATTGTCTGGAGAGCACACGGGGCTGGCAGACAGCTTCAATCCCTTTTTGCAGGACAGACGTGTCAAACACAACACAATACAATATACACAGTTGTTTGGGGCAAGGGCAACCTGTCCAGGAGAGAGTGACACAAATCATTTCAGCCTTTTCAAAACTATGCCCGTCCAACACTGTAGGGAATCACTGGTCTTGCAGGAAGAGCACTTGACCCCCTTCTCACACGTGCAAGGGGCCCTCAGCAGGATGTGGGGTTTTGGGGGCTTTTCATATTCTCTGCCACTTCCTTGCACTGAGTATGCTGAAAAAATAATCTCCAGTGAAGACAGAGAAAATATGTCTGGCATTATGAAAACAGCAAATGTGCTTTCTGAGGACTTTAATTCAGCAATGTTTAAACTTAATTAAATTATTTGTATTGTGCAATTAATTATGCTAAACTGCCTAAGCCTTGAATGAATGTACTTTGCCTTTTAATCTAAATAAAACACATGCATAGAAAACCAGCAGTAGCAGAGAAGTCCACAGCTGCTGCCAAGACCTGCAGAATTTGAGACTCACGTGACCTTTCAGGAGCACTGCTGAAAAAACAAACCAACCAGGGGAAAAAACCTCTAACTGCTAAGAAAGGAGAAGGTGAATATGACATTTTGTCAGGATATAAAACACCTTGTTATTCAGTCACCAGGAGAAATTAAATGGGCTTTACAAAACCATTCCAGCTGCCCTTAAAGTTCTTTCCGGTGTCATTTAAGGAAGCAGTAAGAAAAACAAAAGCTCGTTTTGAGGTTGATCATCTTTGTCCCTCACAACTTGCCCAGTGAAGGAAACTCAAAAGGCCAGAGCCACTGAGCTGCCTGACTGACCTGCTGGTTTTCTGGGAAGGAGCCACCAGCAATTCAGAGTTCATCTGGATTATAACAAAGGACTCGGTGCTTACTTTGGGGAAAAGGAAAGGTTTGGGAAGTCTCCTCTTTTTTGAGTAGGGAGAATGAATCAGTCTATGTAGGTCTGTATCCAATTTGAAATTACAGAAGAGCTTTATGCACACACAACCTCATTAGCCCTTTACAAGAGTAACTGTCATTTTTATTCTAATATTATGACTGTAACGCTGAGGTTGATTAATGCTTCTGATATTTAATCACAGAGTACAAACCATCATTGTTCCATTTCTAATACGTCTCTGACCCCTGGCCTCCAATGATAAGCTGTGTGATTGGTTTTCAAAATACATAAATGTGCGTAGATTTTAACAGTCATTTACTTTAAAATAGGTTTTGAAAATATGAAGAACTTAAATTAAGCATTTTAGTTAAGACAAAAATATTCCAAGATTTTGAGCTATGTATGAGGACATTCTTTCAATATTTTTAAGCATACTGGCAAAGAAATAGAAGTTTCATTAGCATATTGAACTGGCCATTTTTATACAAGCAGTTAGGGGATGATATTAAAATGCTCTCTGGTAGCTCTAAAAGAGACACCAATGTTAAGATCCAGCAAAGTCTTTCATTTTCTTGGGCACATTTGGATCTTGCAACCAGTACTGAATCAATGTTTGTGTAAAAAGCCTCTCAACATCTCATTCACTTGATAGGTCCTCTGGGGCACAATATTGTTCCTTCTGCTATAATGGACCATTGCCTTCAAATACTGTAACATCTGTGGTACATGATTACCAACTTCCTGGGCCAAATTAATCCCTGGTGTAAATTCCTCGAACCTAATCAAATCATGCCAGGGTGACTCTGACTCTTTGCCTTACCACATTTCTTCTCAAAATTTAGGAGTGGAAATGGTGTAACCTCTCAATTACCTTTTTTTTTTTTCGGTCCTAAATAAATATGCCAAGAAAATTTTAGAGGCCCAAAAAGGATCATTCAAGTAAAACAAATTTATTATTAATATTATTATTGTTATCATTTTATATTTAATTCCCCATTTTCTACACAGGACCAGTCATTATTAATCTACTCTATCTCAGAACATAAAGCAGGAAAAAATCAAGAAGTTTCAGACTAATTGGAGCTTGATATTTCTTTAACTGTTTTTGGAAAGAAGCCTAATACCCCAACTGTGCTTTTAAGTGTGGATTCTTTGGGGGGCAAAATGAATGGCAGAAATCCAGATGGGAAAGAAGAGGAGATGCTTCGTGCTTCCTTAGGGAGTCTCACACATCTCTTTAAAGAATACTTGGGAAGAAGGCTGTATTTGGATGCAGACAATGATTTAGGCTGTAATGACCTCAGGAGGTCCAACCCCCTGCCCCTCCCAGGGCTGACTTCCCCTCAGATTGGGCTGTAGAGCTGAGTTTAGTCCCACCCTGGGGCCAGAGAGTGCAAATCTGCAGGGGGAATCCTAAACAGGGCTGTAATTGTCATTAATTGCAATGGCTGGCTCATCAAGAGGAGTATTTTCCACAGCTGGAAAAGCAGCAGAAAAGGGGATTTATTACAAAGCTTTGCCATGGCTGCAATGGGAACAGACCACAGTGAAGGGCAGGAGAAAAGAAATACTGCCCAGGGCCGAGCACAGCCTTGAGCAGCTCACAACTGGAGAAAATATGAGAGGCTGAGGAAGGCAGCATCCATCCAGAGAAGGAAGGGAAAAAATGAGAGAAATAAAGCACAGCAGAGTGGAGAAATTTGTCAGAAATGGCAAAGAAGGATTACAAGAGGAAGAAGAAAAACCTGGATGTAATGGTGGAAAACAGATTCTCTGCCACGCAGCATCTGCTGACTGCAAGTGTCTTTATTGTCCTGATTTCTACCGATGTACAGCGTAAAAGAAGAAAAGAGAAAGGGGAAAACCCAGAACATAATTCAAATCATTATTCCAAATATATGTATGTGCAGAGCAGGATGTGCCAGTGCTAGCACAGCAATCATAAACCTACCCCATCAAAGAGATCCAGCTGGACCTTTTGAAGACCTCACGTGTATAATCCAGCAGATACCAAGAGAATCAAAACCCTTGGATGTGGAGAGGGTGAAGGTGGGTAACTAGCAGGGAGGGAACAGGACAGAGACGAGCCAGGACTCTGCAGAGCAGGTACTGAGCTGCTGCCACTGGAGCTCTGAGACCCTGAGAGGACATTTCTGTCTGGAGATAAATTGTCTCGATTGCCACAGGCACTGGGAAACTGTCCCTTCTCCTGCTACCAAATGAATATGAATGGAGTTACAAATGAGCAGCACTGATGAAAAAAATCCGACTGATAATCAGTAAGACTCCTCTGTAGTGGGCACACAAGGAAGGCTTATAAAATTCACCCATGTTGCAGTTTATGGCTCCATAAATTGCCATAACGATTTTTTTTCCAAATAAATACATATCAAACGTTGTAAACGATGCAGTATTTGAGAAATACGTGTTCCCAGCAAGTATATCCCACCTTATTTCCAGCAGATACAGTTTGCAGTCCCCATTGCTGATGTAAGATTCAGGGGTCTCTTCAGGCTACTGCTGTATTTTAAGTGTCATTAACATAAATGATAATTTCTCACCATCACTGACAGGACACCAGCTCCTTGTTGTTTCAGAAGAGTGCCTATATTATTCTATAAATTATTTAATGTTGTCAGATACTTTCCTAGAGGACTAACAATTATTGCACTCTTGTAATGATGGACAAAAGTAAGCTATGATTGATTAGGAATTACAGAGTTATTGATTAAATCAGGCTACTGAAATCCCATGACTCATTTTCTTTTCATGGTATGCAGAAAATAATTTATCAGTCGCCCAATCTTGTCTTTTTAATACCTGTAGCGTAATTTAACTTTCATTGTTAGCAGGAATTTTCAAGAGGAGTTTATGACCTTGGCTAGCTATAGCTAGAAATAAAACCACTTAATAAATTCCTAGAATTTACTTTTTTTTTTCCTAAAAATAGACTATATGCTATATAATATGCAGATAATACATGCTGAAAAAGATTAAGTAACTTAGGGAGAAGAAAAGGGGAAGAAATGAGGAGAGACTTTTTAAAAAAAAAAAAAATGAATGGGAACAATTAGCTTCTTAAAGATATGGGACATAGAACAGAGATTCATAACTTCCCCATGGCTTTTTTTTTTTTTACTGATGCTTCCATTAATAAGTTATATGGAAAGGCACAAGGACACAGAGGAAATGAGACAGAACTGCCCTGCTGAAAATTCAAAACTCTTCCAAACAGCAACAACACTTTGCACCAGTGGATGCTGCTGCTTTTTCATTTCTACTCTGAAATGATTATATGCTTTTCAATAACATTTTTTAAATGTTATTTCGTTGGAAGCAATTAAGAATTAACAACAAAATTTTAATAAAAACATTATGCATTTGCTTAAAATACAAAACTTCTTCATGACAAGCAGTTTGTCATACTTTTGGCAAGGTTATCCATGATTGCCTTTTCATTTTTTGGCTATTACAGAGGCTAATGGCATACTAAAAATCTTCTTTCATGTACAAATTAATTGTGTCCTTTTGCAATTCATATTAGCCTGCCTTACTTTTCTTTCTGAGGCTTTTTAAAAGGTTTATAGGGAACCAATGGATGTTCTCCTTTGTTGTGCACACCACTTCAATTACCCACTTTCCACGAGCTGAAAGAGAAAAGGTTGTAAATGCTGGATACAAACCATTGTCAACATGAGCTAATTTGGCAGAAAAATGTTTAAAAAAAGTTCTCTTCAAAATAATAAAAAAGTAAATTTAAACTCTCAGCTTTGGAGATTGCTGGCAAATTATTTTTTATATTTAGCAACTACAAAGAAGCGTGTGCTCCTTAATGATGGAACAGGGTGTTAGCAATTTGCAAAGGTCTGAGCTTCACTCCTCCTGTTCCTGAGAAAAATATATTATCCACTCTTCCCTCACCATTAAATGAAGTTCAGCCTTCTCCTTTCTGCCAGTTCTTTGCACAAATGAAACGTTGTAGGTGTTTTTTTTAGCTTTTTCTTTCTTTTCCTTGTTGAAAACACTGCTGGGCAGAGAGCTGGGCGTGGAGGAGCCAGGGATCTGAGGGACACCCCGAGCCCCCAGCACCCCATCTGGGCTGGGGAAACACAGACATTGGGTGTGAACTTGCAATTCCTGCAAGAGCTGATGGCATTGCAGCAAGCAGGGAGCAAACAGAGGGGTGCAGGAAACAGGACAAGGAACGACTTTGGCACCACAAACAATTTTGAAATTTTAGTGATGCACTTTGAGCTGCCCTGTCTAAAACATCTGCAGGAACACCGGCTCGGTGTCTCTGCAGGTTCACCTCTGGCATTGTAATCAGAGTGAAATCACCCTTTATTTCATGCTGGCCACTGAGATACTGCATCTTATAAACACTGCTAGAAAAGCCAACAAGGGAGAAGTCAATGCTTAAAAGGTATTTCTTCTCCTTGGATTCAAACCACAAATTCCTCAGGCATAAACTGACTACGCTGTAAGCAATAAAAAGAAAACAGAGTAAAATAAAGTAAAAAGAAGACTCAAGTTTTTTTTGGTTTTTTGTTCTTTTTTTTTCATTTTCTTTATTCCTAATAAATATCTTTTATATTCTGTAGGACATTATTACAGCAATAGGTTATTTTTTTCTTCCTGTGTTTCATATTGCTATTACCAAGCAGATAGCTGCAGGCAGAGAAGTTTCCTTCCATGCAGCCACTACAGCTGCAGATGTACCAACTGGAGTTTTGGTACATTCACTTCATCTGGGTAGAAGGAGGCATTGCATATCAACCCTGGCAATTATGTGTCAGGGTATGAGATCCTGAGTAATAGATATTTGTGATCCAAGGACTGCTCCATTAATATCAGCTAGCACTGGCTTGTCTCATTTCCTATGCTCTGGAAAATAAAAACTTTTTAAAAAGTAATCAGAATGTATATACATACATATTGCTGCAGCTTCTTGTTTTTATCTCCACCAAAAAAAAAGTAGGTTTTTGTAAAAGAATGGTGACATTTTTAAGGAAGGAAAAAATAATTTTCCGTTTCCTTCCCTCTTAGAATTTCATGCTTTGTGTCGTTTGATAATATACATGACTAGGTTTAATACTCAATCGTTTCCCAAATCCAATTTGACTACCTAACAGGGTTTAATTTACATGATGATACAATTTCTCACACCAGAAAGCATAGTAACCCTTCTTCTTTGGAGGTTAATGGTGATCTAGCTTAAAGCCCAAAAGATAATTACAAGGAATGTGCTTCAGGTGACAAAGTATTTTTGACAACCCCAGACTGTTGATAGCTTTTTAATTATACTTCTTACCACCATAGGAAACAGTATGCTTTTTCCTAAAGAGTTTGCAGGCATTTGGAGTTTATTTATTTATTTTTCAGCAAATTGCTATGCACTGTAATCAATATTTTAACTGACTGCTACCCCAGGCTCTGCTCTCTTTATTTCTTCTATTTGGAGCAGAAATTAAACTTGGGGTTATTTTTTTTTTCCTGTAGAAAATGAAATACAAAAGAGCATCAAAAGAAGAATACAAACATTTATTGACTCTCTTCTTATCTTCTCCACTCATTTGATATTTTGTGACATTTAGAAATTGAAACTTTGCAGGATTTTTAGGTGCGAGCTTTGCTAACAGAGAAGGTCAGGCTCTTAAGCAACAAGGGAGTTTATTAAATATGACCAACTAAAAAGGAAAAAACAAAAGGAAAATCCAGCGGCTGTTTTTGCATTTTCCGAATATTTTCTGCCCCTGGGTTGCTCTGTGGGTAATGAAAAGGATAGTTTGGTCAAGAGAAGAAAGTAATTGTTGTAAATAACTGTGATACACGGCAGGAGCAATAATGTGCAGGGGCACTTGTTTTCCATTTACTTTATATGCAAGTGTTGATTGTTTTTTCATGCCACTGAAATTAGTTTCCCACCAGTATTTATGTGTCTTACAACAAATTGTTTGTCACTTTTCCCTGATTAAATGTGCTCTTAATAACACCCAGCTTTAAAAGTCTTTTCAGTTTAGAGACCACAGTTCAATCATGATGCCTGCCCCTCCCAGCACCTCTCACTTGTCCTTAAATAAAAACCTCCATAACTTAAAGGGAATGGTAGAAAAGTAAAAAATGAGCCCTAGGTGTAAATGCTCCAAAAAAACAACTCAGATCTTCCAATAGAACCAAAAAAGCAGCGAAACAGTAATTGCTGTAAAAATTAAATAAAAGTGTAACAGTACCTGTGCCCCCAGACATTCCCTCAATTTCATTAGTCCCCCTGCAGGTTCTTATTAACACATACAGAGAAAACAAAGTTCTCTGTTGGGGCAGATAGGAAATGACAGAAATCCAGCACAAAGTGAATGCTTGGACAGCCAAGTATTTTCTTGCTTTTGATTTATGCTTTTCTCAGCTCCACCTCTTGTTCAGCTCAGAGTCAGACCTATTTCCAAGCCTTTGAGGAGCCTCAGCTGGATGGAGCTCCGAGCAGTCAGGGGTAGAGGAGGAGTCCCTGCCCATGGCAGGGGCTTGGAATGAGATGAGCTCTAAGGGTCCTTCCAACCCAAACCATTCCAGGACTGCACAATTCTATGAAATACATTATTTTAGGGGAACGCCAGAAATTCTGGAAGCTGAAAGAGTACAGCTCAATCTATTTTTGTCCTATTGTCAGTCCATGTGATTAATCCCTGAGGCCCTCCAGGCTGGGTTTGGGGGCTTTCCAGGGAAGCTGTACAAGCTCCTGTGCCCTCATTCCCATACTGGAGCAGCTTTACAGTGCCCAGTCTTGTCAGCAGCAATTACAGTGGTGAAGCTCTGCTAGCAAAGCCTCTAAACATCACTTTAACTTATCCCTGTTCTTCTAGTCTACTTTTCTTCCCCCCTGCCTCCAAATGTAGCTCATTTTCCCTCACTGAGTAAAGTGATTCTGGGGGAAAAAAAAAAAAAAAAAGTTTAAATATTTAAAAAGATCAACCTCCCCAAAAAACCCCGATATCCATTTAGACCAGCTCTCCCTGTGCTGGGATTGTACAGGAACAGCTTAAAGAAGCCACAGAGAGTGTGTGCTCCTGCACACACACACATACACACACACAAAAAAAAAGGGGGGGGGAGAAAAATTTCAGCAAAGTACGAAATTTATGAAGAGTAGTATTTGTTGATAAACAAATCTTTTAAGCTACTCTACCCTTACAAAAGCTAGACTGGAATGAACTCCCCTAACTAACTCCAAGGCGTATTTTTGCTATGGATTTATCATATATTTACATTCTTGTCATAAATGACCTTTTACTTTTTTGTGTGATGTTTGCTCTTATTAAAGCCTAGTAACAGTGGAGGGCAGATTTTAAAAGCAAGTCATAGAGAATATTCAGCATTTCTATTTCTAGAAGAAATAAGCTTTGCATACAGCATTGATCACGTTTCAAAAGCCGTGTTATTGCCCAGAGTGTGGTTACAAGGGAGTGCATTATCACTGATGCTACATTTTAATCTGAAAATAATAAAAAAACCTCTTTTGTAAACAGGTGGCAGCTACATTGAGTGACTGCAATGAGAGCCCCAGTACTCTCTCACTGTGAAACCCAGCTCCGTGTGGTGCTGGTGGAAATCAGAGTGGTCTTATTCTGTCTGATTTATTTGAAGTTTCAAGGGCACACAGAAATAGCAAGTGGCAGATCTGCACTCTTTTCCCCAGCATGGACATATGTAGGTTAATAGATAGATAGATTGGGCCTGAGAAACATTATGTAAGTTTAAAAAGTACTGGGCATGGGTTTTTTTCAGGGCTGCAACAAAAGTTCTGTACAGAGGGCTGATACTGGAGTTCACATTTCCCCCCTGACTGCAGATCACAGCAGCACCTCTGAAGTAACACTTAAATTAGTCTCCACTAAATTGCAGTAAGTAGAGCAAATGAGATCCAGTTTAGGCCAGGCCACTGCATCACTTTTTTTTTTTTTTATTTCTCATGCAGTCCTTGGCTTCTCCAGCAAGCTTTTTATCAGTACTGAATCTTAAACAGACTTAATGTAATATGAGAATTGCAGGAGTTAGGAGTTTGGATTTGGTTTTGTTTTTCCCTAATCAGTCTAATCTAAAAGCAGAAAGTCAGAATTGTAAGTATTTCCTAAAATCATTCCAGTTCTTCCTTTCTTCTAGTCCTCCTCTAGATATCATTTTCTCTTCATATATCACATTGTCAAATACTTTCCTATGGTCATCACAAGAATAACACTTGATTTCCTTCCCTTCAAGAGTTGATTTTCTACACAGGTCAACATTTTCACACTTATTTTTTTCTGTCACATTATCATCATGTTTTCAAATCACTTAATGACAGTATACTCAGTGTATCATCTTGCAGCAATAAAACTCTTTTCAAAACCAGACTTCAAATATGATGGCTTTCAGTGTCACTTTTCCCCACACCAGGCAGCTGTGAAATCTGCACGGGATGTTTCTGCTCTCTCCAGACAGCTGCACAGTAACAGAGCTCCACAAATCCAAGCAGTACACAGTGAACTGTAAGACTAATACAGATTTCTAACCACTACAGGGATTTTAATATCAGGTATTTGTGTAGCTGCTTTGTCTTATTTACACGGAAAATAAAATTTGCATTATCTGAGCTGTGTGTTATATAAAAGATTATTACAATTCATCCATTAACTCGAGGTCCTGCTGCAAGCCCTACATTCAGCTCCAGCACAGCCTTCTCCTTCGAGACCAACTCTTCTCCGCCTCTGACCCTTACTGACTTACAGCTTTGCTCTCCAAAGGTGCAGACAGGCAACAAGCTACTGAATAAAGTCCTTCTAGATATCCCTCCTTTAATTTGTTAGATTAGGCACAGGAGCTGTACCTGTTCAGAGAAACAATGCAAGACAGAGCTGCAGTCTTACTAGAAGTTGTTTTATCTGTGACTAAATCACGAATGGCATCAGCAGCACGCGTTCTGTGCAGGAAAGCTGCAGTTACAGATCCCCTCACACCCAACACAACTCATACAAGGCAGCTGGGCAAACTCCAGTGATGTCTGATTCCCGTTTCCATCCCTGTTTCAAACGCAGGGCTCACACCTGTTGAGCCACGATCCTTATGCCTGCACAAATCCACGTTTCAATCAAATCGCGTCTTTTCTGTTTCTTTCTTTCTTTTTTTTTTTTCCTTCTCTCTGCCATATGCATAATGCTGGGGTGACAGCTGAGAAGAGAATAGGCTGACATGTTCATCACTGTGAAGGATGGCCTCCTGTCACCTCAGCTGTGACAGAACGGTCACAGCCTGAAAGGGCCGAATGAATAAGGAAGGCTGGATTTTGTCCTTCACGAGAGGTTGCAGTAGTGCCTTTCCCCCCTTCGTGCAGCAACACAATGTCACAACGAGCAATCCTGCTTGGCTCTGCTTCAGCAAGACACTCAGTGTCTATTCTTTTACAAAACTGAAGAGTTTAGTAAAACAAAAGCAGCGTGTTTCAGGCTGCCCCTCAGCAGAAGAGAAACGTACAGGATGGGTATGGCAAAAGGTGGTTTTAATCCACAGGACCCAAAGAGGCCAGGAGAAAAGTGCAGTTTCTTTCTTTCTTAATGGCAACTGTAAACACCCACTTACTTTCAAGGATACCCTTCCTGGAGCTGTTAAAGCCTGGGAAAGGTCATTTGTCAGGACACAGTCCAGCAGTACATCTTGTCCTTCTAACAAGAAGGATTTCTTTCCCCTCATAGCAGCGAGAGAGAAACGAGTACTGAGCTAAATTCCTCAAATTGGCGGTAACTAGGATGTTTATGGGTGTGCTAAGAATATGATCTGCTCACTGGTAGCAGCTAGAAAAGATTTTTCAATTCATTTGGTAGTGCAGAAGGTCATCCCTTTGCAGATGCAGAGCATTTGGTGTGTCCTTATGCACACAGGACTGTAACTGTGCATTTGTTTGCCTGAGAATGCATTCTGATTTATGTGGTTTATGTCTCTTGTGTGTGCATGTTATCCAGAATTGGGTGCATTGCCACTGATAATGACTCATCATGTGTAGTTCCACATACAAATCATGATTAATTTGTGACAGAGGATGGCAGGAAAGAAGACCCTATATTGCCTGATAAAGCAGACAACTGATTCTCCCTTCAAAAACAGGAAGGTTCTGAAATGTTTTTACATGTGCAATAACTTATACTTTGGCTTTTTCAATCAAGTAGCAATTCAGTCTCAGGGCTACAATGAGTCTAGATGAAAGTCCTATACGACCACTGAGTTTTCCTCTTCTTGATTAAAAGAAATACAATTTACATATATAGCATATTCAGTAAAATATTACAAATATATAAGGCTCAGACTGTTTTATTAACTTGGGTGGTTGAGGGAGGCACAGAATACTCTGGACTCAGCACAGTGTAATTTATTCAAATCAGAGAAGCACAGAACTAATATCCTATATAAAATAGGGGCTTGATCTCTTTTTTTTTTTTTCCCCAATTATGAACAAACCTTAAATCTGCAAAATGTGCATACACTAACATCCAAAAACATTAAGTAGTTCTAAATAATTCATTTTAAACCAAGCCTGTCCTTGTTGTGCTATATCTTACTGTAAACACATATTAAACCACTTGATAAGTATAATTTCCGATTAAGAACCAAAATTAATTTTCAAAAAATTATCAATTGGGATGTTTCAGCATTGCCTCATAGGAGAAACTTTCCAGAATTTCCCTCTGAAAGAGTGTCCCAACATGGGATAAATCCACACAGCCCAACTGAGCAAGTATCCTTAAAAACTGCTTTTGGAGTAGCTTTCAGCAGTAGCTTGAAATAAAATAGAATTAATAAAGCAGTTGTTTGGAGCTCTCAGCCTTGCGTTTTTCTCATTTAAAGCATTCCAGGGCATTCAGTGTGGAGGGTAAGTTCTTCACCATGCAAACTGTACTTATTATAAACACACGTTGGCTCTAAACCACAAACCTTTAACTGATAGTGTAAAGATCTGAAAATCCAGACCCCTGTCCTGCAGAAGTTTGCACCAAATGCAGGGAATCTCAGTAGGAATATGGGTAGGGTGGATCACTGTGAAATACTGCTTTAAGAGTGTGAAAAGGTGGCAACCATCTAAAAGGATAAAATAAAAGAGTCAAATTTTATTTTGCAACAAATCACGGAAAATATGCCTATAAAGAAATTACTTGCAGATGTTGCTTTTAGGAAGGGAATTAAAAAGCAGAAAGCATGAGGGCAATGTACTGCTCAATGTGTGAATTACATATGCGTAATTTAGAAACTTGCTACTACATAAAATGTGTGATTAAAGAGTTAAATTGCTTCCAAACTTATATAAAATAGCCTAAGTAGCCCATATAGCTACTGTGCTGAAAATGCCCAAGATTACACAATATAGGAAGGTGTTAATGTTGACTTATATGTGCACACCAATTCTATGTACAAGTGCTGCATGGGGGGACTGGGTGCTGCTACAGTCTTTGGTTCTCAAACGTGGAAGGGGCTGTTTTGCAAACCTTTAGTGTGGCAATTACACAGAGAAACTCCCAGACTGAGCAGCAAGTCAGTAATTTTTTCTGGAAGACAGAATTATGATATTTAATCGCTCTGTTGTCTAAATGTGCAGAATTATTCCCTTCCCTAAGCAGCTCCTGTCAGAGACAGGATGGGTGACACTGAGGGATCCCCAGGCTCCCAGAAGCTCTTCTGCTGGTCCACAAGGAAATCTGGGAGACACTGTCAGAGAGCAATTGCTTCTGTCTCAATTCCATCTCCATTTCCTTGCAATCAGATTATTGCTGTTAAATGTTTTCATTCTGACAGTTCAGTCACCTTCTGGTATCGTAAAACACACAAAGGGAGTAAATTCCCAGCTGCATTTTGTCAGGACTTGGAAATCTGGATGATTTGGAAGTTACCCTTTGGGATTACGCTGCTGTTGGATGATTAATTTAAAGTAAGCAATGTGTTTGGCATCAGGAATAACCACTGCTGGACATCAGGCCTGGGAGAGCAGAGATTTTTGTTTTCTTTAAGAGTTAATCCTTCATTAGGGGGAACATTTTGAACTACATGGGGCAGCTTTCTGAGGCTGAAACACTCTGAATTTATTGCAATATGGAATTTGCCCATGGATATTAACATACTGATACATCAGTCAATTATTTTGGGGGTTCTTGGGGTCAACAAGCTGACTGGAGTCCAGGACCCAAAGGAGAACATAACTTTTTTTTTTTCTGTCATTATTATTCTTTACCTGCCCTAGTCCTTCTTAATTGATGGAATGACTTTTTTTTCCCCCCCTGCTTGCAAAATGCTGCTAAACAACTATCTATATGAAGAAAAAGAGAGGAAGAACTTTTAATGGGACATGTGGGCTGTCAAAAGTTCCTTTGCATGAGAAATCACACAGTATGGTATGATTTAGTACAGAAAGTTCATACACAACGGAAAGTCTGCAAATTAACTGCAAATTAGAACATTCCTATTATACCTGTGTACAGCAGAAATTAATCTTATGACATTTCACCCTTATTTGAACACAGTTCTAAAAATTAATGAAGGCAATAGATGACCATAATCTTCAGTGCACTTAAAATTTTAGAAAATATTGACAACATTGGTTTCAACAAGATTGGACTCCAGATTTTGATAATATTAAATTGTATAAACATCTAGTATGCACTAGAATGAAGTTTTAAGATTTGAAAGTCACATGTTTAGCAACACCTGGAATTGGTGTTGTTACCCACACCTCTGCAGGCCTGTGAGGTGGCAAGGCAGATGAGACAGGGGCTTTTTAAAAACTTGATTAAAGGCAAAAAATGTTGAATCCAACAGCAGCTGCACTGGAAAGAGTGGCAAAAAGCAGCAATAACCATTCCTGCTATGGGCTTGGTAGGAACAACATGAAACTGTCCTCTCTTCCCACACTGCAGACAAAGGCTTGCAAAAAACCTTTGCCACAGCGTTGCAAATTAAGCCTGTTAACAAGCTTGTATCTCAGCTTTTGTGGCTAATTAAATGGAGAAAGATTTCCTCGGGAAGCAAAGAGCACAGAAATGCAAATGGAAGGAACGGACAAATAAAGCTAATATGCTGTTTCCACAAACATCAAAGAGTTTCCTAAGTGACACTTTGTACACTGTTGAGATTTTGTGCTGGTTATATCAGTTTAACTATTGTTTTCTTCTCTGTTTTAGGTACAAATCTGAACCTAAGGTAGTATAGCAGTAGTACAGGTAGCACACACCACCTATAATGAAGAGCAGGAAATCAACAGACCCGATTGTAGCCAACACAGCTCAGCCATTTATTAGATCCCTGATAAAACAAGTCAAAGGTTTTAACTAGTAGAAAAGTCTTGGGCCTTTCTACAGAGCAAATTATTCCCTGTTTGCCGCAAAGCTTATTCTTACAAGAATTTAATTGCTCTTTTTTGCACCACTGGCACAATAATTCTGTTAATTTCAGATTTGAAGTCTTAATGGGGCAACTTCTGGTTTGTATCTGAAAGAAAAAAAGCCCTTAAAGTGTGAGTGCCCATCCCTAGAAGTGTCCAAGGCCAGGCTGAATGAAGATTGGAACAGTCTGATCCAGAGGAAGGTGTCCCCACCCATGGCAGAGGATCTTTAAGGCCCCTTCCAATCCAAACCATTCTGTGATTCTCTGAAAAGCTGATGACATCATGGCAGTGCTACCTTGTCTTTGAAGAGTACTTTTTTTAATGGTTAAACATTAAATAATGCAATTTTAAAACTCCAGCTTCAAAGTTCCGCTTAAAAGACACTGTCAGCTTTGAGAAGTTCTTTATCAGTTTGTGCCATATTTGATCTCCATCCTGTACACAGGGAACAGACTAAAGTATTTTGGCTTACAATGAATTCCGTGTACTACCACCCCTGGATGCAAATAACCAGCTCTCACTGACGCTTCTTGAAATTAATGGCATTTTCACAACAGTAGTGAAGAGGATCCAGCTTCAAAACAACATAAAAATTACCTGGCAGAAAATTCAGGCTGCTGTAGAAGCTCCCAGGTGCCCCATTATGGCCAATACAGGCATCTTTGCTTCTGCTGCTGTTTGAGTTCACTCGCCTGTTATTTTACAGACCACTCCACAGCTCTATTTTGGCCAAGATCTCTCTCTCTTTAGGGCTTTTCTTCCACAGCATCACTTATTTACCATTTAATAAAGCCTCTGTAACATTTGACAACCAGAGGCCACGGGGAACTTTGCTGCTGCCACTAAAAACTTCCTCAGGAGCATCACCTTTGACACAAAAGTGGAGAAGAAAGAGCAGAGCGAGACCTTTCTCGGTATAGCCACACACCTCCAGCTGAGATAAGACAACAACCCATGACTGCTGACAGTGCAGAGCCTGCAGCACAGGGACAGCAGGTGTTTGACATCTCCTCACCTCTGCTGGGAGAGCCCAGCGTGCAGGGCTGCCACTCAGCATCCCCCCCCTTTTTACCCACATGGGAATTCTGCATGGAAAACGCCTCATCCCCACGAGCCCCAACACGAGCCCCTCTCCAGGGCCCAGGAGGATGGATCCTGTAACCCAGGTTCCAGCTGTGGTTGGCAAGGAATGCTTCTGTTGGAGAAGCCCTGTTTGGCATTCCTCTTTTCCCCTCAGCACGTGCCAGCCTGTCCTGCCAGCAGCACTGATCGCCGACGTGCTGTAATGCAGGTGTCACAGCCCGGGCCCGGATGGTCAGCCAGGATTTACCTCAGGACTTCAGGCGAGAGTCCGTGGGTGGCAAAATAAAAAGGAGAGACGGACACAATTCAGTGACCAGAAAACAAAAAAATCACTTTAATGCAGGAAAACCACAGAGGAGCGTGAAGCCAAGCCCAACACAGCATAGGGTGCACCAGAAAGAGCAAGGGGCAGGCTGCAACAATCACTTATATAGGGTAGGTTCAGGGAGGAGTTTGAGGGAAAGGATCCAATGAGGGAGGGGGATTAAGAATATGCAAATTAATGTGGAAAATCTTAACCAATCAGGGAAGAGAACTAGGAACATTCTAGAAACTTAACCTTATAAGGTTAGAACTATTTACATAAAATCTCCCATGGGGCAATGGGAGTGAAACTAGGCCCTGACTAGGGGATTTTTCCCATGGCGTTAGATCAAAGTCCTCACAGACCCCAACATGCAGGTAGATAAATTATACAGAAAGGCCTTATAAAACCAGGCCTTGCTATGCTAAGTAATAGCTGGCTTGTCACTTCTGAGTGCAAGCTAAGCTGGCTTGCAAGTTCCCATGTGAAAACAATCTTGAGAAGGAAGGCTCGTTAGACAACTAACTACTTCTGGATGAAAAACAACTGCATCTGTCATAAACAAGAAATATGTCTCATGAGAACCAGTGAATAAAATATGTAAACTAACCAAGAATAGAGAGATTTGATGGACAAGTGAAATACCTGTTACTAACCAATGAAGGAAATGATTGGCCAATTAGAATTGCGCATGCGGTCCGTGAAGACTGTATAAAAGTAAGTTGTAGAAACAATAAAATAGCTTCAGTGGAATCATTGTTCTAGAGTCCTGAGCTCCCACACAGACAGTTCCTGACTCTTGAGCTGAGCCCCTGCTTGAGTCATTTAATGAAGCTGCTGGGGTCTGATCAGAAACATGACAAGCAGCAAACTGGAGCAAGCAGCAAACACCAGGCAGCTCAGCCAGGAGTCAGGCTTTTCTTCCAGCCCTTTGGACAGATTGGGAAGCACAGCTTGTACTGATTTTTTTTTTAGCTTATTTTTTTATCTAGTTCATCACTTTCCCTAACTAACTCAGCCTTCAGAATTTTATAAGCAATTTAAGCTCGGCAAGGTCACTACTTCCTAAAGGGATTTTAATTTTTAAAATTTATAGATGGTTATTCAGTTCAGACCTATGAGTTCATAAACGATTTTTGAGCTACATGGTTTATGGTTGTATTCTAACTGTAGCAAGATGAAAAAGGCCCAACTTCCTTTTTTTCCTTAGCTTCAGAAAGAATATTTTCCCTTTCAGCTATACATTTCAGCCTTTCTAAAAGCATCTGAAATGTAAGAGAGCTAATATAAGAAAGATTTTCCTCCCACAACTAAAGTAGCAAGTCTTTCTACCTGCTGCGAGATGTGTCATATTCAAGTTTACAGATATTTTGAAAATATAACATCACTCTCTCTATTTTCCCTGCCACCAGCAGGCACCTGGATTTGTGGTTTAATTGCAAGTGCTTTCAGTTAATGTCAGTGTGTAGGTGTGAGTGGGGATCAAGAGCTTTAGCACCCAGAGAAGTTCACAGTCATCCTTATTCCAGTTACACTCCCCATCTCGCCCATTTCTGTAGCATTTCAAAGAAATGCTGACCAGGAAACAAATGATCCAAGAACACATTAAAACATGTATCTACATTTACTGCACTTTTTACTGTTTTTATAATTTTTGCTAAACCTGTAATATCTTAATTAACTGGGAAAACTTACACAATTCTCCTCGGGTTCAATCTGCCCCAGTGAGAATGTGATTCCTCAGTTACTGCTCACCAGGGATGACATCCAATCAGCTGAGGCACCCCAAAAAGATCCAACCATGGTGATTTGTGGGCTTTAATGATAAAAAATCTTTTGCTTCTACTTTTCTTGACCAACTGCACCCATGTTCTTACATCTGACACCATTTGGTGTCCACTGAGTGGAAATGTGAGATCCTTTTGCCAGCAGGCCTTGCAGATCTCTCTCCTGCTTGGCACAGAGGCTGGTAACACAGAATTGGGTATTTTCATTGTGTAACATGCTCGTTTATGAGAAGAAATAATCTCTTTCAACTCCATGAAGAATGTATCTTCTTAAAGAGTACTCAAAATAGGGCTTCTCCCCCAAATTATTTTCATTTACACTAGTTTCCCTTGATCTCATATTCAAAATGATCAATCCACTGTCATTCTCAGCACTTATTCCAATCTCTCCCTCAAAAGCACACCAAAAATTCCACTTTTTTTCACTTTTTTTCAGACATTTCCAAACCAATGATCTCCATAGCTTGAGCAAGAATTAGTGATGTAACCTATTTAATGTATCTTCTGGTACTTTTAAGAACTTTAATTTTTCCCGAAGAAATTCTCTGCTCCATAACTACGCCACCTCTTTTTTTTTTATTATTTTTTCCTTATGGGGATTTAATACTCTTTATTTTTAACTGTATTTTATACATTTATTACTGTGTATGTTAAAAATACATGCAGAGCAGGTTCCTGTCAGCAGTTTTTGCAGTGAGTCACCAGCTTCACAGCTGCTGTTCTGAAATAATATATTTAATCTCCATTTTTTCCAGCTGTGTCCAAACAGACCACTGTTCTTGTGATAAAATCCCTTTATTTTAATGGATACTGTGCACGTATTCCCATCAGGAGCAGACTGCAGAATTAAGTCTCAGTCTGGCTGCCTGTTGCACAAGTCAGGCTCTCATGGAGCTGCAGAGGTGAAAATTAAGAGAAGGTGAAAACATTACATTGTTGACACCCTGGGCAGAGTTATAGCAGCTGAAAGTAGATGCAGAGTATTGGAAAAATAGAATTAATTTTATTGCAGGCCAATGATGTCTTCTAAAATTGAGGATAGACTCACAGATTCATAAAATCACAGAAAGGTTTGGGTTGGAAGGGACTTCAAAGACCATGTTTAGCCCCACTGCCCTACCATGGGCAGGGACACCTTCCCCTAGACCAGGCTAGTCTAGGGATCAGAGTTTCATCCAGCCTGGCCTTGGGCACTTCCAGGAATGGGGCAGTCCCAGCTTCTCTGGGAAACTCATGCCAGGGCCTCCCCACCCTCACAGCAGAGAACTTTTCCAAATGTCTAATCTTATTCTACTGCCACTTTGAATCCGTTCTCCCTTGTTCTGTCGCTACACCCTCTTGTCAAAAGTCCATCTCCTCTTCAGCCAAGAGCAAGGGGCTGTCCTGATCCCATCTCCACCAAACTGCCTCCCTTGCTCTGCAGAACAAGCTGCAAGCACAGCCTCTGCTTCCTTCCTGCAGGGGATGAAATAATCCCCCAATAAAAGTCAATGAGGCTGTGCAGCACAAGACCAGTCCCGGGGGGCGGTGATTGACGGAGGCAATCGGAGGCGCTGATGGCAAAGGCTTATAGAGCCCACCAGGAATATTTACTCTGCATTTCATGTCTGCCACACAAGCCTTAAAACCTGTTTGCTGAATGTCACTGTTCCACTCCATCAACATCCAACACAATGATCAAACTCTCTCCTGTTTGGGGACCTGGTGTTTGCTCTGCGTTTCCTCCGCTGAGCAGCAGGGGTTAATAAACTGGGAAACAACTCATGGCATCCTATCTATGAACAACAATCATCTCTTTGCCCTTTTGAGTTTTGAGTTTCAAAATTGGGCATAATTATTTTAATAAATCAGCATTCACCTGGAGGAGTGGTGCTTCCAACCAGGTTTAAATATTCCTTATTTCTCAGTTTCCTTCTAAGTCATCAGACTTCTCAGAAGCCATATAAAGGAGACTGTTTCAATAGTTACAACCTTAAAAAAAAACTACTCCCTTTTCATTTCTGTGATAAAAGAATTGAATATTTAGACTCCTATGCTAAATAGAACTGCTAAAATATCTGCTGTTCTTTAGGAAGATCTGTGATACCAAGATTAAAAATAAAAATAATTTAGAAGGTTGATTATTGCTGTTTTATTTACAGTTTCCCTTCTTATTTACAGTGAGTACTTAGGGAAATCTGGGATCAAAAATCAAGTTCTCTTGAATGTCTATTGAAAACGAGAGTGATGTGCTCAAGAGGGCTGGGTTTTATTCACCCAGCCTCGGTGTCACTCCTTCACGTGTTGATTCAAAATAATGTTAACAGCACGTGTCTCCCCTGTGCTGTCAATGCCATTTGTTTTTAATTTGGGATTTGGTAGCTACAAGCACGTGTTTGCTGCCAACAGCCCCAAATCCAAAGGGATCTTGGTGCATGCTGGTGCCCACTGTGTGTCTGAGTGCCAGGAGAAATGTGTGGGGTTCACTGCCCATCAACAGATTTTCCCTTTGTGCTTTCTTGAACTAGAAGACTTCCTGTTAATAAGCATTTTCAGGCAGATAAATGGGAATATAATTGACTTTCCATGGAAAAAAAATTGATTTATCTTAGTGTGGCAAGCATATAGAGACCACTTTGTGAATCTGAGCCAATCTGGGCAAAAAGTGCTGGAGAGAGGATGAGGAGCTGCTTCAAAGCAGGGCCAGAAAGGCCCAGCACACAGCTTGGAGGCACTGGGCTCTCCTGCTCTGGGGAGGCCAGACCTGGGGCCACCAGCACCCAGAACCAGCTGAGCTGGCAGCAAGTGACAGACATGAGCCCAGCACCTCTCCCTCCACCCCCATGAACACAGAGCTATTCCAGCACTCTCCTCCCCAGAGCACACACATGTCCTAGCGAACATCCATCTCTTAAGAAAAGAAGGAAAAAATTGAAGGAAAAAAAAAAAAAAAGAAGTTTCAAATGCTCATAACAGAACAAGCACTAAGCCTTTTGGAGCCACTAATTATTCAAATAAAGCAATGATGCTTTCCTTTCCATTAACAATATCTTCTCCATCAATACCCAAGGCTGGTATTTCCTAATGTTGGCTGTAAGAGCAAGTTTAAAGGCTCTGAAGTCTCAGTCCCCAGTTCCTCCCTGCTCTGCTGCACTGACTTGGCAGGTGCCTGCACCTCAGGAGCCCCCTGTGAGCCGAGGCTCTTGGTGGATGCCAAAAGCTCGCTGTGCCAGAACCACTCCTGGGGAGAATCCTTGAAGAGAAAGGGTAAGGAGACCCCAGGAGCTGTGCTAATTGATTTTCCATATAAACAAATAAGTCATTAAATAAGCAACTCGATGGCTTTACTTGCATGAAGTTAATAGCTAAATGCTCAAAAGGAATTATGCTTAAGTCCTGGTTAACTCTTAAATCAATATATACTGCTTATGCTGAAAACTTCAACATATATTAGTAAGGAATAAGCACAGCAAATGAAAATACTTGTTTCCTGTATTCATGTGAAACAAAAGCAAATGGAGCTATTTGTCCTAACAAAGCTACATGTTTCAGAATCAACTTTCGAAGCCAACTGTTTATATTTTAGGCTTGTTGGAGGAGGTATTTCAATAAAAGACACTCTGCTTTTAAGTACACTACACATGAAAAAAAAGTATTAATTAAGTTAAATGTTGTCTACCAAAAAGGAGCTCAGTGGCAGCCTGAGCCAGGGATGTCTAATGTCCATGACATCTCTGGAGCACAGAGATATTCTGCATTTATTCCCCTAGGCAAACCTCCAGCACTGGGGAGTCTTCACCAAAGCACTGGCTCGATCAACTCACTGCAAACACAGTCACATTAAAATGCTTTTCCTCCCAATCCCTCCTTCAAGTCTTTTTCATCCCCATAATTTTCCAGACTCTCAATAACCATAATTCTAATTTTCTATTCTCTAAGCTTCCAAGACTCTCTTGGACAAACCACAAAATTCCAAGCTACTAACCACCCCTTTGCTGAGCACAGTGTTTTCCTACTAAATGCTGCTCTCCTCCAGTTCTTTGGCTTGCCTCCAGCTGCCAATCCACATCTGCAATGCCACCTATCTGTGTGTGCAGTGGCCCTCTCTGTCCCCCAGCCAGCCCCTTCCTGCAGCTCCAGCTCTCATCACATCGAGCCTCAGCACCCAGGACCAGCTTTCCCACATCACTTCCTCAGGAGCACTTTCCTCAACTCCAGCGTTTTGTCCCTGCCAAGATCTCAGTAATGACTCCCTGGAAGGAGCAACAGTTTTGTTCTTTGTGATGGGATGTGGTAGCCAATGTTGTGTGTAATTTTGGAAGTCAGTCTCCTAACTCTTACCAACAAGACAGGAGATGAACCACAGCAGCTGTGTAGATATACATAGATATATATGTATCTACCTACATATCTCTATCTATATATCTATAGATCTATTTTTTTTTTAAATACATATGTAATTAGAAGGAATAGCTACAGCCTCCTGATATCTGTTTAGAGTTTCAAGCTCAGTCTGTGCAGCCACTGGGCAATATTGTGGTGTCAGGGACAAGTCCTGCTGATCTGAACTAAAACTACCCCAGGCACAGCCCAAGAGAGGGCCAGTCCTGTCCTCAAACTCTGGGAAAATCACAACTTTTCCACTTAAGAAGCAATAAAGGAAGAAACAGAAGCCAAAATATGTGAATATTCATAATTCATGTAAGTAACACTTGGCTGAGATCCCATATTTCATCACCACTGAACTTCCATCACTATTGTTCCTGCACTGCCACAATTTGTAAGACCAACATATTTCAAAATTGTAAAAGGCATGCACAAAAATATGAATAGAAAAAGCAAAATGTTTCTTCATTTTAATATTAATAATGTTTCTAATAACTGTTTTCATTCTAAGCATCTTGAGATAGTAACTTTGACACAAAACTCATTAATTTTATGAATTTTAAATTAATGCAATAACTTCCAAATGTCTATCTTTGCTAATTATTGACTGTATTACCAGTTCTTCATTACTTGATACTTTTTCATTGACTGCAACAGCAACACACTGGGATTATATTTTTTTGAAATATTGGGTATTGGATTTTGAAGAATTAAAACCAAATGGAGACTCTTGGGAATGCTGATGAGATTGTTGCTTAGGCACTTCCTACAGATATTTCTGTTCCAACAGGAGGCAATGGGAAGATTCTTTTCAGTCTAAACAAGTCATTAAGGTGAAGTAAGATAAAAAAATGTCTGTCTTCGAAAAACAATGTAAATTCCTGCAAGTCCAAAAAAAAAAAGAGGGGAACATGAAAACTCCAACTCTCAGTAGCTTGGGCTTGGTGCTCAAACATAACTCTGAGTCTTACAGACAACCTAAAATAATGACAGTAGTCCAAAGCCATAAGGTAATGGATACAGAAGGTATTAAGAAATAAATTGCGTCTAAGCCCTAGAGGACTCCCCTCTGCTGTGAAATTTTTCCAAGAGTGGCTTGGCAGCAGAGCACCAACCATTCCCAGCCCAGAAGATCCCAACAGCCCCAGTGCTCTCCCAGAGGAGACCCTGAAGGGCACCTGGATGTCAGTGATCCCAGGAGACATCTGGTGACTGTGGGATTTCTCCCAGGTTCACTGCACTCAATGCACTCAGGTAAGAACACTCCTTTAGGCAGCAGGTGAATTCCTGGTACCTACTGAGGTTCACCCCCCACTTCTCAAGGATGATGCTCTTTAGCAATCACTCTTATTGGGACAGGTGGGGTCTTTCTTGCACTTTCTAGTGAACGCTGTGCTTTAGAGGTCTTCATATCCTGGCAAAGAAGTGTGGCACAAACCTTGAACAGACCTTTCACTTTTTCAGTCTTTAGTGCAAAAATGGGGGGAAATACATATTTTCTATGTGAAAACTTGTATTACAGCACGAATACCAAAGCAAAAATGGGGATAATACATCAACTTTAGTATGTCAACAATAAAATGCGAGTTCTGTTCCCCTCTGAAATTCTGCAGTGCCTAATTGACTGGAATGGTAGAAGAGGATCCATGAGGAGAAGCATAAAAAATAGAGGTTTAAATTACAGTTTAATTTATTACAAATTCTGTTTTATTTAACAGTCTATAAACTCAGGCAAAAATTCTACAACTTTGGTTCTGTACATTTTTTTAAATTAATTTCTAGAAAGATTGTGTTACACAGAAATTCTAATGAATTATTTTTTGGTTGAGCTCCTCCTCTGTTACCCATCTCAGATTTTCTGATCATTAGGTATTTCTCATGCATGTCGGACCCTTCATTTTTAATGCTCAGAATGATCAAGGAGCCTGATGTTTTGTCATTTATCTTAAATTAAGATGACCCTGAAAACTAGCTCAGTCAGTCATTTCTGTACAGCAGTCCCTTATCATTAAAGCAGCAACATTTTCCCAACCTCCATAATTAACCTTTTTGTACAAGCGAAAGCAATAGCAATCTATCCTTTGAAAGCCCTTCTGGGTCTATTTAGCACACTTCTCTCACAACTGAACAGAAATAAGCCAGTAAAGATTAAAAAAAAGAAAAAAAAATAAAAAATAAAAACCCTGAACCACCCTGCTTAGAATAAAATTAGATACTTTGTTCTATATCAGTCATAAAAATATCGCAAATCAGAATTAAAACCTCATTTAACTTCTTTTTTTTTTCCCCCAGGTCATAAATGTCCTGCTTTATTTTTCATCTCTATGCACTCATCAGTTCCTGGTAAAATGTGTATTACCCAATTGCTTTCAGCATAAGATTATTTCCCCCTTTATGCAATTGTTTGCTTCTACTCCCTATTCAAAAATCAATTTTTATTGATCCAGCCAGTGGCACATTGTTTCCCACAGAAAAGGAGAACTGTGTCATAAAGATGCAAGTTCCATGGCTATGGCTTCTATTTCAGGAAGAATATCTTGGGTTTTTCTGTTTGAAACAGGGAGAGGAGCTGACAATAAACACCTAAGGCTTACTCCACGAAACTGGACGCAACACCAAAGGAAAAATGACAGCAGGAGCACTTGGGCTTGGGTGGACAGG
>VXBQ01006036.1:2148543-2190250 GCA_013400175.1 Phainopepla nitens | reverse complement strand
GCACTTGGGCTTGGGTGGACAGGCATGAAAGCAGAGGGCTGAGTTACCCCAGGAGCCTGGCTCTCGTGGGCAGAGGCAGCACAGGGCTGCTGGCAGAGGCTGAGGCATCACCTCAGAGCTCCTGGTGCCCGGGACTGCAGAGCTGCTCCGGGGGAAGAGCGGAGATCGACGCCGCGCGGCCCAGAGCACGTCCGTGAGGCACTCCAGCCTCGTTCCACAGACTGCCATCCTGCTTGAATTCCCAGGATAATTTTCAATTTTCCTCTTGGAAAACAAGCCACAAACACAGGAAATTATACCTATGACCTATATTTTAAAGTTAGTGTTTGAAGGCTTATCCATTTCTTACGGTTTGGCTGCGAGCCTCTATTTCGGTTGCTGCAGGGAGTGGAAATACTCAATGTATAAATTTGCCACAGTGGCAGAGATGAAACCTATGTTTGCAGGGAGAAAAGGAATCAAGACCTTGGCAGAAGGGTTTTTATTTGTTTGTTGTTTGCTGTTTTCATTTTTTCTGGCAGCCACATGAATCAGTTGAAGAGTTTTGAGCGCCAGAATAAATCTCAGCAGAGATACAGTGAGCAAAAGCAGGTGAAGTGAACAAAGCTGAAATTTAATCACATTTCTATTATAATCAAATATGCATTCACAGTTGTGTACAACATATTATACAAACACACAATGAGCTAAACTGTGATTTCAGCAGTGCAAATAGCAGAGAAAATGCATTGATCTCAGGAGAGTGCTTGTGGCTTCTCACTGGTATAACCGAGAAGAATTCTGAACAACAAATGCTAATTATATACAATATCATATGGCAATCTGTACAACCATCACTGAAACTCAGCTCTGATCACCCTGCCAGGAGGCTCATTGGTCTGAAACTTTGCTGCAGGAAGAAATATAACCCTCTGATTTTCATCAGGCAGCAAGTCAAACTTTGAGTCCCATTAAAATAAAAAAAAAAAAAAAATCAGTAAACGTGTAACAAAATATCTACATTCTGGTTTGCCTTCCCATCTCAGTTTGCGGATGAAGTATGATTTTGTAACGTAACAGCTCATCAAAACCATGGAGAAAAATATCCTGCAAATTTATTTTTCCATCCTCAATTTTATATGATTTGCTGTTCGATTAGTAGAAGCATGCAATTAAAAACAAAGCCCATGTAATTAAATTAGGAGCTGATTTATTTCTAAATTGTATTCTTCATTGTTATAAAGCCAGCAACAAAACTCAGCTGACATATAGAGATAATACCCATAAGGAAAAACACCCATAAGAACATCCATTTAAAAAAATGTAAGAATAAGTGGGCCAGTGAAGGCAGGCAATAACCCAGATTTTGGGTTTTTTTCCTTTTCCTTTATCTGAGCTGTAATATGCATTTATTCCCAGTTTATCAAGTGCTTAACAGGCAAAAACAGCCCAAAAGATTAAGACTGAACCAGCCATCTTTATCTCCTCAGTCCCCAACTGGCTTTTAACACACTTAGTGAAAGTGAGTGCCTTGTCTCATTTTCATCAACTCTAACTGCAATCACTGTGGTTTCACTGACACATGAACTGCTTTACAACCCCATTCCTCTTACCTTTAGTAAGAGGGGATGCCCTGGCCTGTGGAGACTCTGCTCAGTCCCATGGAAAGCCTCTCCCTGCCCCACTGGGTGCACAGCTGGCACCCAGCTGAGCCCAGCAGACTTGGAGAACTGCTTTAAAAGCACGCTGGACTGGGGCTTTCAAGTCTAACTGAAATCTGAAAATCAATTCTAATATTCATATTTCCAGATGATGTCCAGGACAAGTGTGGAAAACCATCCTGCAAATGTTTTGGTTCGACACCTGCTGACTCTGATGAGCAGAGTCTCAGTATCAGCCCTAAGGTTGCTATGCAAAAGTGCCTCCTAATGAACTCTTCCTCAAAATCATCTGTTTTGAATCCGAGATTACAATTAAACTATAGCACATGTGATTGTTTGTTGCTCCTGACACCTTCCCTTTTTTCCTCGCTTGAGAAATTGATCATCTAAATACCAAAGAAAGTTTGTATTAACGTAAATCTATTCTACTTAAGCACTGGCTTGGACAACGAATTATTAAATCTTGACAAAAAGAATATTTATGAGATACAGAAGAGCCTTTTGACATAGAGAAATCAATATTTTTTTTTTTTCCTTCAGAATTCTCGGAATCATCAAAAAGTTAATATTTATAGAGAAAAAAAATCCTAAGGCAATGACAAGTGTGGTATTGTATATCTCTTTAGTCACTGCAATAAAATAAACAAGAGGAGAAATTAACTCTAATGAAAGAGCCAATAATATGTCACAAGAACATATTATTTTATTTTATATGCTAGGGAAAAAGGGAAGAGAGTTCTAACGGTTCCAGAGGAGATGCTGGTGCAGGTACACAGAGTCACACCCACACACTCACCTTCAAAACCACACTGCCATGGGGCAAACAAAGCTGCTGTCGTGG
This sequence comes from Phainopepla nitens, assembly GCA_013400175.1. Taxonomy (NCBI): domain Eukaryota; kingdom Metazoa; phylum Chordata; class Aves; order Passeriformes; family Bombycillidae; genus Phainopepla; species Phainopepla nitens. The sequence continues at coordinate 2,187,769 of VXBQ01006036.1, read as the reverse complement.
GATTTGTACCAGCGTGTTTTGGCACTAGACATCAGCACAAATCCATACTTGGGTGCTTAACAAATGTACAAAATGCCTACAATCTCTCTCATTCATAGGAAAATCCCCCACAAAACCCATCCCCTCATGAACAGACCCATGCTGAGGGCCCCTCTTGCACCAGACCCGGGGCAGCCACCTCTGGGTCTGTGCCCATCCACACCTTGGGAAGATGGATGTCTCCAGACATTACTTGGTTTTCTAGGATGTCTTACACACAAAGCTGCACCCCAAGATTTGAGCACTTGCCCTTTCTTGTACTCCAAATGAACCCTTGCAATTTTTGAAAAGCCCAGCCAAGCTCATCTCTCCATATTTTAGTTACCACAAGCTCTGAAGCAGGAACAGTATTACTTTCCTCGTAGTTATTTTTAAAGGTTAATTAATGTTCATACAACATCCTTCGACGACTAAATTCCATTATTATAGATTTGCTCATAGATCAGTGCACAAGACAGCAGATTGGCATTCTTTGCTTCAAACTGATGCACTACAGGAGTCACAGAGTATTGATGGTCATGGCTGAGATGCTATAGAAGATGATGTTGAGAACTGCATATATTACTTTGCTAAAGTAAAGCTGACCCTTGCCAGCTCTATTGATCCTCCATTAAATTCACCCCTTAAAAATCAGAGGTGAAAAAACCACCTAGTTTCCTCGCTTCTAATTCATTTTGCTCTTATTTCCTTTTGCCTAATATATAGTTTAATGATTTTAAAAAGTACCAGGTACCCAGATTACGGCCATTTTTCAAACGTATCGATTTATACTCAGGTGAAAATTTACGTCCAACTTCTCTTTGGGAGATTTGGGCTTCTGCGAAATGCAGGACCACTCCTAAAATGGAAAGAACAGAGGAGCAGCCCACTGCAAGCACTCATCTACCAGGAAAAGAAACAGCCCTTGTGGGAAATGACAAGAGAAATATTAGATCAGGCAGCCTGTGACATTTGTAGTGTTTGAACTTGAAGGAAAAGAAAATTAATTTCTCCTGTTTTCACACACCAGAGTGACTGACGACACCTTGACTTTATTCCTAGATTTACCACTTACCTTATTTCTAACCACGGATAAGTAAGGAAAAAGAAACAAAATGAAAAAACTGCCACAGGTTTCTAGCACTTACAAAAGGACAAAATCAAATCAACCTTAAAGGGATATTAAAATTAGTTGCAATGCTTAACTATTATTTAAAGAAAAGCTCTTGGAGATCTTCCAGTGACAGGCAGCAAATACCAGAGAGCATTATTATTTTTACAGTATTTGAGTGCATTCATCTGCCACTGCCTTTCCTTTTAGCCAAGAAAAGCTCAGAGGAGCTCAGCTGACCTAAGTGTTCTGAATTTTCCTCTTATGCTCTGTGGTTCTGTTCAGGTCCATTATGTAATTTAAATGCTAGTTTTCATTGTTCAAACGAAACTGTACTTCTGAGATGCTGCTGATAGGAGATTATTTTAATTTCGTTTTGTGGTAGTTTGAATTCTGGTCAATCTTTTGTGTCCTTTCTGTTCAGTGCCAGCTGCTTTGTACCTCAGCTGGCAGTGAGTTTTACATTCCAGGGTTATGGGAAGGGGCTGTAGGAAAAAGCTCATAGTCCTTTTGTGCTGCAAAAGGACAGCATTGCAACTGAGACAAAAAGAGCACACTTTAAAGACAATTATCAGTTGGTAGTGTAGGAGAAGATTCATTTTATTTTGGATATGGACAAACCAAGCACCCGGGAACGTGCAGTACTTTGCATAAGAGGGCAGTAAATAATTTGGCACTGATTTATTCTAGGCCAACTTAATGCAATACTATGAATATAAAAAATATTGCCACTGCATTCACTAAGATTGATGGAGTAACAGAAGTATATATGGTCTAAAAGCCATTCTAAAAAGAAGAATTAATTTATAAAATTAAGAATAAAAGATAAGGAAACACTCCAAATAGATTCCTTTTAACTCGATGTGGAGCTGGATGAAGAACAGCACCACGACACTGCATCTGTGAGTGGTGTCAGAGGAATGAAGGGTTATTGGGGTTTTTTTAGCTCTTTCTTTGTAAAAGATGGGACTTTTATATCACACAGGCAGGCAAAGGTTTACAGTGATCCTATTGCTTGTAATTTGAAATATGCTCAAAGCAGAGTGTCACTAACTTCAAAAGCATCATTCTGGCCATGGCATTAAAAAAACCACGTTAGGTACGCACCCAGGCACCTCGCCAGGGCAGCAGGTTACCTGGGCAGAGTCCTCCTCACTCAGGTAATAGACCTTCCTCAGGGGTCCAGCTGCTCTGTGCCCCTCTGGGCCTTTAAAATCCTTTCCCCTGAGATCACTCACTGTTGCTATGTTCCAAACTGTTTTCAAACTCCAGCCATCATTCTTTGAATCAAAAACCCATATACACAGGAGAGGCCCGTGGAGAGAACAGTCTTGAAATCCTGACCTTCTGATTTCCTCTTCAAAGAAAGGCTTGGATGATGGCAACAACTCCAAAATAAGCATTTGATTGATGAAATCATGAAAGCTAAGTTTATCTTTAAACACTTTGATGGAGCCACAAAACAATCCCCTCTGCCTCCTTTCATAGAATTTCATATAATACTTTGAAGAAATCCTGGTTTATCATAATTGTATGCAAAGAGGGGAAAAAAACCCATAAACACATTTGGGTGTGTGATTTTGAGTCTGTGATTAAACACTAAGATGTATCATCTGGAGTTTGTAAAATGCTTCCTTTCATACATCACTGCTCTTACGCTTTAGATGACAATACTTTCAAACATAATTCACACAAAGCTTGACAGTGAAGCAAACACAGGTCAGAGGAAGCAGCACAAGGGCCTCTGTGGCCCTGGCAAACTCAAGGATGTTTCATGTCATCTGAACCAGCCATGACCCCTTTCCCTGCCCACTGCCCCACGGGTGAGAGGAGAATCAGCTTCCTTTGATTGCTTTACCAAACTCCTCCAAATGCATGAGGGTTTAAAAAATTACTGCTTAGAAATCTTCTTTTCCCATCTAATTTGTTTTGCCTTAAGCCACTCTTGGTTTGGTGATGGGGTTTAACCAGACTGGCCTCTAAACTCCATAGATGAGAGAACAGCATTAGGATGTTGAGATGTTTTTATTATCAAGCACGTTGGTAGATGAAGCCAATGCCTAAAGAATAAAACCTCACCATTCCCCAGCATAGGATAAATCAGAGCTGTCTTATCTAGGCTAAAAGCAAAATGCAGGGGTGAAAGGAAAAAGCTGTGCAACTTTACCTCACTTTTTAAAAACTCACTTTTTTTGTGAGTTTGCTTTACCTTGCATTAGAAATTGGGCCTCTCCAGCACAGACTGTGGCTGGCAGGGTGGAGATCTGCACACTGCAGATGCAGAAGCCTCCCAGATGTTCAGAGGGTGCAGCCACTCTTGGCATCACCCAGCAACCCTTCCTGGATCCATCCATACTGAACAATATCTGAGATTACACAGTGCAGGCACTTGAAAAGAGGCAGCTTTCTTGAAAGGCTGTCTAAAAATGGTAAGAAAAAATGTTTTTCTGTTCTCTCATGAAATGCATCCTTTCCATGGTGATTAACATAACCAGTCCTCTGCTCATGGGGAGCAGAGCTGGTCTGAGGGCACCAGCCTGTGATCATTTCTATTTCAGGAATCTGAAGAGGAGTGCATATATGAAAAACTTTACTGAAGCTGTGAACTCTGAAGCTATCAGGGAAAGCAGCACTCAGTTGCATCAGTGCAGCCCTGCAGCTTCCTTGAGCTACCCCTAATTTACACACAGGGAATTGGAAGAAGAAGTGGAATTCACTCTGTGGAAGTTTAAGAATATATGAGATTTATTCTACCCCAGCACTAACACTCCACCCCACAAAACAGCACAGGGGAAACTCTGCACCCTCTGCTCCTCCTTTCCAGACTAAGTCAGTTTGCATCTTTATTCAGGACCTGGGAATAACAGTTAAAGCAGAACTTTAATTTAAATTAGTCCCACACAACAGCCCTAAAGCAAATCTCTTATGATGGTCGCAAAGCACGGACAGATTTTGTACCCAAATGTGACCCCCTCTGTTAAATATGATCATCACATTTCTATATGCAATTTTGCCATTCATATGCTAATAGGCAGATGTACACATGGTGTGTCTGTTTTGATGATAAAACAACAAACATTCCCATAATGGGAAAAAAATTCCTATATTCATACAAAGCAGCCTGCAGAAAAGATGCAATTCTTCCTAGCACTGAGCCACTCACTCTTCTTCAGGAATGTTTTTAAAGGACTGGCATAATGATAATGAAATAAGAAATAAAAATATTTCTCATTCACTCCACAACAAGCCTGAAGATGTGGCAGCTTCTGATCTTCCTTCTAGTTACGACACATCACACAAATCTTCTTTAGCTCTTTTATTACAATTCTGAGTATAGTTGCCACACCACAGGATCCCATTTTCTCCCATTCCCCTCCGAATGCTGATGGCAAGGCTGTATTTTATAAACACTTCCCAATTATTTCCCTTGGGCTGGATGAGACACACACCAGTGAGCACTTAAAAGTTCAGCCTTTTCTCCAAGATCTGCAGCAAGTGCTGACATGAAAGCTCTCTCTGCAGGGCACAGGGTATTTGAAACATAGATTTCCTTGGCTCCCTGCAGGATCTCACAAATACATCTGGCCAAGGAGCTCGGCTCCTCACAAACTGACAAGGTTTACACGTGCCTGCGAGGTCCCCAGGTGCCCCGGCTCTGGTGGCAGGTCACCTAAGGAAGAAACCCTCAACCCCCTAATTACAATCCTGGAGCACTTGTGTGCCTAAAGGCTCTGTATTCCTGGAATATTTCAATAACATCATCATCCAGTGCAATGAACAGCACCATCAGGTAATGCCTAAATAGTCATTTCAATCTGCATGACCCCGTGTGTTCCCTTCACAGCAGCACACCCCACACAGGTATTTCAGCTGTGCCACGCCAGCTGAGCTTGGCAGGCCTCAAAGCAAATCTGGATCTGGAAAAACACTGCATATCAGAGGGGGGAAAAAAAAAAAAATGCTGACACCAGTCTCAATTTGTGCCACTAATTTTCATTCTGGTTTTGCGCTGCGAGGTGATTTGAGGAGCCAAAATTAAGTATTTTAATAAGTCATACTGTGAAAGTTTAATTGGTGAAATCCATTTCTTTGTTTCAGAACTCATGTACTGCAAGAGTAGCCACAGACACACCTCAGAGCTCAGTGTTCCTGAGGCTCCATTCAGACATCTCTGATTAACTGAAGTAAGTGTTGAAATCCGTATATCAATACACGAAAATGTCTGGGAATGTAAGAAAATGTTTACAAACACCCAGCCCTGTGCTGCCACTGTTCTGAAAGGTAACATACATCTTGCAAAAATAAGTGATGTGCAACAAAAGAAACATTTTTTTTTAATTTTTTTTTTTTTTAGAAAAAATAAGACAAATCTTTGAAAAATTCCACCAGATCTTAATGTGTATCCTTATCTCCAGAAAAACTGTATGCCAGATGAAAAAGGGCATCTAAAAGTGGGCATCTCTGTTTGAGCACCTGAGCTTGCCACAACAAAGAGATCAATGGCATCACTAAATCCCATTCTGGGACTCATTTTTTGGGCTTTCAAATTATCCTGGAGCATTCAGTAGCCAGAGTTCAGAGCTTGCCTTTGATTCTTGCGGAAATGAGCAGCAATTGTACATTCAGAACAAGTACAGCATATGCACAAATTTATCTTCATTATCAGTCTCTTTTCAATGACTCCAGCAGTTGAAACATGCCAGATTTCGGGCTTATTTACGATACTCATGAGAGTGCAGATATACAACTAAATATTCACATCTGCATCACTGGGACATCGCTAACTGCATTTCTTCAACTGTAAAATGGGAATAATAATGCTTAGCAGTCCACATTGCTCATTTAATGAAAAAAATTAGCCAGGGACAATTTATATTCCAATTTAGATACTCCTTATAACTACAGCAGAAATAAGAGGCCTAAGTCAGGGCACGGTGTCTCTGAGGCGATTAAGTGCCACTGGCACCTGCTGAGGCACAGTGCCACCACAGAAGGGCCACTGCTCAGGTTGTGACTTGGAATCTGAGAAGAAAAAGAGGAAAAAAATAATAGCAAGGCCACCTGAGTAAGCACAGAAGCTTTTTCATCTTTGTGAACATTTCAGTGTGTTACATCAGCAGAGGCTGAAATTATTGACTGGTCAACCTTTATGGAGATTGGAAAGTTTCATGCAGACTCAACTCATTAGGCTACAAAGCTCAGCTGGAAAAAGTTATTGGACACTGCAATGTTTCAGATTAATCAAAAAGTTATCTGTAATCAATTCTATTTCTAGAAGTCTTTGGGGAGTTACACACCTCTAGAGGGCTGTGGCTGCCCCATCACTGGATGTGTCCCATGCCAGGTTGGAAGGGGTTTGGAGCAACCTGCAATAGTGGAAGGTGTCCCCATCCACAGCAGGGGACTGGAACTGAAGCATCTTTCAGGTCCTCTCCAAGCCAAACCACTCTATGGTTCTATGAAATGTAGCTTTTGTCTTGAGAGACTTTGGTTGGTTTTAATGTTTAATTTGGCAATGAGAGAGAGTCAGCAGCAGGAGAGGCTGCAGAGGCCTCGAGGGTACCATGCAAGGTGCATTAGAGAACATTGACACTCATGGCAACCTATGGAAACACAGCATTTACTGGATAAAGGTCACTGCTCAATGTCACCTCAGCTTTGGCTTCCAAAATCTCTGGGGCACACATTAAAGGAGGTGCCCATGCACATTTTCTTTATCCTAGCCATCTGCAAAGCACTTGGCCCAGGCTAACCTGGAACTCATCACCTACCAATTTCTGCTTCTGATTCTTTGTGAGGCATTTACAGCTACAAACATTAACACAGGAGTTTAGGGATATTTCAGGAGCCATTAGCACAATACCCTTGCTAGGATCCTCAAATACTAGATTTCAAAAATGGCCTTTTTCAATTGTAAGGTCAGAACAAACATGCAATCAAGTTGCTAAATCTGTCATACACAGGAGGTACACATCTGTGTTCCTATGGAAACTGCTTTGCTTATGCTTGGGATTGACATTTATTCATTTCTCTATTGTTTTACCAGTTCTCAAAACTCACCTGTTCATCCAAAATTTTCAACTTCAGAGGCTAATCTCAGTTCTGGGAACAATTTCCTTGAAGCAGACAATTAAAAAACGGCTTTTCATTCATGAATATGGAAGGCACAGTGGGATTAGTGTTTTCTAAATCTGAGAAGAAACTGAATGCCTAAAGTTGGCAATTTATAAAATCTTGCCTGAGTCAGTCTTGTCCTCACACTTCTCGTCTGCACCTTCAAAAAGGGTGTTGTGCTACTTCAGCCATTAATTTACACAGCCTTTACTTCTGTTATTTTTATTGCAAGCTGACTGCTCAGCCAGGATTTTTCCCCCTGATGTACCCATCTTGTCTGATTTTCCCTGATACATTCACAGAAAAGTCTGTAGACATGTTATGCTTCACAAAGCTTTTTCATACGTGCAGGAATTCATATTAGTGTAGTTTGAGAAGACTGAACAAATAGTTAAATCCAGGAACTGACCCAAAGGTGCTGTCAAAAACTTAAAAACTGAAGTTCTTTATTCTTCTAGAAGAACATACCAATTTAATGATGTGGCATTCTTCTGAACTTCCATACTGCCAAAAAGAAAATAAAACCTGTTTGTAGGAGATTACAGGTCCAAATGAGGAAACAGTCACTTCAATGGGTGCAGTAGGGCCATCACTCATTAAATAGCACAATTTTACACCATAATTTTTGATTATCAGAGAAGTACTTCAATATTTGGATTACCAATAAGTATTCTTTGAATATTTTAATATTTGCCAATAACTACTATAGTAATAGATTAGATAGGCGTGTCTAAACAAGGAAAAAAAACCACTTGGAAACAGATAAATTCTGTAATTAGACAGTAGTTATGAGATGAGTTTCCAACTTTCTAACTTAAAATAGGAAGAAAGCAAGCAGTCAAAACAAGGTTGTTGTTACTCCAGACTATAAATACTATATACCACATGCAGACTATTCCAGAAGAACATAAAGCTGATATTTCTTAATCTCTACAGGCTTTCAGAGAAATTTATTAAAATTTATCCTTTTCATTAGCATTCTTGCTCTGGAAGGAATTATATCATTTACAGACATTTTCTCACATCCCTGTCCCATCCCAGAGATGCATTTCCTTCTCCAGAACATTGTGGTCCTTAAGCAACCCCTGTAATTAGACAGAATTGCCACCCATCAGCTTATGGGTGTCTTATTTGTTGACCCTGCCAAGCACAATTTAGGAACTGTTTGCTTTTATTCTCCAATTTCTCTTTTTTATTTCCCCTCACATTAACCCTCAAGTTAATTACTACCTCTGGTCCAATGAGAAAGTTGGAGACATCCTTTAATTCTGTTGTCCAAGTGCAACAGGATAAACATTGCTTTACAGCCTTTAATGCAGATCCAAGAACACCACGTAGTCTGCATCACGTTCTGCATTCACATTTCACAAGTGAAATTCAAGGTCCCCTTGTGCCTGAGGGTCAACACCACTTCTGACAAGCCCGGGTTGATGCTACATTGCTGAAGCTGAACTTTTCCTGCCAATCTTTTTATTCTTTACCAGCTGTTTTTGTGCTGGCAAGGCTCAGTGGCTTTTGTAAAATTTCCTGCAAGGGTCACTGTCACTATGAAGAGAAAAGCCTGTCTTTCTCCACCTCATCAAGCTACTCATCACATCCACCTTAACCAGGTATGCAACCCAAAAACTGGGTTGCAGCAAAAACCCACCTCTGAGGCTGACACTACAATACCTTCACTTGTATTTGCAGTTACCCTGTTATTCTTGTAGCAGTAACTGCACTGGTTAGGAACACTTTCACAGGCAAAATAGCTTTTCTAAAGAAAAGCCTTCTGTATTCTAAAAATTCCCTCTGCAAATTTACATTGTGGCTCCTTTTTGAACTTTCGATAGTTTGTGCTATGCAACAATAATGGCTTGCTCAGACACCACAGCTTTCACAAATCTTTCTCAAATAGATCATGATTTAGGCTAACTATACAGATATGTGTATATCTGGCCTCAACTATGGGACTGTCTCTTCAAGGAGACCATTATTTTTGTGCAGTTTTAGCCAAGCTTTAAAGGCTTCTTTCATAGTTCTTGCATTTCCCAGTGGCTGGCTAATGTACCTTTTATTTTTTTAAATATATAACAGGGAAGGTGATTCAAAATCTTCCAAGATTATAAGACTACTTGGACCCTCCTGTTTTCCCCCTGTAAGTTGGGACAGACCTTCAAAGGTCCTGGTCCAAATCTCTTGCTCAAAGCAGAATTAAATTCAGAGTTATATCTGTTTGCCCTGGAGCAGGTCAGGTTTACTGCTGGGCATATTGCTAAGGATGGAAATATCACAACTTCTCTGGGCACCAGCACTGCCACTGAAGATTCTCTCATGGTGAAATCTTTTTTTTTTTTTTTCTAGTTGGAATTTGCCTTGCTGCAAGTCATGACCTAATGCCACCAAAAGCAGAGAAGGTCTCCTCCCAAACACAGGTGGAAACATGGCTCTTCTCTATCCAGCTCCTCACTGCCCAGGGCAGCATTCAAACCACTGAAGTTCACTTTTCATTTAAACATCACACAGTACATATTGGGGAACTGATTAACAGTTTCATTGCCTTTTGCTGGCGTTGTTGGGGTTTTGTTTGTTTTTATGAGAGCAGGCACAGGTTACCAAGCACCATGGTGATAATGCTTTGAGACAAACCATCTCCACTCTTCTGCTATCTTAGAGGCAGACTGGGAAAGCCCTTAGTTCAATTATATTTTTTTTGTCTTTTTTTAATGAGCTTTTTACTAATTATGACACTGATGATTCAGAACTTTTAAGGAGGAGTGTTTGAGGAGTGTTGACAAGCAGTGGTAGAGTGACTGGTTTTACTGCCAACATAAAGTAAGAACCGACTCTGCAAGACTTCTAGGCCACAGTGCCAGCAGCTGGTTCCACCAGACATTGGAATTTTGTCATCAAACACCAAAACATCACCTGACACTGCATGTACCCTTTGAGACAGGACAACAGACAGGCAGCCCAAGTCTACTGGCCTGGCAATAGTAAGAACCTGGACCAAGATTTTTAAAACCAGAACTCACCCAGCCCACCCCACAAACCCAAATAATGCACAGCTCTTGGACTTTGTAGAAAGTGCAGAGAACTTTGCAATTTTGAGGATTAATCTAATCACTTATTCTGGTACCTGTGCATGAATTTATATGCTAAGCCTTAGAGTAGATTTCCAAAAATTCGTGTTCCAGATCAAGTGATCCAGGTGATTTGTAGGAGAAGTCAGCTGGCTTGGGATGTAAAGACAAAGAACTGTGATGTCTAGGGGAAGAAAAGAGAAGAAGAAAACGGCTGAAATGTAAAACTTCATGAGCTGTACTGTAGAACAGCAGAGGGGTAACTTTGTAAATAGCATAAAAGATAACAATGGCTCTGAAATCAATTTGACAGGGAAACAGAAGCACAAACAACATTAAAAATATGTGTTGATATGCTCAAAGCAACATAACAACTTTCCAGAGTAACATACATATGGATATGTGTTTCCTTAGGATTTAAAATTAACTACTTGATAGATTGAGGGGAATAACAATCTGTCATAAAGAGGGTCTTTTAAACAAGGCACATATGCACTGTAATAATTTAATTGTACATCTCTGTATTTTAGAAACACATCTGACCTTCTGCACACTAAGAATTTATTGATTTTCAATAATTCTTAATGCTCAGCAGGATCCTTGATTCTCAGAGCAAGCCAACAGCCAGTGTTTGTAAATCTGTGTCTTAAACTCTAACTGCCTTAACAAAAGGTGTCTCAGCTCTTTTTTTAGCGAATTTATCTTTTGAAAATTTAGCAAAGTTACATGTGCATCTGTCAATGTCGAGTTCCATCCTTCTGATTACAGTTCTATGCAAATAGCAGCCAGGCAGCCACCCAGTTTCTCCCCCAAAGCATGGAGGCAGAGGGTGGAGCTGTGTGCAGCAGAGGGGCCGGAGTGTGTGGGGCTGGCAGCTGGCAGCAGCATGGCTGGAGGTGGCTCAGGGGAAGGATTAAGGTACAGGAACTGGGGGACCAGCCGGGCACCATGCCCTCCTTGATTTGCTGCCTGTTAGCAGAGAGGGCCACACGAGTGAAGTGGTGACTGGTGGCCATGGTGGCCACAGCAATCATGAAAGAATCGTGTTTAAAACCTGGTGATAGGAAGGGAAAGCACGAACGAAACTTAGGCATGAGGAGAGCAGATTTCAGGCTGCTCAGGGAGAGTAAAGGCCCCTAGGAAAACACTTCTGCTGGGATCCATCAGTGTTGGTCCCTTTCTAGCAACATCTCCCAACAGCACAGGCAATTCCAAAATGTCAGACAACAAGCAGACAAGGCAGGGTTTAAATCCTCCTGCTCTTGGATGACCAGGAATGACCTTCTGGAGCTAAGGCAAAGAAAAAGAAGGGTAGAACCAGTGGAAGGAAGGTCAGGTCACATGGGAGGAATACAGAGATGCTGCTCACCACCGTAGGGAGAAAATTTGTGTGGCCAGAGCTCAGTTCTAGTAGAAGTTGGCCAGAACTGTGGGGAGCAATGAGATTATTTAAATGCATTGACAGCAAAAGGCAGCGTAGAAATAACTGTGGCAATGGTAGACTCCCAGTCAACCCTGAACGTGTGTGGGATCTTCTGCTCCATCTGGATCCCTGTAAGTCTGTGGGGCCTGATGGGATTCAGCTGAGAACACATAAAGAGCTGGCTGATCACCACAAGGCCTCTCTCAGTGATTTTTGAACAGTGGTGGGAATCTGCAGAGGTCCCAGCTGAGCTGGCAAACATCCCAATTTTCAAGAAGGATGACCCTGGAAAGTACAGGCCCTTCAGTCTCACTTCAGTGCCTAGTGAAGGGGCCCTGGACAGAGACCTGGACAAATTAGAGGGCTGGCAAACAGCAGCTCCACAAAGAACAAACACACCTCGAGTCCTGGGGGCAGTTTTGGGCACCACAAACATAACAAAGCAATTAAGCCATTAGACAGTGTCCAAAGGAGGGTTACAAAGATAGTCATGACTCTAAGGCTGCCAGAGCTCAAGGAGCATTTGGACAATGTTCTCAGGCACGTGCTGTGGTTCTTGGAGTTGTCCCATGATAGACCAAGAAGAGGTGGACTTTGACAATCCTTAGGGTCCCTTCCAACAAAGGATATTCTATGATTCTATTCTACAATTCTAAATTATTTTCCTTATATCATTTTAGGATCAAGAAGTGGCTTAAACACACGGGTTATTCATAATGAAGCAGTGACAGAGTCAATAAATGAAATGAAATCAGCCCCATGCATAGGTTTCTTGAATTCTACTGAAATACTCCTCAATTCTCGGGCTGGGCCTCCATTGCCATGCACATGGCAAAGGAAAATTGACATCTCCAAAGGTGCTCCCTTTTGTCCTTGACAGAAATGATGGGGCTACAGGAGATGCACAGCAGCAGGATCAGCTCTTGCTTCAAGTTCAAGGATTTAGGATGATTGGAAGATCTTAAAGATCAAGATGTCAAAATACTCCTCTTGCTTTTCTTATTTTGCTTATACTGTTCCTTTGATTTCTTTTGTCAATCTATTGTTTGTCTTCCCCTTGGTTTGATTTACCTCCCATCATGAATCCCCTTGTACTTCAGTCTTCTAAAGAGAGTATTTTGCACCAGAGGGAACATCTCTTCAGAAAAATTTTGTTGGATTTTAAGCCTGCCTATTTTGATTTTTGAATAACACTCATATCTTGCTTTACACATTCTCTTTGAACAGTTACATTGTTTTGTTCATTTTATTTCTTACTTTCATTTTAATCTCCAGGCATTTAAAGGTACCTAGAAGTCTTTTTCTGTGATCATGCATTCCAAGCAGTGAGCAAACACTCCATGGTGAACATTACAGTTCATTTTCCCAACCAAAATGAAAAGAAATGTCAGGACTGGGTTGAAAGCCAAAGGACAGGTACATGATTTAACATATAATTTCCCAGTAGACCACAGCACACATTGCTTGCCTCGCCACTAAAAACATCCCGGCAGATACTTTTCCTTCATTAGTAAAATAACACATTTTTCCACCAATTAGGAATATTGCTATGCACTTCTTTTTTAAACACTATTTATCTACTGGACGAAGTATGAACATTCTGGCACTGAAAAAAACATAATTCTCAAAAAAATGTAACAACACTACTGATTTTTTTTTTCCTCTTTCTTGCCTTAACAGCAGCAGCATAAATTATCCTTCAGCAAATAACATCAATTAGCACAGAAGTAAGATGTGCTTCTATAAAAGGACATTATCTCCCTTTGGCTAATATGACCTTTTTAAAACCAAGGTAAAACTTTTAATTAAAATCTGAGTTGCTCCTAGGACTTCTTAAAACTAGGAATTTTTCATTTAATTGAGGTAATTATGAAGTACCAGACATGCCAGCTTGAAAAGTAGTTTATACATATTGCATATTGATTCATATAGGATACATAAATTTGTATAACAAGCAGATTGATGTAAACATATTTTATTTAAAAAGTGAGACGTTAAATCTATGTCCATTTGCTTTGCTGCATATTGGTTTATGAATAAAATATGTTGTTGCATGGCTGTTTTATTTGCTTGTGTATAAAACAGGGGTTCATTTATGACAAATTGATTAATGCATATAATAAGTTGACTTGCAGTTGCAGAATATTAAATGTGGCAGGATTGCTTTTGGTTTTGTAAGTCATTAATTTTTTGATAGCCATACTAGTAGGATTTAAAACACATAAAAGTCTATTTGCCTTTCTTTAACTGCAAGTAACAACCATTAGAGTTGATAGGACTTCTGTACGTAGCTAGAGTCTGAAAAAATATTCTTAGACTTATATGAATTAAAGGGAGAATAAATAGAATTGTAATCTTGCATGAGATTTTGGGGTAATTTGACAGCCAAATGTGGAAAAAATATTCAAGTTCATGTGACAGACATGTTATATAACATTTCCAGAGCAGGTAAGTGTTACATATCTTATCCAGGTATTCCATCTTAATGTTAGGCACAACTGTTGTGGTTGGGCTGATTGTGCACATTTTAAGCAGACTTTGAATCTCACGTCATTCTCCTCAAGCTCAGGGCACAGACTGATCAGGGGGAAGGGAATTTGGTAAGAGGAAGGGAACAAGAGGGAGGGAACAAGAGGAAGGGAACAAGAGGAAGGAACGAGAGGAAGGAACGAGAGGAAGGAACGAGAGGAAGGAACAAGAGGAAGGGAACAGGAGGAAGGCTTCTCCTCCCTCCCCAGCGTGGTCAAGCAGCAGAGAGCACAGCAGTTCACAGCCACCTCCCAGGTACAGCTGATTACAGAAATACTGGCTTTATAAGCCATTTGCACCACAGCTCCATCTGTGGTAGAGCGGCCCAGGTCCAGTGTGGAAAAGAACACCACAAAGAACACAAGTGAAGTGTTTAATTTATGGACCCAGGAGCAGAGTGCCAGGCGTGGGGCTCTGCCCAGCCAGTGAGGCAATTTCAGCGCTGGCAGTGGAGCCGAGCTCCATCAGAGCTCCATCTGCTGACACGGACAGCAAGCTCAGCCAAAGCTCAGCCAGAATTATCACATCCATAATTCCCACACATCCCTCAATTGTGTCAAAACTCTCAGCTAGTGACTAGTCACAACAAAGGGAGTAAGGCCACGTTTTTCAATGGGAGATGACCAGAGCTGAATTAAAAGGAGAGGGGCAAAATGGGGAAGAGGCACTCCCCCAAAAAACAAGTGAACATTTCCTCTTTGACAGCCTTTTCCATGGGTTTCAACATGGGAAGAGAAAATATTATTTATGCATGTGTTTTATATATATTTTAGTAAGGCGAACACAATATTACAAAGATTTACAGTTACATGCATTAAAAATATGATGACCAGAGAGCGCTGTTTCAGAACATTTCACATTAGAAATAATGGCAGGTTTGAAAATACAGCACCTGACCAATTAATGCCCATTTAATCTTTTCAAATGTTACATTTACTTTTAAATAAAAATGTATTTGCTGAAACATAAGAACTCTACTGACTCCAGTTCACTCCTAACCAGAACAAATGTATCTACCCTGAAGCCCAAATATTTCAGCCAAAAAATCAATGCATTTTAACACAAGCCAATAAAATTACATCTGAGACAAACTATTCTTATTATAACCAATACATTTCCCCTGGAATGTATGTAACACTACTGAAATCAACATGGAGTCATTGAAACTGACTTAAAACTGGTTCAAAGGGTAAAGAGGGGGGAAACAAACACACACACACAAAATCTACTTGTGCTCCAAACCTTACTATGTTTCAGAAAACTTGGAATATTTCTATTTTCTTTATCACTACCCTAATGTCATTCATCGTGAACCATTTAATGCACTGCCAACAATTCCATGTCCCTGCCCAAATGATGTTTTAGATTGTAGCAATCTCATTTTAACCAGGCAAAACATATCCTTAATAATACAGAAAGCAGGATGGTGCAGAGGGTGTCACACTACTGCTATTTTTGTTGTTTTTTCTAATTTCTCTTTTTATTTACCTGTGGATTTTAGAAATTTCCTTTAAAAAAATCCTCCAATTCCCAACTCTATTGCCTGGATGCCATGTTGTGGGATTCCCTGTGATGGGGCAAGGAAAACACCGAGCCCAGTGGGAAGCAACACCTCGAGGAGCAGAGCAGGCAGAAGATGTTGGTACCTCCCTCTCACAGCCAGCAGTGCTGACTAAACCCACTGCTGTCTACACTACCTGGCCTGATTTGTATTTTAAACTATGCTAGAGAACATAAGATGCTGCTTCTCCATCATAGAAAACATGGGAAATATTTTATTTTTATTTTTAGAGGGTTTCTTGAAAAACCTGACCTTTATATTTCTTGTGTTTTCTCCTCATAAGTGACCCAAGATATAAAAACTTGACTACTATCATCAGCTATAACATCAGATCTAGCTCTAGAGTGCCTGATTAGATCATCCTGGTTTGAACTAAAACTTCCTGAAACAATGTGTACTCCCTCTAGTGTCCACAAAAATCCACTCCAAATGGTGACTAAAATGCATGAAACCAGTTTTAAAATAAATGCAGATGAAAATTATTACATCTTGAGAATTAACAGTCACTGAATTAAATCTCACCCATTCACTTTTCAAACAGTAGCTGAAAAGTGATGAAGAGTTAAGGTTGAATACAGATCTCATGTGGAAAAGACACATATTACTGGGATGAGAGGAGTCTTTCACTGTTAGGCCAAAAAAAGTATCTGCTAAATTTCTCTTTGGTCACAAATCAGTGCGTTCACCCTGATACACCAGTCGAGGAATTTGCCTCTGAGAAAACCACTAACACTATAAATTCACAATTAGATTAAAATCAATTATTTAAATCAAAGTTTTCTGCTTGTTGGTTTAAATCAGAGTTAAATCACTTTGATTGATGTCAATTCACCTTATTGAACCCTGTAATCTTTCAGTCGATGACAAAGCTGCCGTTGACTTGGAGTGGGTGGTTCAGGAGGATTCCCTTAGGCTGCACAAACCCAACTCCTGCCTGGTCTTCCAGAATCACATCCAGACAATTATCAGCCCCATCTGATAAATGACTTTTATAGACTGACACAGACAATGTCAAGAATTACAGCACCTTGTGCTGTAACACTCAAGGAACGTGCAGGCGGAATGTTTGCCCGTGTCAGCCCCTGCGTGTTCATTTTTTCACAAGCCCTGGTTCAAAGCTAACTTGTTTTTTTCCTTGGCATGGAAACCCAGATCCAGCTCCATGTACATCATTCTGGTGGAACCAGTGCAGAATTCTTGTTTCCATCAGGCCAGACCCCATCTGTCCACTCATGGAACAGTGGCAGGTCAGAGTCGAAAAGTTTCCTGCGTTGGATCTGTTTATTTCTGGAGCGTAATTAAAAATGCAGCACTTTTAATAAAAAGCTGGATAATGTTGTACTGCCACTGCAGGGGAAGAGAAAGATCCTGCATCCATTATTCACAACTCTCTCTGAACTCGTGGCTGGATTTTGCCAACATATTAATTTTCACTATTTTTTTGTCCGACGAAAGAGAAAAGGTCTTTGGAAGAGAATCAAAGTAGTGAGCATACACAACAAGCACACATGCAAATTCAAATCTGAAAATGCTTTCAGTTAAAAAAAGGGCTGCAAATAAAAAACAGAAAGGCAATTTAAACAATCAAATTAAATAATCCAATTAAAACAAACTAATTCATATATTCCCGTGGGTGCCTTGATGAGCTCTAAATAGAGGCCCGAGCTAACTGAAATAGTATCATTAATTTAACAAAACAAAATGATTCTTGCCCCCCCTTCCTCAAAATGGCTGTTTTGCTGGAAATCCCATCTTTATATATTTGAACTATCCCATTTTTAATAACCATTTCTGAGCATCCAAAGGGCTTTTGTGAGTGGTTACATCTTTCTGGGAACTGCATGTAGTTCTGATTAACACCGATAAAATAAAATCAGAATCTACCATCCATAATGAGGCAATTATCTTGCAAGCTAAAAATAAAAATGAAAAATCCAATTAAATTACTTCATTCTCACTAATACTGACCAGTTGTTTTTCCCAGCACTTTTGTCTCAGAAAACATGCACAAGCAGTCATGTAATTTGCATCCAGAAACATGCACCTATGCTGCAACATACATACATACATACATATATATATATATATTTAGAATCTAATTTCACACTTTATGGCTAGACATTCAAAAAAAATGGAGTTCTATTTCCACAAATATTGGGGTTTTTATATTTTCTTTATGTCTTCTGAGTAGCATCAGCAACAACAGCATTACCCATACAGCCAGGGTGGTCAAGAAATCAGTAGCTTATTACCCATGATCACACCAAACTGCAGATGAATTATACAATTTGTCTTTATAGGCCACATTATGGTGACCACACTGGCATTGTCCCCATGGTTACACCTTGATTAATTCCTGAATTATGTGCAGAACTTCAGCATAAGCAGCTGCTGGGCAGGAACCCAATGTAAACACGGTACCCTGCTTAACTGGGATATCCTACTGAATTATCCCTTATTGTACCACCAGAATGCTATTAATAGAGACACTCTCAGCAAGCTGCATTTTTGAAAGTGAACTAGAAATCACCACAGTGGTAAAGCACTTAGAAGTTATTGCTATACCACTGAAGAAATACACAGTTATTAGATGAATTTTTAAAGAACGACTTTTTTTTTCTCCCCGTATGATTTACTACACTCGCAGTTTTTAAGTCTTAAGGTGTTACCTGAGCAAAACAAAGGTTGTGCTTACTTGGCAAAGAAATTCTAAATTGCTGATGCCAAGCATAGCACACTAAAGACAAAGCTATTAGGATTTTAAAGAGTATAGTGGGAAATAAACAGCTAAACACAAAGAGAACAGCGTGGGATGGAAGAGGTTCATCAACCAGTTCTGAAGGCAGGCTGGTCTGGGAGCAACTGAAAACAGCAAATAAGGAATGGGGATTTGTGAACACACAGCTTTCCACCATGAAATCATGGGTGTGTGTTAGAAAGGGATCCTTTTCAGAGCTGCTTTAAAACATCTGTCAAGAAGATGTGAAGATAAGGCTCACACAGGACACATCAAAACCACCTCA
The DNA here is from genome assembly GCA_013400175.1 of Phainopepla nitens. NCBI lineage: Eukaryota > Metazoa > Chordata > Aves > Passeriformes > Bombycillidae > Phainopepla > Phainopepla nitens. The sequence goes on along the minus strand of VXBQ01006036.1, from coordinate 2,168,928 downwards.
GAAACTTCTGCTGCACCAAAAGCATAAAAAGGGCAGAGAAAACAGGGGCATGCAGAGGTAAAAGAAATCAAGAAAACAAGGACAAAGTTCATCTGGTGTATGCCCTCCCTGTCTTCCAGCAGGTTTTGCTCTGCATCTGTGCAGAATCAGATACATGGATTTGGGCCAAGGAGTACTGTTATGACTTTATTGAACAATCTTTATTGGTGGAGAGGGGTTGCTAAAGTTCCACTTACAGCTTTTTTCAAAATGTATTTTAGTAAAAAGGCTGAAGCTCCAGGGATGGTTATTCCAGGATAAATGCAGGAGCTTTACAGAGTGAAGCTGCTAATGTAGAACAAGGAAAGAAAAAGAAAATACTCTTTAAAAATTAAGGTCATCTCCCACCTTTCATTCATCTTTTTTTTCCCTTAAAACTACCTATCTCACTATCTCAACCTAATATTTTTTTGATTCAAGACTTAAGGACTCCTCTGGCCACTTTAGCCACCACAAGTTCAGTCAGGCATCCCACTCTTCCCTGTTATCATGCAAAGAGAAATCTGCCTTTTTTTTTTTTTTTTTTAACACCTACTCAAACAGTTTTCCAGTCTGTTCACCTTTGGACCCCCTTTCATCACAGTTAAGAGGTGACATTTGAAGTCTGGCAGTTCCTCACAGAGTGGTGTCTTGGTCTCATCTGAAGACAAATGCCTATTTATCTGCATACTCTCTTCCTGAAAACGTCATTTTTCCTACACCAGATAACCCCCAAATCAACACACACCAAATATACATCTCACACTCTTTTGGCAACTGATCCTCCACTTAGGAAGGGATTCAATTTTGCAGGTTCAAGAAAAATCAGCTTGCAAAGGCAAATTAAGTGAAAAAATGTATGCTACTTGAGAATGCAATTGTTAAGCAACCCCCTAATTTATAAGATTATTGAATAATGACTTTGGGAATACCTTGTGAAGATGAGCTTTACGTGTCTATTAGCTGCCAATCCTGAACCTTTTCCCTCACCCCTTTCCCTAACAGGCAAGAGCTGTAGTGGCAGATTTGAGTTTAGTTTTTGTTAGTCCATGCAGGGGGAAGAGGAAGCAAATCTTAATCTGCTGAGTCTAGCTAAGAACAAAAGGAAATAATACAAGTGAGGCACAGCAAGCTCGCTCTCGAGCCCCAGCGCCCTGCCTGGGCTCAGCAGACCAGACATAAGGAGACCATGGGGAAGAAAACCCATTTCCAAGCAGGCTGCAGCAAGAAGGATGCCAGGTGGAAGGATGGCATGATTTCACTGTGTTTGTTCCCAGGTTTGTAGCTAAAATGCTTTAAGGGCTTGGCATGGGAAAGACGAGAGCTGCCCCAGGAGCCTGGCTCTGGGCTCACCTGGGCACGGGCCGCTCTGGAGAGCGCTCTGCCTGCCCAAGGAATGGCTCACAAACACCACCTCACCTTGAGGTGACTCTTGGTCTCCTGGGCTTGGGCTCTTTTGAGCAAGGAACCGAAACAAACTCGATTTCCATGCAGGCAGACTGCCTCTCCTGGTGGCCAGGGCCAGGACAGGCCTCTCTTGCCTGCAAACAAGTTATAAATAGCAGCATTATTCATGCACCGATAGCAGATATTCCAACACGTCTCAAAGACGGGCTGCAAACCAAGGCAGGGTGATACACACAAATCCATGGCATTCCTAAAATAACCTCCAGTTTGTAGCTCTTGGACAAGGCGCAGCTGCATCCTCCTGGTACAGCAGAAATGTCAAAGGCATCCTCCTCTTTATCGACGTGGATGAACTTGCTAAGAGAAGCCGTGCTGCCGGAGCAAATCAGGTACAGCTTCAAACAGGGATTAAGTGACTTTCACAAGCTGGAAAGAATACTGGAATAAGGGGAATGAAAGGGAGGAAAGATTAAAAGAAAGGTGAAGAGGTGACCTCCTTTGATGAAAAATGAACAGGTTAAAAAATATGAAGAAAGGACATCCAAAACCCAAAAGCTCGAGCCCTTCCAGTAGTATTCAGACAAACCCCAAATAGGAACAGATTGTTAAGGCTTCTGGAATCAAGAGATGTGATTTTTGTGAAATACTATTTAGCAACAGTTAATATTCTAGATGCATTTGGCAAAATGTTTTTCCTCTCAGACTTTAAAAAATACTCTTTTTTAAAGCCTAACTATTAGTATACATTTTGTATAAGTGAGACAGACTCATGAAAATTAGTTTCTAATTAAATAAAAATCAACAGATGGCACACTATAGGCAAGTCTTTATTTTCCTCATTAGTTATATGCCTTTGCCTGAAAATTCTTGTGTGATTTAAAGAGTTTGCAATTCAGATGACAACTCTGAAAAAGTCACATGAAATGTGTTTAAACTGGATTGTCCCTAACAATGGCATTAATGACAGATGAAAAATATATATACAAGGCAAAAAATCTGAACAACTTGTATTTCCTAATTTTTACAAGAATAACAATTTTTTTCAGCTACCAAGATTGTAATTACCTGCTGTTAACAAGGTATTTTAATTCATATACACAAACAAAAGATTTGCTGGTTGCAGCTCCATGTGCAGCTTTGCACAGGGAATCACAGGATTATTTCTTGTTGAGTGTAAAGTGCTGGAAATCTCTGTATGGAGTATTAAATATAAATATATCAGTAAACTGAGCTGCACACAGAGTGGATCTTACTGAGGAAAAGCACGAGTGAGTCTTCCTCACCCCAGCAAGTTAAGCTTCATGTACTTTTTTTACATGACAAGTACAACTTCCATCCAGCTAAGTTTACCTTCCCTAACCCTTGGCTGGAAAGCAGCACAGGCTGGGCCTGACTTCTGGAACACAGAGCTCAGGCACAGAGGGAGTTTTGTTCTTGGTACACAGGACAGGATTTCAACAGTGTTTTCTATCCCAGGAACTGTCAGAGGCGACTTCACCCACAGCAGCACTGGCAGAACCCATTCCGGGCAAAAAAAAATCCCATCAAAGAGTACTTCAGGCCCTACTTTGGGAATTTTTAACTAGCACTAAATTAACTCCACGCCCCCCTAGACTCCCCCCAGCCGTATCTGGGGGTAAACAATGAGTACAATAACTCAACAATATGTTTTTAGTTGGTTATCACACATGAAAGGTGATGACGCTGCAACTCAGAGGAGCAGGCTGACATGTAATTGCAGGGGTTTTGTCCTTGTGCAAATAAGGCACAGTTTACTGAAGGCTGATTTTTCTCTGTGTGATATCTGGATTAGCAATTAACATTTTAATTAAAGATGGATTAACAAATATTAGGAAAATTATGTCTGGAACAGTTCAATTTTAAATCGACCATATATACACAGATAAACATGTCATTAAGTGCAAGTCATTTTCTGGTCTGTGTAAAAATGATACGATTTATGTCTTTGAGAGACAGCATAATAATTTGATATTATTATACATGGAGATAACTACTTAACAATATAATACATGAGGAGGTTTTTTGGGTTTTTTTAGAATCTTTATAATTACCACTAAGTTTTAGATGTTCACTTAGTGGAAGTTCTGACTGCAGCTCAAGCTATAGACTAGTTGAACTTAGCTATGTTCAAACAGAGCGTGGTGGTGAAGGAGGACACACTGTTCTAAATGTAAATTGTATTAGCAACAACATATTGAGATTTCTGTACTCTTTGTTCCACTGCGGGTTTTTTTGCCATGAGAATAAATCACAGCGTGCTTTCTGTTCTTGTAGCAATCTTTGCAGGGTGAAGCCAGAATCTGCACCATGTGCTTTTCACTCTGCATCTGGTCTCCTTTTGTCGAGCCACCCTGGGTGCTGGGTTTGCTTTTTCTGCTGTGCTCGTCTGCGAGGGTAAAACCTCCTAATCTCCATCTCACCTTCCTACCAGAGAAGGCAACATTATGATCTGAGAATAAGATCTGAAACCTCTCACTAATGGCCAAGCAAGTCAAATAGAGAATAGGAAAAAGAGCATAATGTGTGAAATATTTGGACCTATTTACTAGTCATTAAAATTGCAGATAAATTGCACTTTCAGCGTGGTCACAGAAAGGAACTGGGACAAGCACAATTATGGCAAACAGTATTATCAGAACCTGCAAAAAACTTAACTGTTCTCATCAGCACCTTTTAAACCAATCTGGATACAGCTGAATGATTTTGCATTTGTAAAAATGTACTATACTTGGATGAGTAGTAAATAGCATAATACATACAATGAAGCATTGATTTATAAAGCCAGCCTTTTTACTCTTTAGTCCCAAGGTGTTTTAGCTTTCAATAAAACACTCAAAAGAAATGAATCCAGATCCTTATAGTGCACAGATTGTAAGGCAGTAGCAAACAAAACAAAAAAATCTTTTAAGCCAAATAACTTCAAAATGGCAAAGCTTTCTGGTTATATATTTGCTGAGCATCTCCCTGGTTTAACATCACTGGCATGAGTAGTGACAAAGAAATTTATTTCCAACAGGTACTGAGGTGGCAGAGCATCCACTGGTGGGTAGAGACACACATCCAATGAGAAGCAACCGCAACAATTCACAGCTAAGTAAACAAGAAAACTGAATACCTTTGGAAAGGGAAAAAGCCTTTTCATCCAGGCCAATGTTTATGGCAATATTTATATAGGTCATGTCAGATTTGACTGTGACTCCTTTCTGTATGTCAAAGTCATCCATCTAAAAACTCATCTAAAAATTCAGAACTTGGAAGGAAGAAGAGACTCAACAATAAAGTCTCTTGTGTCTACAAAGCAACTGGAAAACACTGAGACTGCAGAAATGCATTTTAGAGCTGCTCACTTGAGTTTAAACATGACATTTTGTCATTTCACAGGCAAGCAACAACAGAGCAATACTCACAATACAGAGTGCTTACTCTGACATCATCCATCCTAAAGGCTGCTCCAACATCTTCATGGAATAAATCTGTTAAACTGTGGTTAGGACTTTTTTTCTTCCCAAATAGTGTCAGTCTTTGTCTGGACCACACTGAGGTTCAAAGGGGCTTGGAACTACCTTACCCACATTTCAGTGTGCAAAAGTTGGCACTGAACAAGAGCAGAGCCCGTGCAGAAAGATGGGGATGGGGGGAATTGGTTTCTGAGAAGAAAGACTTTTCCTGCCTTCCCAGAAAGCCTCATGATTCTAGCAGACAGCGGTGGCAAAGCAAATACAACCTCAGAGTCTTTCTGAAAAATACAGCTGCATGATTTAACATCTTTGAGGAACTGAGAGCCATTACATAGCCTGGCCACAGAGCACAGGCAGCTCCTCTGCAGAGGCAAATCCCTGCAGCACCTACAAGGCTGTGTCCCAACAGGAATGTCTGTATTCCTGCTGGGTGTCCGAGTATGTAATGAACAATTTCCATCCATTGTGAGGTTTTGGATGTGAATTTCAGAAGTCAGGTCCCATACATTTCCACTGTAAACACTGTAGTGTTTGCACCTCTTGCTTCTGTAAATGTTTTGACTTGTCCTCAGAGCATCCTTTGAAATTTCCAAAGGACCAACAGCTCTTTGTTTCTTTAACTTGTCAAGTGATACACTGCTATTAACATTGCAGGAATAAAAGCAGAAACAAACACAAAACCTCAGCTGCGTTATTGGGAGAAGAGAAATACAAAGTGCTGCTGATAAATTACATTGAAAGGGAAGTTCTAAAATGCCCTCACAGAAGTTGCTGCAACGTTTTGAGGGGAGAGAGGGTATTTGGAAGTGGCACATGTGCTGCCTGAAGCTGAGCTGTCATAGCAACAGCCTCATTAAAGCACCCCTCTTGGGAGTGCTAACCTGTATTCCAACTGTGGAAAGATGTCATTTATAATGCAACTTAATTCAGTTAAGAGTCAAAGTATAGTAGACAGCAGAAAAGTGAAACTGCTAATTTAAGGAATTCATAAATGAACACGAATACCATATCAAACAGCTGTGAAACAATCTGGCTTTTGCCCTCATCATCTTCCATTCCCTGAAATCACCACACCACTGTTTCAGTCTTTAGGCCTATGATTTACAAGTTATTGGCAATTCCTCTTTCATTGCCACCATCCCTCTAACTAGGACTCATAATGTGGCTCTTTTCTTATCTTACCACCCCTACATAAAAGGCATCACCATCTCAACTGCTCACCCTAATTGTCTCCAGCTCTCACATCCCACCAACAATCCCACAGCAGGATCTGCTCTGCTCCTCTACTGCACCATCCTCAAGGTGCTTCCTTCAGTATTTTTTTCCCCCCAAAATCCCCCAAAAAGTGATAATTCAAATGAATATTATGATCCTTAGAAAGAAACATCTGCCAATATCCTGAGCTGCCTGGAGATGATACTCATCACTTCTCTAATGGAGTGGCTGTGCAGCAGCTGAATAAATTCATGCATATTTGGATTTCACTTTTAAAGATCTATGATTTAATAACTAATTGACAGCAATAATGCATCAGTACAATACGTTTTGGAAGGGCCTTTTAGTTTTTAGAGGAATAGAGATAATTGCAGATGAAAAATGAAAGAAAATGGCACTGCTTAGTAAATGAGTCGTTAACCTTTCAACCCGAGAGCTCCCGCTGGAAGCCTGACCAGAGGGACTGCAAGAGCTCCAGCAGCTGCAAGAGAGAGAATAAAGTTAATTTAATAGCTTTGGATTTCTCTCAGTTCTTTCAAATGCTTGCAAACTTGGTCTCCATCTCCCCAAACAGTTGCTTGCTGCAGCATTTTGTGCATGGTGAGGCAGGCTCAGATATTTGCCCCTGTGGCAGATCTGGCATACCCAGCTCTGGTGGAGATTTACACGTCCCTGCCCATAAGGAGCTGGCTGCAGCAGTTCAAGCTCAAACACGAACCAGTCCTTTGGTGTCAGTGCTTTGACCCTGAGAGACAAAAATCACAATTTTCCCCCTTTATGCTTGCAGCTCCCCAAACAGCAGGAACAATCTCCTCAAAGGTCCGGGAGATGCAGCCTGCAGGGCAGCACTGCTCCCACAGGAAGCTGGGAGAGGAGCAGCGACCAGCAAAGCACACAAACCCCCAGGTTTAACTTCTGTGGGTCCCAGAAGGTGTCTGAAGTCATGATCCATAGTGCTGTCTCTCAGTCAAGATTGCTTGGACAAATTACATGACTGTTTACATAAACCAGCTCCCCAAAAAATTTTTTTTTTTCTTTTTAAATCTCATTAAATCTTGGAAGGCCTTAATCCACAAACTTGATTCAAATTTTTGTAGAAATTTGAAGACTTGCAGCTCTGTATTTGGATCACAGCTTACAATGCTATTACTTAGAATAGCAACATAATACAGAGACTGAGCAATAAAAGTATCTGGGACTTGATAAGATAGACACAAAGATTATATATAAAATAAGATTGCTCGTATTTGCACTGATTTCAGTTATCCTGCACAGCCACACTTACCAAGAGATAATCAAAATACAATTATTATCTTCTGGTTTGCTGGTTTGTTAAAACAAGCCATGTCTGCAGTTCAAGGTATGGTTTTACCCAGTACATGTGGATCTGTACAATACTTTCTGTATTAATGTGTTTATTTGTTAACTGTTGGCAGAGTTGCACAAGAGTATGTTCGCAGCCAGTTGCAACTTACAAATTTTACAATAAAAAGGGAGAAATATGGGCCAGATAGTTAATTAAATGGCACTGAAACAGGATTTTTTCCCCTTTCACAAATTCCAGTTAGTATTCTAAACCTGTCTTAGGTGCCCCAATGACACAAAAACCAATAAATCTTCATTTATTGTCAGTAGATTTCTAACCTGGCTGTTTTAAACAGCATGATGAACACATTTTAGCAGAATATATTAGCTGTGCCAGTTTAATAAGAGGGATTCTGATGAAGCCTTTCCTTCCTTCCTGTGTAAAAAGTGCAGCACTCAGGGAAGAAAATCCTTTGGATTCTCCTTCTTCAGCAACACTGTTGCCTTTCCTGGGACACCATTTCTCCTCCTTGGACTAGTGCTAGCCAGTCTTCTCCAAAAGAAGTTTCCACTGAAATTCAAGAGGGATCTCGAGCTCTGTCAGCACCCATCTGATGAGAGGGTGGGAGGAAGAACAACCTCAGCCTCCAGGACTGTATTGTTGTGCTCAAGTTGCACAGGTTTCCCCTCCCTGTTTCCCTCCTTGCTGGGTTTTCTTCCCCATTCTATAACACTTAAGAGTACCCAGAAAAGTACAAATGCTTCCTTTTTTTTTTTTTTCCTTAAGGAAAATACTTATCTCACATTTAGAACTGCTCCGAGAATTAATCCTATTCTTAATGCCTGCATCATTGACATGAAGAACCAGAAGACCACACCATGAGCAACCCTTCTCCACCACCATCACAGGAGAAGCAGGAGCCCAGCCCCACTTCTTCCAGAGATGCTTTACCTCTAGTCCCAGCTGCTCAGGTATTTTCCTTTCAAAACAAACATAATTGACCAGTTTTTTCCAAAACTTTCCCCAGCCCTTGTGTAGAAAAGGCTGCAAAGGGAGGCAGGAGTTGTGACCTTGGCAAGTGTATGAGCCCCAGAGGTCCAGCAGGAAGGAGATGTTTTGAGAGGTGTTTGTCCCCCACATATGGGTATGCATATTGTTACTGGCTAATGAAATTCATACTCATACCTCCCTCTTACTCCTTCTGAAGGATATCCTTTTGGATGTTTTGTGGTCCAACAGACTTTAACATCTAAGAACCTGTTAGTCTGCTTTTTATTCCTCTTGTAATTAGAACAAATGTTCAGGTTATTGAGAGAATTAAGAAAATCAATATTAATGAGCTTTTGGACTATGTTATTAGACGGTTTCAGCCAACAACTGCAAAGTACTCTGGCTTATTTTGACAGGGTTTTGGGTTTGCCTGTTGGTTTTAAACCTTAACAGACTTCTCACGGCAAAAAAAAAAATGGTGAGACTGTGCACCCAAGCTGGCCAAATTGTAAAAACTCAGTTTATACCAATAATTACACACTCCTGCCCCTAAAAACAAAAGAGCTCTGAAGAACAGAGCTCTCTACCAAATGCAGTTTTGAGGTATGTACTTACATTAAATATAACCAATTGCTTTAAAGGGCAACCATTCCTACAGCACAAAGTTCACATAAATTTTCCCACAAGGCCCAAATGCAAACACTATCTGCAAAGTCCACACGCTTTGTATTTCACCAAAGCTTTGCAGAATACATTTAGCATAAGAGAAAACAGAGTTAGGTTTTACTCTTCACTTCATCTTTTCTGACAGAAAGGTGTCAATAGAAAGGTGCTGACAGGAAAGCTGACTGCAGCCCATGCAACTTTATTACTGAAGTGTGGGGGGATTACTTGGTGTTGTTGAAACATCACTGCACTACTGCTGACTTCTTTTTTTTCTTCCTCACAGTTGTAGTGATTCCTATTGGGATGAGTTACTTTTAACCTTCAGTTATTTATCAGTAGAAAAAAGAAAAAAAAAAAAAAAAAAATTCTTCAAGTCTAGAATAAGGCAGGTGAATGTAAAATACACCCGTGCAAACCTGGAGTCCCACAGTGGGTTACCATTCATTTCTATAAAAATTAGATCTGGATCATCCATGAACTCTTCACTAATACACTCATTCCCAAAAGCAAGTGCTTCAAGAAGCCTCCTGTATTTTCAGGAAAGAAAGAAGAGATGTTGATTTCCCCATGGCTTATCAAAGACAATACTTGCACATACCAAATGTTGCTGCTTAGCTCTTCATGTATTCAGCAACACAAGCTCTTTTTGGTTCCGAAGCACTGTGGAGACTGTTAGGGTTTTTTGGTACTGGACATGGCCTTTTTAGCTTCCCATCAAATAAAATAATCCTATAATTTAACAAGTAATCCTCCACCATCCACTTCCAGTTTGTTTTTTAACCTGTGGCTGCAAACCCCAAATGAAAACACAGCATTCAACAAGTACCTGTTCCATCAACTGCTGTGACTCTCTAATGAGCACCTGGGCTCCTGTAAGGGAATTTCCCAGACATGAGATTTTGTAAATTTGATAGGGAAGAAAAGAAAGAAAAAAGAGAGGGATGTCCTACTCGAGATGAAACCAGAATTCGTGAGGTGAAATCAGGTGCACACCAGTAGGAGTCACCACTCTGCTGGCCCACAAGCATGAAGCCCGTGGCCAGCTTATGCTTCTCATGTGTTCCATGATACATAATCCAAGATTTCCACTCAACAGAAAACAGGATACCAAATGAAATGAAACGAAGATTTATTTTTTTTTAATATTAGTGACGGGAAATTACTTGTGTGCATTCATAACCAGGCAGTGGCAAGCAGTTCAAGATGACCACCCTCATCAGACAATCCTTTCCTGCCCAAAAATCAGCAGACAAATCATCAGCTGACTTCAAGAACAAGCACTCTGCTGTGTTAATTTACTCCTAGTCCCACACCAAGGACAGGCTGTGCTATCTTTAGAAAAAAACTGGCTACTGTGGGGCGAAGCAGACTGTTGATGTATTATGCTCTGACATTTTTCATTAAGATATATAAACTCGCAGAAGACGCGCTCTGGGATTTGCATATTTGCATCATGCTTTTCACAGACATGTAAACAGCCTTTAATGCACTGAAATTACTTTGAGCTGCTGGATTAGCAAAGGGGTGCAGTGGAAGGATCTGAGTTGTGCCACACCCACCAGGTCTCAGCAGTCATTTTATGCAAATGCTTTTAGTTATGCTCCTAAGGCTCACAGCCACTTATTAAATTCTCCTGAATTTTGAAGTAATTTTTGCTGGTAAGTCTTCAGAGCAGCAGTCAACAGCAGAATGGCAATCATGGGCAATCACTGAGAGTTTAGTTATGTTACAACTTTTTGTGAGGCACTTCTGACACAGCATGATGCCACTGTGGGAAGACAGGCCACCAATTAATGTAAATCAGCGTGGTTTCATCAAGGAGCGTTTAACAATTCTAGCTGACATAAAATCATAACATGGTTCATATACTCATTACTGAACACCACTAATTGGTGTGGGGAGTTATGCTGTTTTCAGAAGAAAGTATGGAACTCATGAATTGTTCTGAGAATATCCCACAGCAAAGGTAGCAGTAGCATTACAAACACAAGCAGGCTTTATACACTTGAATGTGCTTTAAATACTCAGCCTCACAGTTTGTATCAGAGCCGTATTTCAGAATTTTGTCATCATCTGTTGACAACCATCTGCTTCAAGCTTCTTACAGCCCTAAGAGTGGCCAAAATTGGATACTGACAGAGAGTATTTCTGCACAGAAAGCAAACTATTCACAGGACAAAATAAGTGTCAAAGGCTGCAGACCTGGACACACAGGTCCAGTAATCCAAGGTAAGTAAGAAAATTATAGAAATTTAGATCTGACACTCTCCTGCAGTACTACTGGAGGTGCAGTTCACAGGTCTCTGAAAATGCAGAAGTAGCAGATTAGCTGACACCAATTCTCCAGAGGAGTATAATCTACAGAGTAAATAGGTAATATTGTGTACTGTCAACTCTGTTCAACTCACAGCCACTGGAAACCCAGAGAAAGAAATGTAACACAGCAAGTGCAAGCTGAGGAAATCATTCAGATGGGTCTGTATACACACACACTGACCTGAATAGCTTGCTCCAGTTTGAAGAAATGTGATAATAGGCCACTTGGGTCAGGGCATCAGATTCTACCTGCTGAAAAAAGCCCTGGTACTCCTTCTGGCTTTGCTGCACTTAGCACAGCATTTTCACGGCTCCCTCTCCCCAGCCAAGGCTTTAGATACATATGTATATGTATGCAATACATTCCCACAGAAGTGGTTTGCAGCAGCCCTACAGCATCACCTGCTCAGGTGAGCCTCCAAAATATCTTTTTGCTACAACACAGAACAGTTTTGTTTCTACCAAAGGCATACCAGAAATTCAACCCATGAGCTGTAGGCCTGGGACAGCGCTTAAGTTTTCACACTTTTATAATCTTGATCTGCTTCATCTCCCTTGCACAGGATTTAATGTTGCAGCCTCAAGAGTTTTGCCTAAGACTCTTTACTTTAAGATACCACTGTGGAGAAACCATTTGCTGCTCACCATTCTTTCTGCAGTTTAAATGCAAAAATAAAAACACTTAGCTTAGGACGTGGGCCTAAGGGGAACAAATTCCATTTTGCAGCCTTCCTCCACTCCTTGCACACTTAAACTCCCACTGCCTGCAAACATCCCTCAGAAAAAAACAACTTCAATAGTTACACAAAATCAACCTATTTTTAATCAAGTATTTCTGATGAATTTGGAAGGCAGGCCAGTTTCCCTGCAGGAGATATATGACTATCAGCACTGGAGAACACACAGGCTTGACCTGCCCCTCATTACACTTTACTAAATACTGCTGGAAAACCAGCTGCTTTAGGACAGGCTCCAAAAGAAAGTCAAGCGTGCTCATCCTTGAATAAATCTGCAAAGATTCATAGGGAACTGATGTGCTCAGTGAGAAGGTGCCACCTCTATAATCCTTCCACATCTCCAAAGCCAATATACATTTTTCATGAAGAAAAGGGTAGTGCATCATGTAGAAGACCAGCAGATTCTTCTGTATAGCAAAAAAAACTCAGTTGAACCAACCTAATGACCTGCAAGTAACAGACATCTTGGCATATTGAGCTGTCTGGAACTTTCTCTGGTTTTTCTGACCTCACAGGAAGGCAGTCTTGTTGCAAAAATCAATGTTTTTACATGAAAAAATATGAAATTAACTTTATTAAAAATAACTTATGCAATAACTCCTCTTCTAGAGGATTATTACAAATTCGGAAATGAGAAGCAATCATTCATTGGATACACCTAATTAAAAATTAGATAAGAAAAATATAAACTTGGATTCAGTTTAAGAAACCCAACAAAACTGAACCAAATATTGAAATAGAAAAAATTCAGGAAATAGGTATTTTTTGCATAAAAGTCATAGGACAGTACAGACAATATAATTTAATTAGAGGTCTTCTAATTAAAAAATTGCAGTGAAATTTTATTAAAATTGTTCAAAGTTCCTTTACACTTACATGTAACCTGATTCTATGACATCAAGGACAAAATAAAGAATCCATTAAATTCAGTGGTCCTGATGAAGGCCTGAAATCTATTAGTTTACAAAACATAAAAAATGTTTTGCTCCAGAGAAGAAAAAGTCTCATTGGCAAATGACACACTTTGATTTCCTAAGCACACAGCTTTACACAAATACCAATATACTTTGGGTAAATCAGTGTATATTTGCATATGCAGAAGAGCATCCAAGCAGCAATGAACTTATTTTGCTCTCTCCTCTTTTATCTTCACTTTATTTGCAAGCAAAAAGAGGCAGGTGTTTGTGGAAATCTACCTATCATGTAGAAAATTGCTGTGATTTTTTTGTGATCTTCTGGCATTAATGTAACTTTTTCAAACTTGCTTTTTTATGACTACACAACGCTACAGCATTGTTAAAAAAAATATATACACTAAGAGGGATGTATCAGAAATGGTGATTTATTGGTACCTCCAGTTCCTTAGAATTGTTCAGAAGAACTCTGCTTGAGGAAAAACACTTTCCTGCATGTTAAGAAAGGTAGAGACCCAAGTGTTCTACACCACATCATGGCCTCTGAGAACATTATCAACAGCAGCCCAAACTATTTGACAATATCAAAATTGTATTTTAAAAAGTATCACTGACAAGAATTTTTTTTTTTTTTTTTTAGTTTCCAGACAGGTAAATTGCAATCACAAAGATTTAAAAGAAAGCCACATGGGAATTTTTGTAGGAGCATATCCATGAGTTCACAGAACAATCTTCTAGACAGAGCACCTCACATAAAAATACTGCGTTGGCAGAGCATTGCATCAGCATTTGTCCTGCTTGTACATGGCCCATCTCCATCCCAAAATACCACTGCAAAAACCAAAACTGCACCTTGTCATTCTCTCTGCTCACCTGAGGAAAACCAAGAGTGGCTCTTATGAAGTGCTGCTAAAAACAGAGCTCTACAGTAGTGAAAACTTTGAGGAATTATAGATATTACTTTGAAGGCTTAGATTTTAGCTTCCGGCACTTCTTCTACTGCGCTTGAAGTGTAAGTCATTCAAGAGTGCCATGGCCAAAAGTGACCAAGGGACGTGCTACAGACAAACCAGACAACAGAGAGCCCAAGATACAGGGGTATTTCCAAGAAAAGGAAACAGGTACATCCCTGTTTCTGAAGCAGAGCTGAGTTTCAGCTGTGTGGCTGCTCTGGGAGGCCTCATCCCTCAGCAGGAAGCAGCAGGAGAGGTGTTTAGGAGCGTGGGGCGGGTTGGGAAGCGCATTTCAGGATGCACCGTACCATATCTAGAACTCGTAATGCTGTAATCTGTTTTTCCGCCTCACAGAATTAGGCTGTATTTCCAACTGCATGGAAATAAAAATCTCCAGGCGTACCTCACTTGCAGACTGGCATTACATCATCTCTAAAAAGCCCTATTACTTAGCAGCACACTCTGCATATTGCAGGGTTTTGTTATTAATACACCATCGCAATTTATGGCGAAAATGGTCAATAAAAAAGCGGTTTCTAGAAAGAGACAAACAGCCTTCTCTCCAGCATGCAGCCCTACCCTCAGACTGCCAGGGTTCATAACCCCCACACACAGAGCCCAGCCCCAATTCTGTATTTACATACTGCTTGGGAAGCAGTGACATATCCAACAACAAAATATAATGGGCTCGTATAACACTTCCCAGGTACAGAGAGAAATCTTGCTCCTGCTATGTGGGTCTTGCAAATTAAATCAGATTAATAACATAGTGAATGTATTACTGGCAAAAGCATGTGTTTATCTCTAATGATCCTTCCCAGTTCCCATTAAATCTAATTAAAAGGCACTGACTGAGTTTTATTGGAATTCCATTACTGAGGTCCAATCCTGCTCTCACACAGCCTGGCACCCATGGGAAAATGCCCTTCCCTCCTCCAGAGCATCCTCACCAAAGGAATCCTGTCAGCAGGACCACAGCTGGGCTGGGCAGCTGATTCTGCAGCAACAAGTCCTGGTTATTTCACTTTACCAACTGCTTAAAAATGAAGATTTGTATCAATTTACAGCATTATGTTTTGGAACATCTTGGGAATTTGTCCCATTATGGTCAACAACTGGCTAGCTAGCTGGGATAAGTTTACAAATATTTTCATCTCTTCGATAGAGATAATTTAAGGAGGAAAAAAAATTCAGCTTGTTCAATTAAAAACAAACTAGTGGGTTGGACAGAAGGTGCAAAGTCATTATTTGAGTAATTATATTTTTAAAGAAACCCAATTAGTTCCTAATTGCACTTACAAATTTAAGACCTAGTTCTGCAATGTCTACACTTAGCCGAAACTGACATTAAATACAGACTCAATAGTCTGTATGACTCGCTTAGAAGTAGCCAAGTTCTGCTATTTTCATCTTCACTGTTCATCATTAAGAATGTTTTGAGGAAGTGCAATTAAAGTGAGTTCTCTAAGCAAATTTTTTTTTTAATTGCATTTGAAGAACAAGACTATTAAGCGACAGATTAATACATAAAAAACTAGGAAAAAAGCAACAACATGCTGGGATTCCAAATATGCTACTGTAACAAAAACAGTGTTCTATTATCTAAATTACCAGCCTTCCTAGAGAAAGTCATAATTCTAAATTCATGAGTTACAATTACGTAAGTCCTTAGAGCCAATGCAAAATGGAGAAACCAAATTTCTTCAACTGCAAATAACCAGTAAAGGACCTGCAAGAAGGTGCTAGAGGAACACTCGCTTCCAACCTGGAGACTGAAGTCACTGTGAGTTTTGCCACTTTAAATGCAGAAAGATTGGGGTCCATATGAACATCAAAGGCGTGGCACAGGATTAGATTTGCACAGCAGCCTTCGGAGCTCTTCGGAGGAAGCACTGTGTGAGGTGGGAGCTTCTCCCCAAGCCTTTGGAGGACAACTCCTTCACCCTGCCACAGCTCCAGCACAACTGCTGTGATAAATCAGTGAAAGTCTTGCTGCAGAAGAAGTTTACACATAGTCTTTTCACATCAAACACCTAGTTTTGAACTCTGAAATGCAGCTTAGCCTTTAAATAGTTTGTGTGTTTCTACCACTTTTTTTTTTTTTACTGAACCGCAGCTCTTGGAAACCACTGAACTTGAAAGAACCACCCAGGTAAGAGAGAACATGCATGTCCATTCACAGAAACGCACCCACAGAGCCTGCCCAGGCTCCAGGGGTTTGTGTGTGCACTCACACACTCAGTGAGGGCACACAGATATCACTGAGTGCCTCCAAAACCAGCCAGCCTCTGAAACTGCGCTTACGGACGTCTCCCACAATTTCTGACTTTAATTAACCCTTATCACACATCCTGCAAAAAACTGTCCCCAATTCCTTGATTTATTTTCATCCTCCTCTGTAATTTTACCTCTCTAATGATAGGTATGTTTTTAAGTAATATTTTTTTAGGGTAAATAAATAAACAGCAAAGTCACTGTGACCTTGGAAGCATCTCTTTTGCACATGAGATGCTAATACTTATTATCTATGTTCAAAACATAGCAAAGTTAACTACAGGAACATACACCTCTGTAGTACAGCACAGAAACAGCTTTTTTAGATTTTCAAGAACACTTTCCAGCAGATGGCCAAGCTGGAGCTCAGTCTGGTGAAGTACAGCAGTGCTGTACACCCAGTTTCCAGCATTAAGCTGCTTATAATGACAAAGTCGTATTGTAAAGGCTCCCGGTGCAGTCAGAGTCACCTGCTGTGGCATCTTACCAGGGAATGAAGGCCATCAGCAGTCCTCCCAAGGAGACAAATTTATCTCACCTGGTTTGTGTTTCTGCCACTGGGGTGAGTAACCCAAACTCCCACCAGGCTAACCTTCAGCCTGAAAATTCCATTTCAAAGTAATTTGCTTGCAGATTTCACTTAAATACGGTCAAAGGACACTGCAAGAACAATAAATTCCCTGCTAAGTGGGACGAAGACAGAAGTTTTGGAAGTGTTTTTGTGACTGAAGAAAGGAGTAAAATTCATGAGGCTCTGTCATTCCTTCTAAAAAACAATTTTCAAATTAGCAAAAATAAAAAAATAACGTGTGATATGCCATCACTCATGAACTTGAGTTTCAAGTTATGTGACAACATTTTCTCATCCCATATAAAGTCTCCCTTTGCTGGAGCATCTCTTGTCTGCAAGACTTTGCTGAGAAGCTGTTTCACCATGCCAGCACCTGCCTGAGAGCTTGAAAACACGAAAACCACACATGAAAGAGTGGGAGAAGACAGTGGCTCAGTGCTGCTGACAGCAGTGACACGCCACCAAAACCCACCACAAACAAACCTCAGCACAGACAGCAAGTCGATTAATAACGAGCAATGCAACTCATTAATGCTGGTGTGGACACACATCTCACTGGCCAGAGCGGGATTATCCAGCCAAGCTCCCATCATCCGGGACATCTCTGTGATTTGGATCACCTCTAGGTAATCACTCCAGTTAGTGCCGTGGATCCACGTAACGATGGTCACAGCACCAGAAACAAAAACCAGGGAGGACAAAGAAGGGTGTAGGAGCCCGAGCAGGGAGCAGGGTGAAGCTCCAAGGCTGGGAAGAGCTGTGGGAAGGAAACGCCCACCAGAACCGGAGAGCACCGACGGGACCTGTGAAGTTCCCTTGAGCGTCTGTAGGGAGAGCAGGTAACAACAAATGTTGCCTTCTCAGCTTCCCGAACTGTTTGCAAGGTTTTTCTCAGGCTCCTGAAATTCATTTGTTGCAGCTATACTGTGAAGGAGTTGAAAGTGTTGCAAGGAATCTGGCTCCATCCATTTCCTCAGGAAGAACTGACTGAAGCAGAAGGAAAGGAAATCATCTCTTCGTGCCTTCAGTGGCACAACCTCAGCTCTTAGCCCTCATCCTACCACATTCTCCTGGCTGGATTCCCTTCTGCTCACGTCCCTTTTTCATCTCATTTCCAGCTCCCCCTCTCCACATCATTTTCTCTTCACAATTTTTTTATATACATGAACTTAGAGGAGCTGTAACCTGGCTGGGGACAGACCTGATAAGACTGAAATAATTTAATTGTATTTCAAACCCAGAGAAAAGGGCTTAGATAATTCAAACTTTGGTGGGGTTTCCCCCCCCTTTTTTTTTTTTTTTTTACCTCCTGATGTTGCCTACTGATCTAAGAGAAAGTGTTACCTCTCCCTACAGCACCTCACTAATATTTTATATTACCATGGCTACCACAAAACTGCTATTAACACAACCCATGACATTTTCCCAATTCTCTTATTACCAATGGCGAGCCTCAGTGCATTCCAAATTTCAGTACCTTTCACATACATTAAGCTTAGCATGCTCCAGTGACTCAGAATTTCCTCCTGTAAAGGAAAATCAACTTGGTATGGTCAATAATTTTTGCACTGTATCATAAAGTTTATCTGATGTGCAAATGTAATTCCCTTTCTGGATTCCTCATCCTGAACCCCTTTTAGGTTGAGACCACTTGACATTTTTTTGTGAAACAAAATGCCTTTTAAGTCATAATTTGTGCAGTGCTCAGTTTTGATAAGACATGACATTATGCTATGATGAGTTAGTTGATTCTAAGTAAATTTGATTTATCCCACTTTTGGGGCTGGTATGATTTACAAGGATGCTGCCTTTTAAGATAGGTTGATTTTAATACATACTGATGGCACCTTTTTTTTATTTTTTTTTTTTACTAAATCAGAGGAAGGTAACTATGAAAAAAAAAAAAAGGTAAAATTAAACAATTTAAACACCAGAAATTAATATTCATGCATAATTGGCACTTGCTTACCATCATGAAGGAATACAGAGTGACAAATCAGTTTCCAAAACAATTCCACACCATGTTTGGAACTTTGATTTTTATTCATAAGATCAGATGCAAACTACAGTTGCTGAAATCTAACCTGACCGTTCTGTGAATACCATGGAAAGTTCTTGAAATATTTTCCATCAAACAAGCACTACCACGACCACGAATCTTTGTGAACCAAAGCAAAAGCATATGTACCCTTCATAAAACTGAAAAGATTTCCTGAGAACCTTTCCTCTCTGTCTGTTTCAAGTGCCGTTCTGTGGAATACTATCCTCATTTCCTCGCAATATCCCTGCACCTTGTGATGCAGTGTTTTAAACATGCAAGTTTGTGATGCTGCAGCAATACTTTTCTCGCTGATAGGTAGTTATTTCTCATTTTCGCAGCATGAATCACCTATGTAATTGTGATAGCTACGTGAGAAAGGGACGGGAGCGGTTCGGTAGTCCGACTGAAGCAGAAATCTATACCCCAGACCGACTGTGCAGAGGCATCCGCACTCACCCAAACGAGTTGTAAGCAGTTAGTAAACAATTTAGTAGGTAATGGGTGCGTGATGGAGAGGAGCTGGATGTCTGACAGCGAGAATTCAAGGCTTTAGTGTTACATTTCTACTGAAATCTAACTAAACCCTCGCAGACTGCGTACACGAGCACCTAGGGCATCTCATTCATGAGACCACGCAGTTTGGGAGCTGAAGGGCTACGACAAGCCGACAGACGATTTTCTGGCGAGCAGGATTTGTTACAGCGGTGAGAAAACCTGAGTCAGAGCAGCACACCGCCGTTCCCGCACCTGAGCCGCACAGAAGGCGGACTTGGGCTATACTTAGAAAATATCCAATTCAAACATCTCGCAGGAAAATGAGAGCGCTCTGGTGACTGTGCAATAAGCGACTCGAAACCCCGAGCCCCGCTCCGGTGGGGGAACCGCAACCCTCTTGGATCAGGGACTTCTCTGAGCAGAAGAGTTGGAAGTTCCGCGGTCGCCCACCCCGCGGCTGCGGGACCCCGAGCCCCCGTGCCCAAACCCAAGTTCAGGCACTGAGCGAGCGGCAACTCGGGGACATTGAGGAGGGAACTTTTGGAAGGCGGTGGGAAGCGGAGGGCGCTCGCCGCTCCTGCGGCACATCTCCGCTGGCTCGGGGAGCCGGGACCGGGGGGGTCGCCGGCAGCAGCGGTTCTTCCCCCCCGGGGCGGATCGCACCCCGTGAGGCCACCGGGACCATTGGGGACATCATCCCGCTCCTCGCCCCCGTATCTTCGCCGCCACCAAGGTTCGCCCCTAGCCCGGCGCGGCGCGCCCGCAATCCAGGCGTGCGGGAGCGCGGGGATGGAGCGCGGGGATGGAGCGCAATGAGGGGAGCGCGGGGATGGGTGCGCTCCGCGGCCGCGCCCGTCCGCGCAAGGGAGCAAAACTTCCCGAGCAGAAGCGGGCTCCGCATCCCGTCACGGACGCGCCTTACCTCCGCGGGCTGCCGCTGCCAGCGCCTCGGCGACGGGCGGTAATCCCCAGAGCGTCGCCAGGGCCAGGAGGAGCGCGGACA
>VXBQ01006036.1:2013043-2147922 GCA_013400175.1 Phainopepla nitens | reverse complement strand
AACAAAATTGAAACGCCCCAAGCAGCTTTGCCGTGTGGAGCTGCGGGGATGGCGATGCTGAGGGGAGCGCGGCCTCAGGCTGTGAGCACGAAGCCACCGGACAAAGCTGCCCAGGTAAATTTGGCTTCGGTTCATGATGCGCCACAGAATGGCAGGATGATTTGTGGTAGGCACCAAAGCCCATCCAGTTCCAACCCTCCGCCATGGGCGGGACACGGTCCAGTAAACCAGGCGGCTCCAAGCCCCGACCAACCCCTCCTTGAACAGGGCGTTGTTTTTAAGAAATTCCCAGACAATGAAAGTAGGAGATCACGCTACTTTAACAACGCAGTGCCATGTCCAGTGACCGCTCAATTTTCTCCAAGTATTCTTCTTTGCCGTGAGGTAAGTCTCAGTTCACAGTCGATGCTGCCTGTTTAGGCTTTTTGCGGCTTTACATAGGAGTATTACCTTGAAATGGCCCCATAGGAAAACTACAGTTTGTCACATCTTCACACATTTGTTTTCTTTTTTTTTTTAAAAAAAACCACAGACCCTTTAATAGGTGAAAGGTGATAAAGCTTCTGCATCATCCTCAGATATTAGTTTTCTCCGAAGACAGCCGGGTGCAAATATTGGTGGCTGAGACCTTCGCATTCCAAGGGTAAAGCCTCAGCTTTTTCGCCTTCACGTTTATATCCGCGGCACAGAACCTAAATACCTTTTATATGAAGCACGGCCAAGAGGCTTTCAGGACCAGCCAGACCCAGCAATGATGAAGGACACAAAAGTACACAACGTAGTATGTCAAATATTTAATTATTTCTGTTGAACTGGGGGAAGTTCAGTTGCCCAAGAACTGAAGAGCCCAGTCTGGGTCCCAGAGTCGCTCCTGAGGTCAGGGACTGTCAGGACTCACAGAAGGTCGCAGGTTTGGGTTTTGACAGCAAAGAATTTAAAGCCAACGGAGAAAATCCAGTTGGATCAAATTCTGCATTCATCTACTGCCTTTAAAGCCTGTGTGATTCACCTACTGTCAATTAGTATTTATACAGCCATAACTGATCACAATTACGGATCCCAGAGTAGAAAACCTTTGTTAATACGGAAAGAGGTCTGAATAAAAATGAAAAAAATCTGGTAGTGTCCGTGGTCTCGGAAATTGGCCGCTTTTATAACCAAAATGAAATCATGCTGAATGCCACACTAGAACATCGTTCCACCAGGTTTACGGAAGAGATTGCTCCGTGTCCTGCCTCAAGCGCCCCAGGCCACCTATACGGTTCCTAGGCGATACGTGTGGCTTTATTTGAGCAACCTTTTGCATTTCAAATACCAAAATGTGTAGACGCTGGAGCAAAGTGAGAAGAACGTGTGAAGGAAAACAAGGCAATTGCAAGTTTTAAGGAACTCCTCTTTCAATCAGTGACATTTCCCCCGTGCCAGGACTGTCACATGGCATAAAGACACACACATTCACAGCGAACACGCTGTCCCAGCATCCTCAGGATGTGGAGCTGTCTTTGCAGAATAGTCTTCTTTCATCTTGACTTCTTGCATCTTCTGCAAAACTTTCAAGATGTGCAGGGCTGCAAGTGGTCATGCTTTCCCCCCAAACATTATCAGTTAATTGGCGTGCTGCCCTTCCATGCCTCCTCACAAAAGCATCTCAGCTAAAACCCTGCTTTTCAACCATCTAATTTGCTCCTTTTCATTCTTATTCCATACTTATTTAACAACAGTCCTCACTACTCTCCGTGAATAATTTCCTTTAATGATACGGTGCCATTTAATGCCCATTTTAAACATTAGCATTTATGAGAGACTTTGAAGAGCTGATTGATCTTGCTTTCAATACTGCGGATCACATATGCACATAAGCTTATTAAAATATTTAAATTATATTTATAATAAAAGTCAATGGCCTCCTTGTTTACAGGACATAAAGTGTCGATATGGTGTATGTGGTGAAAATTTTTACAACTCAAAACACAATTACTGATAAGTAATTATTTTTCAAATTACCTAAAAATGTAACTTGCTTTAAGATAACGCCATAAGGCAAGAATTCTCATAGAAGTCTGGTTTTTAAAATACAGGTTGTTGAACAAATAGAAGTTGACCTTTGATTAATTATTCCTCTCAGCCTCATTTCCACTGAACATCAATTGCTCTGAAGTGATGGAAGGATGGTATGTCTCTATGTGATGGAATGGGATGACCTCAACGGTACAGTAAAAATACATAGAAGTAACTGCCACTCTCATCTCTCCTTTCCACATCCAAAACCAGGCTGCAACAAGAACTGTATGACAGTTTTAATGTATATATCCTATGAATAAACAAAAAAATGTTTGCTGAAATGACCGTAATCTAAGGCAGTATTTATACATGTATTATAATTCAGATGCTTCAAGCCATCACCTGCTGTATGACAGGCTTTTTAGCCTCAGACTTGAGAAAAAAAAGGGAATGGCGAATTTAGCTGGAAGCAGTTTCTGCATTTCCAGCCTCCCTTTTGCTGTTGGAATGCACACAGCTGTGTTCAGGTTTCTGTGTGGTGTCTGAATGTCGAGACATGCAGGACCAGTGGCAGGTACAGAGCTCAGGAACCAGACTGGCTTGTCAAATATTTATTGAAGTCTTCACTCAGTCCCATTTGAAAAAAACAAACCAGAAGCACTGGGAAGTTACACGGAGAGCAGATACAGTGGAGAGCTACAGAAAGGAATTGGGGGAATCTCTTTTCCTTGCTACAGCCAAAAAAAGGAAGTTAATTGCATAGGAGACTAGACTGAAGTACTTGTCAGAAGTAAATTCAAAGTTAAAACTGCTGTTAGAGATCTGTTTGCACCTACAGTACTTTATAACTTCTTCCTCATAATCAGAGTTATTAACAGTGACAAGTTAAATAAATTAATTCATCAAGCTATAGAATATTATGAAATCTCTTATTAAGATAAATTAAAGAAAGTAGAACCAATCATTCATACTTGCTGGTATAATACAACACAGGAATATTAATTATCACCAAAAGGTAATTCTGGCATTAGTCACTATGAAACCACCTGGGCTGCATCTGTGAACCTTGGGCTGTGCTCTTTGTTTGTTGTGTACCAGCATGCTCTTCAGTGGTTGTGTGGGCAGGCAGGGATGGTGGCATCAGTGACGCCCCCAGTGCCTGATGTGCCAGGGGCAGTGGTGACAGAGGTTGCTGGCCGGAGTGCAGCCCTTTGCAGAGCATCACAGTGCCTGGCCTGGTTGCTAGGGGATGCTGCTGGCAGCCAGTCCAAAGGCAGTCGGGTGCCCTGCCCTGTCCCACCACACAGAGAAAAGTTGCCAGGCAGCAGCTGACACAAGAGCAGAAAGAAGGGAGAAAGTATTTGAGAGGATCGAGAAGGGAAGAAAGACCAAAGATTAAAAACAGAACAAAAAAACCCACCCTGTCTGAATTCAGGGGCTTGCATTACACGCCGTCCCTGCTGGAGAAAACATCCCTGAAGGAATTTTTCATTACTGCAGGGCAATGTTGGTTTCATTATTAAAGACTTTCTGAATGTGCATCTCCAACAGCTGCAGGAAAAGTTCTCCATGTGTGAGCTGTAATGTGGATATTTGCATACCAAGTGTCACGGATGGAAACTGCTGCCTGGCATTCCAGATGATTTGGCGTGGCTGTAGTACATAAATTGGGAGGTATTAAAACCCAGATAAAAACGGATCCGCGTGAAGACCCTGCCTCACAAGTGCAACAATAAATGGGACAAAAAGCAAAACGCAAAGTCCTAAACCTGGAAACCACAACTTTGATCTGCACTAAACTCCATCTTCCAGCTACTGTAAAGAAATTCAATTTTTTTTGTTTTTTTTTTCTTGCCAAACGCTTGAGAAGTGGTGCTGGCGCACACCAGGGGAAATGCAATGAACTGATGCAACTCTGCTAAAGGGCAGCTCAACGCCAGCTTGTGGTGCCCAGACATCTGCTCAGGACAAGTGACATTTTGCAGTTAACTGGACATGCTTTAGCGAAGGCATAAATGGGAAATCTTAATGCTGATTGCAAGGTTTGCTTCTTGTAAAAATAGCCTCATAAAAGTTATTAGAACAGAAAAGAGCTCATCACCGTTCGAAGTCTGTTTAAAGGACAATTTTGAGACACACACAAAAAAAGGATTTCTTTCAAAAGAAACTTCCAAGCCATTCTATTACCCAATAAATTGTTTATATAAAACAGGCCAACTTCCTTACCCACCATCCTGCTATACTCAGAGGTGCTGCACCTACATGCAGGGAGAGATGAAATTTATTTCCAATGAGTGGAGTAGAAACTCCATGTCCAAAAAAAATGTTCACAGTCAGTGCTCAGAAAAAGTATGAAAAGTAGAAAAAAGAGAAAAATATGTGGTTCTATCTGTTTCAAATTCCTATGATAAAATTTGTGGCCAGACCATGTGGCATATTAACCAGTTCAAAGTACTTCCTTCACCAGGAAGGAGGTATCCCAAAATATTTATCACAAAATAAATACACTCCATAGCTCTGAGCAACATAGCAAAATTGTTTTAATATAATGTGATTTTCTGAGATGGTGGACAACAAAAGTCCATCTTCCAAATACCCATGAGGATGTGCTTAATCATTAATTTATTCTACATCTTTAGTCCTGAAGGTCCAGTTACTGAAATTGTTGAGATTTGGACAACTAAGTGCCTCTCCATTAGAACCAAGGGGTAGCAGAGACAGCCAGTCCTACCTTTAGGAATTTAGGATTTACTCCATTGTTTATGGCATTCACACCACACCTATTCAAAAACCCACATGAAAATTGCCAAATGAGAGAACTCATCTTTTGTTCTTTTTTTTTCCTATTTTAATTAGATCTCAATGCAACTTATTAATGAAATTTTCCATTTCATCGTGCACGTATTGTGAAGGAAAGCGTACAACTTTATCTACCTCGTTTATTTGCCTCAACATGGCATCAGGAATGGGCTAGTAGGATCTTTCTCAGTGATGGCAAGTGATAAAAATAATAATAATAATGCATAATGCCATTGACAGAAGTCATTATCCATTTCCACAATCTCCTATTACGTTCCCATATCTTACTGCTCTCAAGGATCATATATTTGCCATTTACCAGAAGCACAGAAGGAATGTCTAAAAAAAGGGGGTTTTTGTTGTTTTGTTTTTTTTTTTTTTTTAAGACTTACACCTGGTGGTGCTGAAATTGGAGATACTTGTGTTGTAAATGGATGCTATTTGACAAATATCAATCATGTATTCCCTGTCATGCAGCACAAGAAGAAAAGATGATACACCACAGAAATAGGGGTGCCTCTCTTGACAAACCTGGTGTGCTCATGGTTGTTTGGCATGCCCTGGAAATACATAAACCATTTCTCCTTATGCAATAAAACCAACTGTAGTAAATATATTTATTATTAAAAAATTACAGTTGCCACACTCTGTTGTACATCAGCTCTTCATGCCAAAATTATCCCAGCTTGAAGCAAAAGAGCGCTGACGCTTTGTACAATACATTTGTATTTCAGGTGATTTTCCTGAGGGAAGAGACCTCCCTTTCCACTCCAAACCTACCTCCACAATACTCAATTCAGCAGCCTTAGAAACTCACGACATTTTCCCTCCTTGATAAACATTAGATACTTGCACTGCTGAAGGAGCCTTTGTGAATACTTTCTTCTGGCACAAGATTTTTCTCCAGAGAAGTGGAATTTTTCTGTTTGGATGGGGTTTGGCCCCGTGGCTGGTGGTGCATCGTTCCAGGCTCTGTCCCACCCCTAGTGCGGCAGCAGCAGCGCTGCCTGGCCGGGCACGAGAGTCTGTGGGTAACTGTTTAGATCCAAACTTCCTGTAACTTTCCCTCTAGGAGAAATTAGTGGTATTTACCAGTCTGAGATGTTTGGAAAACGATCCTGCTGACAGCTATTATATTCACTTTTTACTCCCTTCCTCCAAAATGTAGCAGAATGAAAACTTATGAGTCTGCACCACAGCATTTCAAAGGCTAAACGAGCCTCCCCCTCGACTACAAAGCAAATTATTGTGCGACGGCAGCCAGGTGCCATAGCAGGGTTTTCATTCTGGTTTTGGGCTAAATCTGATTAATCATAAAGCAGATCAAATAAAAGAACATCTGGTACAAGATTTTTGCCATCAGATAAAGGCTTTACGGTGGCGGTCCAAATGACTGCTGTGGCAAACAGCCACCACTACAATAGTAGGCGAAATTTTCCTTCATGGCAGAAAAAAAAAAAAAAAGAAAAAAATCAAAACAATTTGCATAAATAATTGTTTCACTCCATAAAGCCAAGAACAGAGCATGGAAATGCCATTAAAGCTTAAAACAATCCCAAAAACTCGGTAGACGAATAATAATTGTTTCTACTATTGAAACATCGTGTACGAGGTACCTTGTTTAGGATTTAAAAATGCAGACAAGCTCCACAGTCTGCACGATGCTCGTACGCTTTTAGCATAATCAGGCTCTGAATGTCATTTAAATGCACCTTTTAATATCTTTTTGTCTTTCATCGGGGAATAGCAAGGCTGCGACCAAAAAAAAAAAATTGTTTAGTTTATTTTCCTCACTTTTGTTCTTTTTAGAAAAGGTAATGTGAAAATGTGCCCCAGGGTCTGCCCCATCCCGGCGCAGCCGAGCTGAGAACTTTGGGAGGAGCGGGATCTGTTTGCAGTCCTTGAGTGCCCCCCATAGGCTACTGCTCAAATCATCGCTTTAAACTAGGCTCAGACCCAAAAATCTTTCCATTTTGGGGGAAAAGGAGCCTAAGCTCTTAAAATCGAAGTTGTCCCCCGCAATGAACTCATAGATCACAAAAGAACATTACAGTGGTTTACATAAATGTAGAGCTAGTCACTATTTACATTGTATTTTATTTTTTTAATACTCTGTGTTTAGTAGGGTTAAGGCTTCAGATTATTCTAAATATGATTTATTTCAATGAAGCCATTCAAATTGAAAAAAATTAATAGATATAGCATATTTAAGAGGCATAATAGTTACTTTTCCAACAGAATTAACAATGAATTAATATTTGTATGGGAATAAAACCTACAAAAGCATACTGTAACTTGAAATTATATAGCTCTCAAAATAAGATAATTGATATCAAT
This sequence comes from Phainopepla nitens, assembly GCA_013400175.1. Lineage (NCBI taxonomy): Eukaryota > Metazoa > Chordata > Aves > Passeriformes > Bombycillidae > Phainopepla > Phainopepla nitens. The sequence continues at coordinate 2,140,785 of VXBQ01006036.1, read as the reverse complement.
TCATAAATACTATAAGAAAATTAAATAAAAAATCAAGCTAGTTATGATGAATACTTAAAAAGCATTTTAGTATATATTTATTTAAGTATATACTTATATATATAAGTAAAAAGGACTTTTAAACTTACGTAAATATTCTCTCTTTTTATAACTGACACTAAAATGTGTTGTCCTTTTATCTGTGGCTGATGTTAAAGTAAACCTCATGCTTTGTAGATAGAGAAATTTCACACCTATGACCTTGGCAGGGTCAGATACCTCCTTGTCACATACCCACCCACCTTTGGAGGATCTTGTGTCTGCACAAATGTGCTTCAGGAGCACGAAGAAGGAAAGTAGTCGAAGAGGCAAAGGAAACTATTGAGAGAAAAAAAATAACTAGGATATAAAAAAGAAGTTCAGTGGGTGCGTTCATTGAATAATGTGCTAGAAGGTGCTTCAGAATGGAGCATAAACCCTCTGAGGGGTTGAGTCCTCCAGGCTTATTTGGCTAATGCTGCTGGGGAACCACAGCATTTAGTCTCATGTCTATAGATGGAATAACAACGAAACACAGAGATTGCTACATGGAGGAGAGGGAGAGCTGAAAATGAGAAACTACAGAGAATGAGGCAGAGGGAAAATCCAACTTCAACTTCTCAACAAAGATCACATTCATCTTTATTTATCTCTTCCTTGTAACAGGCAGGTAGATCTGCTACCAGTGCCAGTGCACGAGTCAGAATAACATGGCTCTGTACGTTGAATTTAATCCCTGACCTAAAACTGCAGAGGAACTGCTCCCATGGAAAGACTGGGACTCTCCCGGGTGTGGAGTCCAGCTCATTGCTGTTACCCTTCTGTCACAGGAGAGACTTCAGCTCACGTGTAAGTGGCTGATGAAGTGGGACTCTCAGTAGCCTATTTCTCTTCCCAGGCTCTGCAGTGCCCTGCAGACACTGAGAAGCTCTGGAAGAAGTTTCCTTAAACAAGCTGCTAGACAGATCTTGACTGATAGTAGCTTTACAGTCACTGCTTGAGCTTTTAGAAGGATTCCTCTTAAAAAATATTGTTCTGATTCAAAGAGCTGATTTGCTCCCTTTCCCCTCTCTCTGTCTCCTCTAAAGGATGGGTATCCCCCTCTCTGGGCAGGACAAATTCTGATACTTCTTTACCTGTAATGAGGATACAGGGAGTGCTGGAGGGGGGAAAGGAGAAGAGCAGAGAGACAGAATATCTTTATGTTGAACCAACTCTGTGTTTTGGTGATCCTGGTTAAGGTGGGAGCTCACTTCAATAAGCTGAGCAGCTCTTTCATGGCTGTGTGTTACCTGCCCATCTAAAGGGGGAGCAGAGCAAGCTGTGCACTCATGCAGAAATGAAAGGGCTCTGGATATTAGGTAATATCCAATGACAGTTACATGTGCAAAAAAAAACTTCAAGGGCTTCAACGTTTTTATTCAATGCAGACACAGCAGCAAAAGAGAGCAGAAGATGTCAAAACACACAGGGATATCTGTGGGTGTGAGGGACCTGGCCTGGGGGACTGAGGCTTCACTTTTAGCTCTAATCACGAGGATATGAACATGGTCGTGTTCTTCTCCAGTCCTTTTCCCTGGATGGCAACATACAGTTCTCTGCACATGCCGAAAAATGGGGCTCAGCTCCTCTTCTCCATGAAAGAGGGACACAGTTCAGCATCTGCCTGTTATTTTTCAAAGGGCTTTCAAGGATTCTGTCATATAAGTCTGAAAGGAAAATTGCAGCAGGATGAGAGAGGAAATTCCTTCATGGATAAATAGCTAAGTGATTAGAAACAAAGGGTAGCAGTAAATTATTATTATTTTCTCTGTGGGAAAAGTGGAACTCGCTCCAGGAGTCCCCAGGGATATTCCTGCAGCATCCCATGCAAGCCAAGAAGACATCTCTTACATTGGGGTTTACACTTTGTCCTAATACATGGAGAAGCCTTGTGTAAGCCAGTAACCTGGTGCCCTTCCTCTGAATGAGAATGCAGGGGATTGAGGAGTAAGGAAATGATACAAGGAGCAAGAAAAGACAGAAAAGGAAACCCAAGAAATGAGCAGAAGAGAAAGTCTCTGGAAGCTGGGCCAGTCGGTAATACTGGTCCTGAGGGAAACAATCTCCAGCTGATCTTAAAAGCTTATTCAAATAAACAAAACAAAATCAAACAAAACCCAAACAAACAAAACAAACAACAAGAAAAAAACCCCACCCCAAAAAAAAAAAAAAAAAAACCCCCACAAAAAAAAAAAAAAAAAAAAAAAAAAAAAAAAACCAAGGGAAAGGATAGGCAGGAATGGGAATGAATTATCTGATGGAAAAAGGTATTAAATAGCCATTGGTCCACAGGAAGATTACTGAATGAAGGGGTCCTGCAGCTTTCAAAATCAGACCTTATTTACCTCTTTTCTGTCTTTTTCTTTGCAGCAGAATACATCCCAAGGCTGGCACTTGGCCAATACTTTCAGATTATGAAAATAAACTTAAACTTGTTCTGAACACTATATTCGGGGGGTACAAGTGTCTGCAAGAAAAACCCCAAACAAACGAACACAAAACCCACACAAGGGATGGTATTTATGTCTTTTCTCAAAGTAAACAAAAGTATATCTACAAACACATAAACTAAGAAGGAGACAAAACCCTTTAACAAGCTCTCATATTAAACACAGTGATAGAAGGCTTAGTTCTTCTGTCTGAAAAAAAGATCTACAAGGATAATTCTGGTAGCAGGACAAGTGGCTGGGATTATTTGAAATGAAGGCAGGAAGATCTTGTAGTGCCCTATGGCAATCCATCTGGGGAAGATTTCAAAAATGTCCAACACTTATTTTAATATAGTCTGTCCCAAAGGCAAAACTATTTGCTTTTCACAAGGATTTTTATGAGCTACATCTTAAAAGTAATCACTGGCAGAGATAATTTATTGTTAGCCAGGGAGGATATTGAAAGGCAGGGAAGCCATTAATCATCTCTGCAGATATGGGTGAGATGCTGGCCCTATGGAAGTCAATAGTAAAATTCCCATTGACATCTGTGAAGCTGGGCTATTACTCTCTGTGCTGGAGGTTTAAGTGTTTGCTCTGTCTATCAGGTCAAGTTTCTCATTCGCATAATTTTCTGATTTACACAGAGTTACACCAAGGTTTGACCGAGGGAATATCTCCAGTTTGCTGCAGTGAATGTTTTTCTGCAGGAGGACTGCTTCAATATTTATAATAGGAATTGTTTCTCTATTACAAGGTGCAGGCATGCTGTAAAAGTCCAGGTGTGGAGGTGCAGCCAGTCTTTGTGCAGAATTGTGAGGAGGATGTGATTGAGATTGTGTTGACACAAGACATTGTCACCATTGTCACACTCTCTTCCTGGCAAGTCCATTGGTGTTTAATTTTGCTTTCCTTGGGAGAAGTTCACAGTGGAGCTGTCAGGTACTACCAACCAACAGCAAGTCCAACAAACAATCCCAGAAATATCCACACTTAAAATGCTTTCATACAGTTACCAGTGTCCTTCAGCATAATCCATGCCTCTCATTAGAAAGTTAACTCTGCATGAAAAAGAAAAAAAAAAACCAGAAAAAATACACAGCATTAAGCAAAGCTCTTCCCGTTTCTGTTGGAGAGGGTGATATGTTTTATAGCAGATCTCTTGGTGACATTATGCCACTTGCATGTCATGAGCAACACACTCTCACTCCTGCTCAATATTTAGATTCCTTGTGAAATGTGTTGCCAACGCTTCAGAAAACTCCATCAGCCATAAAGGATGTGATCAAATTATTTCTACCTGCTTGTAGACAAAGTGCTCTGGAGGCATCATTTTTAGTCTCAGCCCATGGGAACAGAAGTGATTAAACAACTGCTGTTTAAAAATAGCATCACACATCACCAGCAGTCCATCGCAGAGTCAGCTGTAAACCAGCAGCAGCAGAGATGTTTGTTTTTACTCTCTTCTGGACTGTCATGGCAGACAAAATATTCTCTTTCTCCAAATTGATTTGTTCTGAAAGCCCAAGTATATTTGTTTTCCTTAGCAAATCCTTATGATTAATAATAGTAGGTGAGAGTTATTCTGTGTGCTTTATTTTAATGAATAAAACCCAAAGCATAGGGACGTTTGTGTTCAAACAAGGCTGGAACAAAATTCAGTGAGAGATTTTTGCTTTTCATGTGTCTTTTTTTTGGTGTTCAGGATTCAAATCTGTAGCACCAGACTCTAAATCCCTACATGGGAAAACCAGGGTCAGGCCCCAGTGATGGATTAAATCTCACTATCCAGAATATTTGAAATTGCTGTTTTGTTCAGAAGCACGGGGCTGATAAAAGGAATGATAGCCTTATCTATATATTTGTTTTCTTGTATATTCCAAACAGGCTGAAAAGTCTGGTGTCTCTTAATTAAATCATGAATAAATATGAGATTTCCTTCTGTTAAAGCCTAGCCTCAGCCTGAGCTCAGACTTTCCACACCAGGCAAGGTTGGATCACACAGGTTCAGCAGCCTGAGTGATACGTTCAGAGTGCATGATCTGGTCTGGCACATAGAGAATGAGATCTATTGAACACGATCCTGGCTCCCTAGAGCCTGAAATTCAGATTCAAAAGGCGCGCTGGCCTCCATCCCAGGGCTGTGGGATGTCAGTCCTGGCATTCAGCACCATGATCCCACTTCCTGGGACCCACGTTCCTTATTTTCACCTCAGATAGAAGCCTATGCTCCTCTCCAAGGAGTCAGGCAGCACAAGGTGAAACCCCTAGGCTGGAGACTCATCTGAGCTTCCTAAAAATACAGCCCCACCTCATTATTCCCTGGGGGGAACAAGCACATGGAGCAGCCAGGAAGATGGGAGGGTGGATCTGTACCAGCAACCAAACTTACCAGGAGCACACCCAGATCTCAGAAGTTTTGGCAGGCATTTCTTTCCCCACCCCTAGGTCCCACACATGAGCTGCTTTCTGTCTGTTTGGCATCCTGTGGCTGGCCACCCATCCATCCCCAGTTTGGGAGGGGGGATGCTCCTGGGTATGGAGCACAGGCTGCTCTTCCCTGCACAGTGCAGGAGGCAGCCAGCAGCAGCAGGGATGGGTGGTGGATGGCATGGGAAGCAGCAGGAGGACAGTCCAGGCCATGTGATCAGTGTTCGGCACGCAGAAAGGCGTCAGATGCAAAAAGCATCTTAATTATGGCAATTCAAGGCAGAAGTAAAATTGCCTTCCTAATTTTGGAGAGCGCTGATAGGAAACACCCACCCTGCAAAGGCTGGAGCACAGATGGAGCCGGACTGCCAGCGATAAGGTCATTCAAGGGGGGACATGGAAGGGCAATGCCTTTGGGGCAAGGTCCTGCTCTTTCACTGGATGCTGGCTTTCTGCTAGAACTGTCAGGCACTGCCTTTCATTGCCCTAATTTACCAATTCCTTCAGGAGAAGAGCTAGTTAAAAACATGCTCTTCTGGATCAAATATTTCCCATTTGTCCAAGCTTTTCCAAAGAGCAGCTGATTTCAGTGCTTGTGTGGCTCTGTAGAAAGGCTGTGACAGTTTGTTCCTCTGGCTTTTCGGTGCAATGCACAAAAGCCTTTCCCACTTCCCCAGATATCCATATCCCCAGGTGTGCATCACAAGCCAATATTCATGTCGACTTCCAGAGCACTGCAATATCCTTGGAGGTGAGTGGGGTTCCCAAGGGAGATGGCTAACCCTGATTTTTTAATCAAGCAGCAGAGGGTTGTAATGCAAACAAAGATTAAGATGCCATTTTCACATCTCATTCCTCCCTGTGTTAACCCTCAGTTACACCTGATCTGTCCACAGGCTGTGGAAAGAAGGGCTGGCTGTGTCCTGCCTGCACTGCCCTCAGCTGTTGAAGACAAAACTCGTTCTGCTGGGTGGAAGGAAGAGGATTCTGAGCCTGCCAGGAGCCCATAAAGGCCAGCACCTGAGCAAGGGACCTGGACAGACTGAAGAAGACATGGCAGCAACCTGAAGAAAAAGACTGAATCAGGGTAGGAGCTCCCTTTTTGAAGTGGGGGAACACACAATGCATGAGGAATAGTTATAATTCTGAAATCACCCCATAAAAGCCATGCTCTGCCGCTTGCTATATCAATTTGGGGCACCTTAAAATGTGCTGGGGAATCAGTGTGCATATGGTGAAATGCATGCAATCATGCAGGTGCAGTGTTTGATGGAAATGGAATCAGGGAGTTGGGAACCAACTAAACACAATTTTATGCTACACTGAAATACTCAACTCAGGAAAATCAAGGTCACATTTTTTTTTGTGCATTGGTCAAGTCCAGGCCAGATTTAACACTCCAATTTTGAGTTATTTTTGTCCCTCACTGTTCCTCTTTTAGAGATCTCACACACATGTTGTAACAGATTGTCTAATGGCTTTATTTTCCTGTGGGCAGAATCCCTTTGGTGCTTTGAACCCTACTCCAACCCCTATCTCCTCATCAGGTGAATCTCCACTCTCTCATGGTGCTTCTACATTAAGCTGCATCTCTTGGGCCAATTCAGGACACTCTCTGTCGGCAGCACAGTACCCAAATTTCAAATTAGCTTTCGAAGTAATCAACAATTTATCATTTATTTATGTGTCCTTTTTATATCTAGCTTAACATTTAAGCATTAAGATAAAAAATGTCTTTGAGTTTACTATTGCATTTCACTTCATAATTGGATGTATGAATCCTCTTTTGTTTGATATACAAAATTCTTGTGATGGGGTGTAATTCAGCTAACATTTCTGCTTTTAGTACATCTTTCTTCCTGTCTTTCTCTAAAAAGAGGGGAAAAAAAGTAGATGTGTGTCATACAGAGCTTTTTACATTGTGGAATTCATAACCCTCATAGGACAATAGCATAAATGATGCATCATCAAGTTCTGCATGGTCTGAGGCACGTACCTGACAGTGACAGAGAAGGAGCTTTTCTGAGGAATCCTTTCACATCATCAGCCTTGGAGGGGCTCTGCTGCCCTGGGCAAAGCTCCACCCTCACCACTCACCTCTACAAAGGGGTCCTGAATGTTTTGTAAGAGTCACTCTCAAGACTTTTGAGTTCAGCCTTTTTCTGTCACTCATCTTACATCTGCTTTTCAGAAGAAAAGCTGCTGCTGTAGCTATTTTTTTTTTCTAAAAATGGAAAAAAAACCTTTAGTTTTCTGTGCTTTGTTACTTTTGGGTTTTTTTTGTTTGATTGGTTTTTTTTTTGGTTTGTTTTTTTGGTTTTATAGGGGTTTCATTTTGTTTAATCTTGTTTGTCTTTGTTTTGGTTTTGGGTTTTTTTGTTTGTTTGGTTGGTTTTTTTTGATAAAACTCGTGCTGTTCACTCCCCATTTCCCATTCCTGTTCCCATCTTGGCTCCCAATGGCCCAGCAGAGGCTGGCAGAGCCCCTGCTGCTATGGAAGGAAGAGGCAAAGACTTACCACCCTGCAGAAATCAGCCCACCTGAAAATGTCAGGCCATCAAGACTGCTCCTTGTCAGCTGCAGCAGGAACCATGAGCTGCTCAGCTTCACAACAGAGTAAAAGTGAAACAAGTAAGAGTGGTTTGTTCTGTGTCTTGGTGGCTGTTGCTTGACAATGGAGGAATTTTATTAAATTCAGAAACTTTGAAGTTAGAAGGTATCTGGAGAGAAAATAAAACCTTGACCCTTTTACAGGTTAAAAAAAAAAAAAAATGAACCCACAAAGAAGAAAAAGGAGATCATGGAGAACAATATCTAAAACAAACAGCTTGGAATACTGGGTATTAGGGACTTATTTAGTGATGGAGAGGAAAACTTACTAGATATGAGTTCCAGTAATAGCTTTCTATAGCAACCACAGAAATATGAGATCTGGGCAAAAGGAGAGAGAGGGACAGATTCCTTTTGCCTCTGCTGATGAAGACAACAATTTTTCCTTGAGCGTGTCTAGAGCAATATTTCAAAAGCCTTTATTCACCACATGCTCAACACAGGAATATGAGAATACCTTATAATGCCTTGTTCTCTCCCAGTATTCTTACCTATCCCACCTAATGGTAATGAGAAAAGATTGTTTTAATTTTAAGTTTTGCTTCTTTGAATAAATATTTGCTAACTGAGAGGGATTTGCATTTTGTTAAGAAGCCAGGGCACACCTGTACAATCATATACTGAAGGCCTTAGATGAGAAGATTAAAATGTTCAATAATTTCAAGATAGAATTTGCATGTTCTGGCCCTTAAATTGCAAAGATATAGGCATAGCTATGGCAATTATAAGCTTTTTACTTACCAAACTGAACAATTAAGAATGCAAAAAAGTCAACCTAAAGAGCAAAAATTTATCTCAAAGCTTACCCGAATTACAGGAAAAGTGTTTCTGCTTCCAGTCTAAAAATATTTAAATTATAGCTAATGATTATTTGTTAATTTATGCTTCCTTTCAACCATATTTTAAATGAATATAATGAATATAAGTTATGAACATGAAGGTGAGAAAAGGAAATCCTGGGTCCCAAACTTGAGTCTGATGCTTGTTAAATGCTTAGCAGTGGTTGTTTGTTGCTCAGACACACACACGACTTCTGTAGATCCTCTGCTGCTGTGGGAGATCCTGCCTGGCTCTGTCAGCCTCTTCACCTTAGCACCTTATTTGTACTTCCCTCCTGCTGCCCCAGCCTGTCCCTCTTACTCGTTAATAGCCCAATCCTTACTCAAGCCTAGGAGAAAAAGAGTTTTCAGCCCTAAAAGGTTTGCTTCTGCCTTACCCAGTCCTGTCTGGTACAACCTGGTGTAAATTCTTGTATCCCATAGATGCCACTAAGAACAGATGTGAATCCTGACAGTAAAAATGAACGACATGAAAGAACAAGACTTGCTCTCTTCCCCCCCTCCATCTGAACCTCTGCTCTAGCCAGCAGCACCAAGGGCTTTGGTTTCCCATTGCAAATGAACCTGTCTCAGCTGAAAGGCAGCGTTATGTAAGATTTATATATTGCAATTATGAAGTATTATTTTTAGACGTTTCTCCGGCGTTACAACATTTCAGCCAAAAATCTAAAGTTGCATAAAAGAGCACTCGAAGTGTAAACCTTGAAATGCAGTTTTAATAGTGCCCTCAGCTTGGCAGCAACCCAGCATGGCACCAGTCCTGTATCAAGAAGAACAATAAACTCCCTAAAGACTCTGGGTGAGGAACATCAGTCAGGAAGCACCTAAATATTAATACTGGTTTGCATTCAGCAATGCCAAGAACAGCTCATTCACAATGGGATGGCTCAAGCCAAAGATTCTATCCTGCATAAAATTCTTTAGTCCACACCCCAGCATTGGGGGGCATCAGGATACATGTCCAAACTGGCTTGGTAGGTTTCTTTGGACCTGATGAACCAAGAATTACCAAGTCTAAAACTGGGTTGTGGTCAATGAAAACATAATGAATCAGGAGTGTATTTGTAAAAGCAGATTATTTGCAGAGAAAATAGAGCAACCTTGGTGCCCTATATGATTTCTCCCCTAAAGATTCCCTATTCCTACAAAAAAGTCATTGAAAAAGAGGAGGGGGAAAAAAAAAATCACTGTTAGTCCAAACCAGAATTCCTCAGACTGTTATCCAGTTTGTTCTGTGCTGCAGAATGTTCTCAGGTATCAGTGATGCCATTCGTGCAGAAGTAACAGACTTACCTTACAGTACCCATCACTTTGTGAGGAAAATAAGCCTCTCAGACATCTCCAAATGCTGTCTTTTTTTCCGCCTGTAATGGTTGTGTCCCTCTGTTTTACATCTGATAACGCTCTGTTAATCAGAGTTATCTCCATATATCTGATAACTATTTATAGTACAAAGGGAGCAACACATGGAGCCAGAGCTCCTTTCTACCAACCAAGACCCTAAATTTTAAACACAGAAAATCCTGTTCCTCCCCACTTCTGGTCCTCTGGCAGGTAGAAATGGGAGAACTTGAAGGTGTCCCACCCTGAGGCACAAGAATAGAGTTCACATCTCCTTGGAGTGCTTCACACTTCTTAAGCATTCAAATTTTAGTCCAAGTTCCTAATTCCTACATCTTTGTGTTCTGCTATTCCTGACCATATTTTAAATCTGGCCTGAGGTGACTTGTGGCTGTTTGGTGAGGTGTGTTTGCATTTCCACAGACCTGCTGCTGAGCCATCCTCCCTGACCCTCTCAGGCACACAGGCCTTGGCACCGCAGCAGCACTCGAGCGCTCCCAGGTCTCGTGTGTTTGCATGTGAAACCAGCTTCTCTGAAATTCATCCTGCTCCTACATAATGGCTGTTCTGCCTACTGCAGGATAAAATTAACTTCAAGGTGAGAGATTAAACCCTGTGCATCATCACAAAAAGAACTCACCCCAAAGGTGCCAGCAGAAATGTATTGCAAGAGACCATGCTGCAGGAAAATTGCTGCTGCTGCTCCTTCCATCCCATTTCTGAGCCAATCTCATGTTGATTCATGTAGCTCAAATTTTTTTAAAGGAATAAGATAATATGGTGCCAGTGATATGCAGTCATGATTCAACCTACACCTCTGTCTTCTGCTCATTAAAAGAATCCAAAAATGTTAGCAAATTAATCATCAACTTGGATTCAATTTTATTGATTTATTTTAAATTTATGCAAGGTGTTGCTACTGTGGGCCTTACAGATGTTGTCCATTCATAGCAACACTAAATTCCTGTAAGTCTGAACTTCAGGGCAGGACCAAAACTATAAGATATTATTGCTTAGAACAGTGTTCAATTTAGAAGTAGGAAAAAGGGACCCCTAATCATTGCACGTATTTTTAGACAGGATGAGTGTGTGGAAATGAAGCAAATAGGTTTGGTAGTGGTGATTTTGAGAAGACACATCTTTAGTTTTATAGAAGTATAAGAGCAGTATCAAATATAGCTCCCTACATAAAATGTTGTTAGTTTGCCTTGTCAGCTGCTGATGCTCCTGAGCTGCTGAGCTTGGCATGGAGGGGAGCTGTGGGTGTCTTGCTGGAGTAACAGAGCCACAAGTGAATATGCCCACAGTTTTAAAGTGATCATTTTTATTCTCTTTCTCTTTAAAGCTATCACTGGAAGGATTTTATGTTTCTTTGAACTTTTTCAGTTGACTGTTAGGACAATAAGGGGTTTAATCATCTCCATCCTTCTCTCGCTCCCCTGTCCTCTCGTGTTCATCCTGTTTGTTAAGCAGAGATTTCAGGATATTTTCTTTTACCTCTTCTTCTGTGTGTAATGATTTTAGAATAAACTCCAAATCAGAATAGTCTTAGTAGATAAGTTAATAAATATCTAGTAAGTAATATCTAATTTAATCCACAGTGTAATGGACATTTAGATTTACATCAAATTTATTCATGATAGCCAGTGATCTCCTGTAAAACCCACCAGGATTTGAAATGGAACACTGGGTTATTTTACATATCTTTTCTTTAAAAATTTCAACAGTACTAAGAACTCAAACCCAAGAAAATTGTTTGATTTGAGCCATTATGAATACACAGACATGGTTTCCTTAGTTTTGAATATAAAAGCCTTTCTATTTTTACCCAAAAAATATAATTCATATAATTCATGAGTTATTATAAAATCAGTGGTTAATAGATTTTTATTTTCCCTTCATTTAGTGTGAAATAGAGAGCTGTGGGCTAAGCCCATTAATCCATGATAGCTGCTATATTAAAACTGCAAATATTCTGAAGTTTCCAAAACAAACAACCCCAAACTTAAAAATTAACTTAAAAACTCAGAAATCAGCCTGAAGGAAGCTCAAGGAAATGAATAAAAATATCCAGAAAGAATTAGAATCAACACTGGAGAGAGAGTAATTGGGTTGACTTCAGGTTGACTAATTCATACACTGAAAGTCAATGATTCTGAGAGTTAAGACTTGGGGTTTTTTTAAGACTTATCTTCATCCTCATTCTTGGCCTTACTAGAGGGATCCACAAATGTGTGTATTTCTATCTGCTTTTCTTCATTGCCACAATATACACACATGCACTTATCAGTGTGTACCTACTATACATTTCCAAATTTATGTGGAAAAGACCTTAATTTAAATGAAATCCACCCCAAGCAAACTACTGCCAGCCAGGAAAGTAATTACTGCCTGAGGTAGACAGGCTGGAGTGCTCACATGTGATACTGTCCTGGAAATTGTCCTGGAAACAGGAGCTAAAACTTCCACTTCAAATGCAGTGCTAAGGCCTCCTTCTTCACCATCAAAAAGTAAGTTGTGATATTTTGCCTTTTTGTAGGGAAAAAATGCATAATGGTGCAGTGTGGCTGAATTCTGAGCATTTAGCCCAAGGTAACACAAAAATAATTTCACTTACTTCAATGAAATAATTTCAGATCTAAACCAGAGTAACTGAAAATATATATTTTTCATTTGAACTCCAAATTCTTTCCCAACTGAATTGTTCAACTGAATGTTCTCACCCAGCACCACGCAGAGAAAACTTTTTCCCCTACTTTGAAAAAATAAAACTTTCTCTTGCTGAATTAACCACCTAGATATTCATATGGTCAGCACAAATTACAGGGATGACTCTGCCAAAGGGAGATATATTGCAGTCAGCAATCTCTTCTCCTCAGATGTCAGTGGACATATCAAGAAAGTAAACAAAATTAGAAATTAGGCTGAGAAGAAAAATAGCAGCAAACACCTCCAGTTTGGTGCTTCTAGTACACTGAGAAGTCACTTTCCTGTGAAACTTTCTGGGCTATTTGTGCAGATTCTTCCGATCAGAGAACCTGACACTTTTTCTATCTATACATACATATATACATAGATATATAGATATATAGATAGGTATAGATATAGACATATACAGGTATGTACAGCTCATGGTTCTCAGGCAGCCTGTGCTCTGCAGAAAAACACACCAGCACAGCCTTAAATAAGAAATGAGATCCAAATTTAGATCAGCTTGGCCCAAGGAATGTGAGAAGTCAGATCCAGAAGTTAGACTTGTATCTTAAGTTTGTTAGTGCGGCACTGCTCTTCCAGAAAGAAATGAGGGGGCACTCTGCAGGACATCTGGAAAGCTGAAAGGAGGAAGGGAAAAGACAATGTTAAGAAAACTGAGCTGAAATTTATCCTTTGCTATTAAACAGGATGTTTCTTTCCCAGATTGGCTCATGGAGTCATAACTTATGGTTTGCACTGCTCGATTTTCTGAATGAAATAGATTCAGTGGAAGCCTCCATGTGAACTCCCATCCATTCAAATTACTGCCTTCCTCCAGGTTCTCCCATGCAGCAGTATCCTGCCCATGCAGGCTAACACAGCTTGGCCTCTGCACTGCTCCAGGAGCTCTCAGAATGATTATGAGCTGCTATTTCTACTCCTGAGGTCTGGGAGAGTCAGAGTGCTTATCAGCTTAAATGATGCTGCAATTGCAAAAGAACAAAAAGAACCCCCCAATCTGCATGTTTTAACCAGAAACACCTCTTAAAAGCATTAGAGTTGCTGGTAAAAGTACACATATCTACTTTAATTCATTCTTGCTGATGTTTTGAGTTGTGTAGTGGAATATTTAATACTATCTCTCCCATAATAGTAGAATGAAAGGCAAATAAAATACTCGACTATTTTTTCTACTGCATTTTTTTACTCCTGGAGAGGTTACAGTATCAGCAAATCATCTCAATGTTATGGTCTCACCTGCAATTATGTCTTCAATTTTGGTTATTTCTTAGAATGTGTAACACAAATAAAGGGATATACTGAGCAAAAATGTAAATGGAAAAAAAAAAAGGAGAAATCTTGAGATAAATTTGGTTTTATATTACAGGCAGTAATAATAGCTTAACTTGTGCAGAAATGATAAAAAATGAAGCAGTAAATAAAATCCTAAGTGCTGTCTATTACTTACCAGGAGGTAAACTCTGAGAGCATATCAACTTTCTTAGTATAAGAGGGATAAAACATTCAATAGAACTGAAAACTCTCTCCTTTCAAACATATAAGAAAATGTGAAATTGCACATCTTCTCTCCCACCTTCTTCTCCCACTATTGACCCCTGGAACTCGAGATTAGTGACTGTTGGGGTTCTAAAGAGAAGAGTAAGGGTTTTTATGGATGGTAAGAGCATACCTGACAAATGTATACTGAAAAGGTCCTAAAATGCTCATGCTTCATGGAATTAGCCAGTCACATAGTGGAATGAGGAAAGCACTCTCTTGCTGTCCCTTCTGAGGTGTTTTTGTGTCTTTCTTGCAAGTGCTTGAGAGAAGAAAACTCCTGTGCTTTGACCATGCCAATGTCTATAAGTGATATTACATCTCCCAAAGAGTAAAAAAAAAATTGATTTTGACTTCTTCTGCTTCCAAACTAATTAGCAACATTGCAGAGGGTCCCTCAGCCCCTATGAATGTGAATAATTTTGTATTTCATAGAATTCAGGTCTTCTGTTTGAAAAAATCTTTTCTCCTAGCTTTTTCCTCTTGCCCTGTTTCTCACTGGAGGTCACCGGGGTGCTGTCTCTGCAGATGGGAGAAAACCATCAATAAAGAGGAGGTGAGACACAGTGTTGGACTGAGTGAGGTCTGGGCACTGCACAGATACAGCCTGTGGCTCTCCCATGGACAGATGGATCATTCCCTACTCTCCAAAATACATCGTGCTCTATTCCTTGCAAGTAACCCCATGTGAAGCCATGCCCAGATGAAATAGTTCTCCATCTACTGGCTGGTTTTGCTGTCAAACCTAATGTGTGCTGTGAACATGCTATAAACAATTCCAAAAGGCAGGGCAGGGAGGAGGATTGTGCATGTTGTAGTTAAAGAGAACTTGGATCATTTAGAGGTTTCCCAGTTTTCCCAAGCTGTTGGTTGTGGTAGGTCTCTATGAGGTGATACAGACTCTAGGGTAGACCAGGTCCTGTCAGCCTCAGAAATGTCATGTCACTGCACTGAGGTACTGGGTTTCTGGTGCCACGATGACGTTGGCACGGCATTTTCCTGATGTAGAGGGCACAGGAGCAATAGCAGCTGTGGGTTGCAGGCTCCCCTCATCCTCCTGCCACTTGTGCACAGCGGGACACATGCAGGAATGTCTTTAGGAACACATAAATGTTTTAGGAACATAAATCTCCCAAAGTGAGCACCCAGGGCAGTCCCCTTCCCTGGAGAGGGCTGCACGTAATTTATTTTCATTCACACTCTTTTCCTTTCGTGCTAGCAGATAAGTAATCTTCCTCTTCTCAACTACATCCTTAATTATAGCAGACAGAAGATTATTTACCACATTGAAATTTCTTTCAGATCCATTAGTTTGCTCAATGTACAGCTAACCATGGCATTATTTTCTTTTGACAATGTTCTTGCGAAAAGGTTTGCTAATACACAACAGCAATACGATCTACCCGTGCTCAAAACACAGCACCCACATTGGCCATGTTTTAAAGGGTTAGGGAGGCATAATAATATTCCTTGGATTTGCACAGCCCACCCCCCAGGACCATCAGAAGACTTTAATAAAAGTAATTGATACAATAATCTTGGAAAGCACTTTTGAAATGGGAAGTATATTAACTTTACTAGAATAAAACAGAACTATATAATAGATCAAGTCATTAACTGGAATATTGTTATAGACTGAAGAGATAATATGATTTAAATTTTAAAAAAATCCATTAGTTTTACTTTAACTATTATTTTAATAGTCAAATGCCTGTTATAAAATGTGCCTTGAAATATCTGAAAATGGATTTGATAATCCATCCAAAGTGGACATCTTCAGCACCCATCAGCTGGTTACTTTCATGTATTTCCTTGCTCTTATTCATAGCCTTGATGGTTACCAAAAAAATAAAAAATTCCATTTGCTTTCTTCATTTTAAAATAAATGCTTTTCACATCATTCCCCGAGTGGGGCTTTCAAGTCAGAGACTGAGAGAGTTCACATCACTCCATATGAAGCAACAAAAGGTGGATAGAGTGGACAAGGACTACCCAGGCTGTGCTCCCAGGCAAATGTACTATTTCAAAGCACTGGAGCAGAGCAGAGGAAGAGGAGGAGGAGCGGGAGAGGAGTGTCAGCACTTGGCCTTTGCTAGGTCATGTCACGAGGTGAACAAAGGAGTGGGAAGGATGGTGGCTCCCTAGGGTCTGTGCCACAGTGCCAACAGCCAGTCCCAGCCAAACCTGGCAATCAGACTGCTGGGCTTTTTAATCCCATTTCTATTTTCAAGACAACTTCTTTGCAGGGGACCTCATTCCTCTCTACAACTACCTGGAAGGAGGTTGTAGTGAGAGAGGAGTCAGTCCCCTCTGCATTATCGAAAGGAAAAGGATGAGAAGAAACGGCCTTAAGATGTGCCAGGAGAGGTTCAGATTAGATATTACAAATAAGAACTTCACTGAAAGAGTGTTCAGGCCTTGGAATAAGTTGTCCAGGGAGGTGGTGGAGTTGCTGTCTCTGTTCCAGAGGTGTCTGGATGTGGCACTTGGGGATGTGGTTTAGGGGTATTTATGTTGGAGCTAGGCTGATTATGGGAGAGGATGACCTTGAAAGCCTCTTCAAACCTTGATGATTCTGTGATTCTACATGTATTCTATATGTATTCTATTTAGCATATATTCTATATTCTAAAAATTGAAAACTGTTAATTTTTTTAAAAAATCCTGTTAAAAACTCAAAAAATCCCTGAACACAGCAATGAGACCCCCCTCAGATGATACTCTTTAAACTGACAGAAAGAAAGCTGTAACAACTTTTGCCACCCCCAGAGTCTGTTCTTCAAGCAGGTCTCCTTTCTGGTGCCCCCAGACATCTTGCAAAATTATTCCCTGGCCTCAGAAGATCGTTCAATTCTTTTTACAAAACCCCTCACGAGTGCTGAGCTGTTCCCTGAGGAGAAGCCATACGAGGGGTTTATCTGTTTCCCCTTCCAGCTAGGCTGTGAGAGCACTCCCCTGCATTTCTCACAGCAATTCCCTCCATGCCATATCCTTGCTATCAGCAGAGGTTTTGCTGCCTGGGAAGGAGGATTATTCTCTCTGGGAAGCACACACCGGCATCCTCAGACAGAGAGCGCTTCCCTGACGGCGTGGGATGATGCACTGCAATGCAAGGCACATCCCCAGGCTCTTCCCACTATCAGCACTGACTCTCCCTCACTACTTCTTGGTTTCTTTTTTTTTCATTTCCAATGCTCATTTGCTTCAACAGATTAGAATTTTTTTATTTTTCTTTAACCTGGTAACAAGCACCTATTCTTCAGCACTTTCGATCTTGCACGTAGAAGTAGTTCAGGTGATAGATTGGTTACTGGGGCAGTGAAATGAATGAAATCTCTGATGTTCAGTCTCATGATGACAGGGAATGGCCAAAGGGGAAGAGGGGTTGGAATGGAAAAACAGAGCAACATTCAGTTACAGTAACAATTGTGTTACATATTGATTTGGAATTCATTGTTTCTTTAGGCCCCCACTCATGGAATTCTCTGGCAGCTCTTACTCCAGGGTCTGGGATTTAATGAGCCTCTCAGATGAATGCTGCATTCCTGCTTCTCACAAACACTATTTCAGACTTTGAAAACTCAGGGATATGCTCTAGCAGTGTCTTACCTTCAGCTAAGTTTTCAAGCTCTTCTGTGTAGGCATCATGAGTAGCAGCAGAACATTTGAAAAACCCAGCCTGAGGCTCCAGAAGATGATTTCAGAGAGAAGAACAGTTTGCCGTGCAAATTCTAGTGCAGGGCACAGTCAGGCTTTGCAATATTCAATTCTATAATTTTGTTTGCAGCATCTTGAAGTTATTAGGGAGACTTCAGGTGACTTCTGTAGACTGTGTCTCAGGTCCCTGTATATTAGCTACCTGTATGAGTGGCCAAACTCATGTTAATGCTAGATGCTCTCATCATTTGCAGTGTTTTATAATTATTGACTCATTGGATAGGTTAAATTTAAATCTAAACTTACTTGTTCTAACATCTTAATTGAAGAATTAAAAAAAAAAAAGAAAATCTAATTGAAGAAACAGCTGATCTTAAAGCTCAAGAATAATTTTCAGGAAGAGTTTTCAAAAAAAAAAAATCATGTTATAGCTGACTTCTGATTTTTCTTTCTTTTTTCAAAATATAGCTTCATTTTCAAACTTGTCTTTCTTTGATAAGCCTCAGAGCACTACCATTAACTGATGTTCTGAATCAACATATCCATCACTGATTTTCCTTTTTTTTTTTTTTTTTCACATGAAGCAAATAAATTAAAGATCAAAAGGAGTATTGGAATAATACAACACCTTTCTTTTGCATGAGGGAGTGACCTCGCTTGCCACTCTGCTTTGCAGGAGCGATGTGCCAGCAATACTAATAAAGTGCTATCAATTCATGTGCTTTCTCAGTTAAATAATGGTGACTTTGAGAAGTGACACATCTTAAATCCTGTAGTCCTTTGTGGGGCACGACACACAGACACACAGACACACAGACACACAGAACCCTGTGATGCAGAGCTTTGCCTGTATACCTGACAGTGGGATGGAGGTGGTGCTGGGGCCATGGATCTGTGCTGGATGATGTTCCACCATTCTCCAGGACTCAGTTCCTGTGGCAGAAAAGGATTGAAATATTGTGTTACGATTCATGAAAAGAAAGCTCCTTCCCATCACTGAGGCAAAATAACATGTGGCTGCAAAATGTGCATGAACATGAGTTCAACACATGGACCCCTGGCAGGGGAGCAGGGGCAGGTTTCAGTGGGAGCTGGAAGATTTGGGCTGTTACCAGTCCACATTAGGTTGTCTTTGTTCCTGTTGCTACAAGTGGCTGCTAAAATAGAGTTAACCTGGATGCATCTTCTTCGCTGAAATTCTAATTTAGCTTTTCTGTGTAAACACCCATTTAGTATCTGTATCTTGTTCCCACCTTTGTAAAGTAAAATAATAATATTCTCCTGCCTCATATGGTGTAATGAAGTTTAATACATTAAAGATAGTGAGGCACTAGTTGCTATAGTAATGTACTATTTAAATAACTAAGGGAAAAAAAGCCCCTCAAAAATGTTTCAACAAATGCAGTTTATTGAGGGCTACTTGCTTTGCACAAAACATTTTTGGGATGGTGAAAACACCATGGGGAAAGTCTCTATGAGGCTAATCAGGAAAGGAGCTGATAAGGGCAGTGTGGTGTGTGGTGTTAATCAATGCTGAGAATGGAGAAGGCTTTCCCATCCTGCCACATCCAGGCTTAGCTGTCTGCTGGCCACGCGGTGGCTGAGGTGGGGGAATGGTTCATCTGAGCCCCTCAGCCTGGGAGAGGCACCTCTGACCATCCCTGCACATGCTGACAGGGCTTTGTTTTAGAAAGGGCCAGCAGCAGGCCCAGTGCCTCTGAAGCTGCCAACTGTTTGATCATTTATAAGACACAGCAGCCTGGAGTGCAGCTCCCTTCCCTGCTGGAAGCAATTAAACTCTCTGCTGCTACATTAAACTGTCTTTGGAAAATACCTCTGGTCCTGAGATCAGAACCCACCAGCAGCTTGCCGTGCACTGCTTAAGGAGCTGCACTGTGAGGCTGGGAATGTGGGCCTGCACCTTCCCTGGCAGAAGGTGAAATCAAATATATATTCTCCATTTCTTGGGCAAACACTGTAAGAAATAGCGTATATAACACATGAGCACTGCCACCAATCATTCTCTCCAGGGCCAAGTTTTAAAAATAAAGTCACTTCATCTGTATTCTTCAAATGTTTGTTGGCTGTGATCTCTGAACAGCTATTAGATCAAATTCCTCAAGAAATTTAAGGAAAAAATAATTCTGATTTCTGAGTTTTGATCAGCTTGACGGGTGCAGGAGAGAAGCTGTGGGTAACAGAGGAGGTCAGCCCCGACCTCCCACGGTTCCTCGCAGCCAGAAGGACATTGTGAGCAAAATCTTCAACTGAGATGATTCAGTTTCACCTGAGTCACCCTTTAGGTACCTGCATAATTTTTAGATCCTCTCCACAATCAGACTGAATAAATTCCCAAGTCAGGGAGACAAAGTTTATAAGCCTAGCCCATTCTGTAAAGAAGCTCCTAAATTATGAATGCATGAATACCGATTTTAATTCTATTTCTGATCATGATGCAGAAGAGATCAATATGATAAAAAATGGATGGGTCTTTATGAACAGTTTAAAAATTACTTATTTTCTGATTTAGCTTTGAATACGAAGGATTTTTTTTTTACGTGTAGATATATATAATTAAATGCTTTATTCTCTTGTAAAATTTTGTTTAGATTAAAATGCATGGGCAGAAATAGAGAATATGGGTAAAAAATGTATCTTGGTAATAGGTCAAATGCAAAATGTATAACTTGCAAATCAAACCTTAAAGCAAGTGAATCTCTGTTGGAATCAATAGGAGCTGAGATGGTTGACTGAGCAGAAGGTGGGAAAAATAATAGTTTGTTGCCTGTCTGCAGCAAATAAAAATCAAGTCAGTCCACCATGACCTCAGTGTGTAGCAGATTTTATGCTTAAATGGTTTATTTTACATATTGACAATGGTTTCCTAAACTTGACTCCAGCTTGCAACAACTTCCACCAACAACTTTACTGGTGGAAAAAAAAAAATCATGGTTTACTTAGATGGGAGTTTTATTTTTAGCAGAATGTTAGAAAATTCTGACTGTAACAAAGCAAAGTGTGAAGTAACAGTTTTGAGAAAACTTTTGCCTAGAATGTTTTAAAAATTGGGGGTGAAAATTCTAATTCCAGTAATATAAAGATAAAACTACATCTGTTTTTGTCTGATGCAGACTACCTGAACACAACCTTCCTCAAATATATGAGCATGTATTCCCACTGGGGTACAGAACCACAGGATCATTAAGATATCCAAGACTCCTTTTCCAAAATAGCATTAAACAAGAAGAACCACAGTGATAAGACTTTCTGAGTATCATGGTCCCCACCTGGAAACATCATCATGCCATTGTTTTACATCAAGTAACTCTTCAGGCTCCTTTCCTCACCCTTACACATCTATTCCTACAAAAACTGTTATTTACTTATGAAAAGCAGCCCCATCCAGCAGAAGATCAGCAGAGGAATATGCAATAGGCTGGCAGGAACTGATCTCCAGGAGCCTGAAAACCCTAAACCAGACAGGGGAAGAGCCAAGCTTGGCTCGGTCACACTTTGTGTGAACGCCTCCAACAGTGATTTTTTATCATTTTGCTTTATGGTGAAAATTTCTGAAACCTCTTGGTTCTCCCTCACCCCGGAATGGGACTTTTGTAATCTGAAAGTGTTTTATGGCATGAGAAAATTTCTTCCTGTCTTGGGCTACTTTTCAAATTGGACCTGTACTACCATTATTGAATAGTTTTCAGGTTGTTCTGGCTGGTAACTGCAGTGACTCCATTATGGTGAAGCTTTCAGGCCATTTAAAAAAAAAAAATTGGCCGTGATTGCCTGAATTAACTGAAAGGAATTTCAGGCCTTGTATACTCCTATATTCAGTGAACTGTAGGACTTTTTTTTTCAGTGTTCTGCGGGTATTAATTAGTTAGGAAAGAAAACATTAACACTTTGCTCACATTCTCAAATATCTGCTCATGCAAATCAGTATCTTCTCACACAAATCAACATATTGATCTCCTTTCAGCATTTCAAGTAACAGTTAACAAAAACATCTTTAATTATTTCATGATCCTTCATGTCAAGCCAGTGTTCTCCCTTTTTTAAGAGGAAAACATTTGAAACATCATGGGGTAAAATTAAGTTATTTGACTGAGACCACAGAAAGGCACTTTCAAAGCCCAAATCATAAAGCAGCAGACCTTACTTAAATCACCTCCACAGAGGTTTAAGCTAAAGTATTGTGCTTGTTATTGTAAAAAAAAGCCCAACCTGTGTACAAAGTCAGCTGCAGTCACTTGGTATATAAGTATAATCTGTTCAACTGCTCTAACTCAGCCCGGTTTGATTGTGTGCCCAGCAGTGGCTCCAATGTTTTTTAGCTGGGGAGGGAGGGGTCAGCAAAAAACCCTCCAGAGACTCTGTGTGTGGGCATGGAGGACAGCTTTAAGAGGGCAGGATTGTGCAAACAAAGCCATGCTGAATGAGTAATTTTCAAGACATTTTGAGCAAGAGAATATTTAGTTATTTTTGAGAAAACAGAAGATGGTTATCTGTAAATATCCTTGCAACATCCTTCTCTGTATCATCCTTCTCTGAAGCACGTTTGGGGTAGCTGGAGTTGCCCCATGCTTGTCTTTGAAAGGTTGGGGCAGCCCATGAAACCCTGTGAGAGTGGTTGCAATGAGGGCACCAGGACCCACTAAAGCATTCCCAGATCTTTTTTTTTTTTTTTTTTTTTTTTGTGCTTTTAGCACAAAACATCATAACCAAGAGCATTCAAATGCAGAACTGCACAATGAATTTGCAGAAGTGGCCACACAAATAAAAGAGGAGTGTGGAGGGAGTACTGCTCTCTCCCAGGTTGGAGCTCAGGCTGGTGCACAGCCCAGGTTCAACACTCACCTCACTAACTCTTAGAAATCCCACCAAGCTCTGGTTTCCATGGAGCAATGAAAGAGGAGAGGGACAACAGGAGAAGAGACTGCTTGTGCTTGCCCCTCTTTTACCAGGGCTAAAGTGACTCGCTGTTGACACACTCACAGAAAATTAGGGTGTGTAAGGTTGTATTTTTTCAAATGTCAGAAAGGTTTGAGAGCTGATTTTAGGTGAAATTGGGAGCTCTGAGCCAATGCAATCACTATATATGGAACCAGATGGAAACTTTTTTAAAATTGGGATTATCATTTATGGATCCGTGTGTCAAAGGCAGGAAGTTGCAGCTTCTGGTTCTTGGGCTTGTTGGGCAGTGCTGTGAATGGGTGTTTGTCTGGCTGTGAACTGAGAAAAACCCTAAAGGTCATCAGGATTTAATTATATATAACTCTTATTCAAAATGCATAAGCATTGAGAATATGTGAAATTCATTATTATTACTATTATTATGCGTTTCTGCTTTTGAAGGATGCTCAGGAAGACGTGGGAAATACATATCTACTGTAATCCCACAAACCTCTCACCTGCAAAGAAAGGGAGATGACACAAAGTAGACTAGTCTGGATACTTCTATGATCAAACTGCAATTTTTCCCTTCTGAAATATTGTGGGTCAATTTCATGCTGAATTTAAATATCTGCAGAATCATAAGTTTAATCTAGATAATGTATTTTGTAAGTTTTCCTGATTTAATTTCCTGGCATTATTTCTCCGTTGTGCGCTGTAGGCTTTGTTACATAGAGCCCTGAGATGATTGATAAAAATAATTTTATAATGAAATGTGAATTAACACTAATTCAATTTGGTGGGTTTTGGAGATGACAACTATTGATATATGGATTTTCTTGTTCCTCAGGAATATACAGTCAATAGCAATGAAATTGGGATTGATCAATTAAATTGTCTTATTTGTGTATGTAGCTCCTCTCATGACTCATAATTTTCCAAAATATTCATAAATTTTAGGGATAACAATTATCCCAATAACTTAGGATCAGTCCACATGTTGTCCAGAGAAGCTGTGGCTGCCCCTGGATCCCTGGAAGTGTCCAAGACCAGGTTGGGCAGGGCTTGGAGCAACCTGGGAGAGTGGAAAGTGGAGCGTGGTGGGATGGGATGAGCTTCAAGACTTTTCCAACCCAAACCATTCTGTAATTCTATAATTCCATGATTCTATATCACTGTGGTTGTAATTATAGTCAACCATTTAGCTCACGACTTATGGTTTCCAGTGAGTACCCCGAATCATTTGAGGAAATGCAAGATAAACATAGAACACCACCTTTGGTAGCTGATTTTTTGAATAGCTTTATCAGTTTTGCTATCATTAACACTGGAAAATAAACATTCTCAGGGTTGTGTGCACATGCAAGCAAAATTTGGAAAAGGGAAAAAAAAATAAATCAAGTCTAATTAACCAGTTGTGCCAATATATTGTATGGGAAATTCATACTTAAAAGGGGTTCAAAGCCATTTAAAGAATGCATTTATCCATGAAGAAAAAGCAGAGATAAATGCAACTCTATCAGCTGCAACAGTAAATTATGAATAAAAGATCATCTATGCCATTTATGGCATCTTCAAACAGTGAGTACCAAAATGAGTTTCTGTGATGGCATAACAAGGTGTTTCAATCTCAGGATCCTATCTAATGTCCTCTAAAGTCAGATTTAAAATAACTCTTCTAGAATCTGACTTCCTTGAGTCACCGTGGTAAAAAGTAATAGAAGAAAAATATGTTAGCACTTACTGGTCTAGTTAAGAACCACAACATGTAACAAAGCACAAGAAACATGTTATGATCAAGGGAACTGAAATATTTCCAATAAGGGGACTATGCATCCACCATCTCCTGGGATGGAGAATGCAGGAGGAGGAAGAAGAGAAAATCTCACCTGGTTTTCTTGATTTGTTTTCCATGGAACCCAAATAACTTACAGCACAGTACACAGACAACAAAAATCATTACTTTTCAGAGCTCCATATGGTGAGAGAATCCAGGAAAGGAGAAGCTTTCCACCCCCACCAGTAATCCATGTGAACCAAGTTATTTACCTGAACCTTCATCCTCTGATAACTTTGGCAATTACTTGGAAGTCATTAGAAATGTAAGCAAACCCCAAGTGATTGAACAATGGCATTAAAGGTGTCTGTGAAGTGATTACTTGGGTTCAGGCAATGCCCCACATCTCATTTTGCTCCCCACGTGATGTGCTGCTGTCACTGGTGGTGCTGGCCTGGCTCGGGGCTCTTGGGCTGGGCATCCCTTTCGGCTTGCCCTTTTGGACTGTTGGGAGTCAGAGCATGGCTACTTACCCCTATTTCTTCTTTTTTATCCCCCAAAGAATGGAGCCAGAGAGCTTCTGAAAAGGCTTCTGAAAAGGCGGCCGTTCTATAAGGCTGGGAAAGAGGAAGAACATGGGACTTAGGTACACTTGTTTTCCTTTAAGATACACTTTTTCATGCCTCTTGTCATCCAAATAATTTTCAGTTCTTTTGGATGATTTCCCAAAGTTGTCACGACAGAGGAAAAGCCTGGAGGGGATTTAAATTAGGAGGTTTTTTGTTGCCAGATCAATACAGGATTGTCATTCAGTATGTAAGAGGAAAAGTGCAAGTATAAGACACTTGTGAGGGAACTGGGCAGGCAGAAAATAGTTGAGGGGATAGGTAACAGGATAAGAAGGATTTAATCTTGTAACAGATGTCCCCATCTTTTTATTTGCACAGGGCTAAAACCTAAAATGTAAGAAATCTGACAAATTTATGGCTAAGAAAAAGGCTTTAGGTAATTTTTATCTTAAATGACAAGAAGAAAAGTGAAACTGGTCAGTCCAACACTTGTCTTTTTCTTTTTTTCTTTTCCATTTTCTTTTTTCTTTCCTTAATGTAAATTAATAGCAGCCCAGAATGGATACCCATGTTCAATCCTGTACAGATGCAATTCACTTGAGATCTTGCTTCAATCTGGTCATCTCTATTGCTGAGAGGGGGCTGTTATTACCCCACCTCAGGTGATCCTCTGTGCTCAATGCTGATGCTCACAGCCTGTGTGATGATGGAGAGGTGTTTACACCATATAATCACCGGTGGCCAGCCTTGCAGAAAAGGGAAAAGGCAAGAATTTCATAGCTAAAATTACTTTCTCTCTCCCTTTGAGATGGATCCCATCAAATCAATGTTGTGAGAGGTAAAAGAGCGTGGGTGGCCTTTCAGTGTCACTGAGCAAATGGTTGCTATTCTTTGTTGTAAAATGACAATACCATTTCCAGAGCTCTCAGTCAAGGCAACATCATTTCCAGACACTGAATCCTAATTGTTATATTCCTTTATTTTATTTTGAGCTAAATTGATGACAGTGAATAGACAGGAGAAGAAATATGGTAATTCCATTAGTAAAAAATGCACATTAAAGCTGTAACATTTCCACAAGTGGGAAAAAAAATATACCAGGCACTAGTCAGACTACCATGATCTCATGACTTGGCTACGGGGAAGGACCATGTAGTTCATCCTACTCTCACTGAATAAAAGGAATTGGCCACAGAGCTGGTGCTGAGCACAGAACCCAGTTATAAGCACAGCCCCTGAGATCCATGCATGCACTGGGTGGCTGTCCCTGCATCATCCTGCAGTGACGGCAGGAGCAGGTCCCAGAGCAGTACATTGATCTCAGCTGAGGGAGAGGGTTTGCTGGAGGGAGAGGCTGCAGCAGAGCTGGCTGATTCCCAGGGGTGCTGGAGCCTCCCTGGCTGAGCAGTGAACCCAGGGTCCCAAGGGCGCTCCCTCACTCCGGCTCCCACTTGAACGTGCGGCTGGAGACACTCTCGAGATCAATTTTTAGATTAGCTGAATACTTACTCACTGAAGCTGATTATGAGTGGAGGCTGATTATAGTAATTTTGACATCTCTGAACAAGTTTTAGATGCCTCTGATGAGTGCACATCCCTTCCTCCCCAAAATGGAGGCACTAGAAATCAGCGAGCACTCAACAGTGCAAAAGATCTTCCCTTTTGTAGTTTGTTTTTAGACATAGGCTTTAATGTACTCTTGTGTCACACAGATGTTAAAAGGACTAAACACAAATAAGGCCTAGACCAAAGTAACCATTTTAGGCTGCAGAGAAACCCCTGATGTGACCCTACATCATATTATTATTATGTGGGTCAAAATCAAGTACAGCCACTGAGTTTTTAGTAGGATATTCATGATTCTGAAGGTCTTCTCCTTCCTAAATATCTGTGCATTCTGTGTCTCCCAGAAAAATTTCCCTCCTAAGTATTGGCATTCTCTTATAAAAAACAAAATATTTGACAAAATACCCCAAAAAACCCACAAGCAAACAAAAAACCTCAACAAAACACTTTTTAAAGCCCTTATCTAGATGCATCCCAATCTTGAATCTACCAAAATAATAATGTGCCACTAGAAGACTAATTGACATTGCTTCCTTATAGATTTTTGTCCACTAGACATTGAGCAGGCAGATAAATCATATCCTTTTACACTGTACAAAAATATTCTGTCACCAAATAAGTAATATATTCTTATCCCTAAAAACACCATTCTGAGTTTCTCTACATCAAAACCTCATTGTCAGTCTGACTCACATTACCACTTACCTTCTCACAGGCACAGAACGTTTTCCAAAGCCTTCCTATCTGCAACCAGTTATGCAAGTTGGGGGAAAATATAAACAGTTTCTCAGCTTGAGAATAAGGTGTGAATCCACTGCTTAAATCAAGGGTTTACTAAATAAATTTAGAAAATTGCACAGAAGTTCAAGATTTAGAATCACTTTAAAATTTTGAACTAGTTCACTTTCTTCATGCTGGATTATTGAAGGAAGTTGAGGAGCATGACAGGTTTTAGAAAGGAGAGAGATAACCTGTTTATTCATCCAGGTCTCCTTAAGTCCAAGTATTGACTTCTGGTTTGCTATGCTCCCTGAAAAGATCTCTCGAGACTGAAAATATAAGGATGGGCTACAAAATTTGTAATCTTCTAGGACTGGACTTACTCTTGATTAATGAGAGGATGGCATGATGACTCATAGGCACAAGAAATCGAAGTTTTATATTTCCCATCTGCCTTGCCCCAAAAGGAAAGAAAAGTTATATAGATGACAATACTCAACAGGTTTTTGGAGACATATAATATATGCACCATGGAAATGAATGTCCAGAGATCCCAAATATATCCACCTGCAAACCTGGTCAACTGCACCAAACAAACAGAAGGAGAGTTTCCACACACAGTTTGGAATCTGTTTCATGCAGTTTTCTGTGCATGGTTCCTTTTATATTGTTTCTGTCTAGTTCTTGGAAATAATCCTTAGTGATTTCTATTATGTACTGTATTGCCCTTATATTTATACCAGATATAATATTAGACATATCATATGTGGTGATTAAATTTATTCTTTCAATATTGTGGGTATAAGAAGTGAACATTAATTCAGGAGTACAAAACTAACATTTTCTTCCTTTATGTTGCTGTGTTTCTTTTGGGTCCTTTTGTTACATCTACAGAATTAATGAAAACAAGTTCTTTGCTTTTCCTTTTTCTATAACATCTGTTCATATGGAATTGTGAACCACATTTCGCAGAAATGCTCAAAAGATTTCAAATAGTTGATTTAGCTTCTCCCACCTAAATTAAATTTTTAAAATTTTATTTTTTTAATGTATTTTTTTTTTTACTATTCTTGTACAATATTTTGCTCCAGAGATTATTACAGTTTATCTTGCTTATCAATAGCTCACTGACATTTATTGAGCTGGAAATATTGTTTGCTTTTCACTGTCAATCAAAATCTTGTCTCCTATGTCTACCTATCCATTCTGCTTTATGGGAAAAAATCATTACCGGATATAACTTAACACAGAAGTAACTGGTGGATATGGTGGTGTGTTGAAAAGACAGCACATGTAGCAACTACTGTCAGAGATTGAAGAAGTAACCCAAAAGCAAACAGGCTGTGCTACTTAAATACATCTGCTTTCAATTAAAATGAAAATTTAATGCTGAGAGAGAGTCAAGGCAAAAAAATATCTAGAAAGAAATGGCCCAGTTCATTTATATCTGATTTTTATGGTGTCAGCAAGGCATCCTTTGGCTTCAGTTTGAAGAGCATCAAACTTTCTGGTTGTTAACATTTCAGATGTGAGAATAAGAGAATAGATCAGGAATGGTTCAGTAGTGTTGTAAAGAGACAACAGTGGCAAAGCTGGGTGGCAGGCATAGTTCTTCTTCCCAAAGTTAGAGAAATTGGGTGGAATGAGCAGCCTATACAACTAATATCCTAAAAGATCTAATAGGATGTATCCTATGAATGCTGGGCAACATCTGCTCTTCCTCAGAGAAGACAGATTTATCCACATGAAAATTATTTTAATGCTTGAAGGTGACCAGAGAATGCACCAAGTCAAGCAATGTCAGAGGGTGAATGTGAAGCAAACTTGCTGGAGTGAGAGCTGAGAGTGCCCACACCTCCAGGGAGACAGGAGTCACCATCCCAGCTCCCCATGCCTTGCTGGGATACTCTGAACTCTCTCCCATTACTGAAGGATTATCCCATAATCACACTCAATAATCACCTGAACTGATCTCAGTCTATTTTCTCACTCCCAGCCCAGCATTGCTGAGTGACTTTTACACTGGCAGATGGTGATGGGACAAAAAGGGGGAATGGTTTTAAACTGAAAGAGGAGAAATCAAATTACTTTTCAGGAGAAAGGGGGAACCTGTGGAGGTGATGAGGCCCTGGCACAGGTTGCCCAGAGCTGTGGCTGCTCCATCCCTGGAAGTGTCCAAGGCCAGGCTGGATGGAGCTTGGATAGTGGAAGCTGTCCCTACCCATGGAATGAGATGGTGTTTAAGGTTCCTCCCAACCCAAACCCCTCTATGATTCTGTGATTATGTATAGAAAAGCAATTAATTTAGGTGTTGTATGTAGAGAGTGCTCCACTGGAATCCTCCTAACCACTCCTTTAAGGCTCATGGACAGAGGGAATAGGAGCAGCCCTGAGCTGGCTGCCTGGGAGGATAAGCAGGAGTGGTGAAGTTAGAAAACAGATATTAAGTTAACTAAATATGGCAGATCAAGACATATTTCTCTCTTCTATACCCACTCATCAAGAAAACTGTAGTGCTTTTTGTAATAAAGGCATCTATTCTGTTGGAGATGGTCAATTTAAAAACAAATTGTCAGTCTGTGAAGGGCTCCTTACCTATGAAAAACTGGGACCTTAATTTTTTCTTCAAATCAGACAGCTTTTTTATGCAGCTCAATTTCATTACCACTGAGGTGACTTTCAGGGTCACTCTGAGAAAAAAAAATAGCAATTATATTAAATAGGAGAAGAAAATAAGAAACCCTGACTGCTCTGTTTACTTGAATCCTGCCATTCTGTCATTCCAACATGAAAACTGTCCTTGAAGTCTAGTACAACCTACAAAGACAAACAGTGAAGGGAGTTTATATAAATCAAATTGGTGTCATATGATCCCCAAGCCCTGATGTGTTTCTATAAAGTTAGAAGCAAACTCTATTTTAAGCACCAAAGGATTGTGTGGCATCTCTTCTTTTTGCTTTTTTTTTTTCATTGCCAGGGGCATGTCTCTAAATAAGAAGAATATCTTTATCAATAAATGCATTCACCATGTGGTGAAGCACAGCCCAGGCTGAACTCTTATAAATTACCTGCTTGTAAGCTGTGAGTCCAAAGGCTGAGTTGTTCACTTGTCACACTTGGATCCTTTACTGAGAGGAAAATTCTCATCCATACAGTCTTGCAAAAGACAAACCCTAAAAACTCAGCAGCCAAACTCTCCATGTTATCACAGGGAATGGGTTTGGACCACTGTTTGTGTTATTCTTGTTTGAATGCAGAAAAAAACATCAACAAACAACCAAAAACGGCTACTTTTCTTTATCCACAGTGATAAAGTGGTAGCAGAGAGTTCTTCTGAAAGGGAGAGACATTTATTTAGAGGTGAATATATTTTCCAGTACTTCTGGAACCTAAGTTTCAGGTGGAAGAATTAATAGTAACGACAATAGAAGAAAAAAAATAGTTTTATGTTATGCTCAATTTTCTTTCTCATTCTCTTTTGTGCTGCCTTTTATTCTTCCCCTTCCCCTTTCAACCTTTTTTTAGACATAAAATTATTGGTTTTGAAGTTTTCAATTGCAAATAACAAAAACACTAAGAAACCTAAGTCTCTATTGCTTCTGAATCAAGTTATGTCCTTAGATGTGTATTGAGAAGAAAGCCTTCCTATAGAAAAACAAAACAAAACAAAACAAAAAAACAAAACAAAACAAAAAACACAGAGCAAACAAGAAAAAAAACAGGGAGGGGAAAGCCTTTTTCTATCAAAATTTTAAAAATAAAATATCTAGTTTCCTAGCAAGAAAACTGGAGGCACTAGACTTGCATTTTTTATGAAAAACAAATATTCTAAGCACAGCAGCCTTTTATCTGCTTGGCACTGGTTTCATTGTCTATAAAATTATGTGACCTTGGCTATAAACCCCCTATGAGCTGGACTGCATATAAAAATCCCCTTCCCTTAAAACAGATTTGTGTGCTGTTCTTGCAGAAGGTGCATTTGTACTTTCTGCTTCAGCATCGCTCCAAGAACTCCTTTGCAATGAGTCTCTCTTGTACACTGAGTGCACTGGTTAAAAATCACATTTGTTTCAGAGGGACTTAGAATTAAAATTCACATCTATATTCTTTTGCTTTTTAAATTTAATTTTTTTTTTTTAAATTTTTACCTGCAGGTAGCACAGATTCACTCTCATTTAGTATAAATAGTCTTTGCTGGTAACCTTTCAGTTACAAAGAATTCAGCATTCAGACCTATCAATCTTGCACTGCAGAGCTGCCAAGTCTCGTAACAAAAGAGCATTTTGTTTGAAGGGCAAACCAAATTGACTTGTGTTTCCAATAACTGTAATGTCCGGCTTCTTATCAGTATTAATAAGAAAATGCAAATTGCATTCCTGTCAAAAAAAAAAAAGAAAATGAAATAAAAGAAAAAAAGAGTTGAAACAAGCAGTACAAGCAGTAAATTGCTTTCAATATGCTATTATATTCAGTTTCTCATTTTCAGCTATACAGTAGTTTACTTAAGGTGAGCAAAAAGAGCAATCAATGCAAAAAAGGGCCAAAATGTTCCAAGTCTGACTTTTAAGTATGAGCAAACAGAAGAACATAATGGATAATTGTAGCAGAAATAATAGCACATAGCAATATGTAAATCATCAGCAGGTTAACCGTTAATCTCTTTATTGGGATTTTTATTTAAAATAAAAACAAATCTCTTATTAAATATGCAGGAGTTTAGAAATTCTAACATACCCTTGGACAATGATCAACACTTAATTAATCAATTTTCTGTCTGCGTTGTAAAAACAACTTCTGCTTTATTGCTTTTTGGAAACAAAATTAAAGTGAAGCCATATAAAAACTATTATAAGGGAGAACTTTTGGCTTGCAAAATGTTCCCTCTTTGACTAAATTGTGCCATCTCTGTTTCTTTTTTGATAATATTAGTCAGAAAGCAATGGCTTTACTCTTTTTTTTTGTTTGTTTGTTTGTTCACATACCATATCTGGTAGATTAAAATAAGCTTCTAGAAATTCACAGTGATCCAAGTTAAAAACAAAAAAAAGTTAGTTCTTGTACGAATTCCGAAAAAGTGCAGGTAAAAAAAACACTGTCAGATTTTATAAACATGTGAACCCCAACACCTGTCCCATTCATTCTCTGGCCAATTTTTATACATGTTTAATTTATCTAAGAGATCTGTAAAATCCACTCTGATAGAGCCCAGTAAAATGAAAATAAATTTCACCTCAGAAAATGAACCCAGATGGAAAATTTGGGAAATTCAAACCAAATGAGTATTAGTATAGTTGAAAAGCTGAACTTGAATTAATTCATTTATCCCTCACTCAATTTTTATTCCTTAAAAATATCAGAGTATAATTGATATCTTGACGCTTTTGAAGTCAGTGAATTTAAGCGTGCTGAGGGTTTTATTTTATGTCTCTTTCAAAATAGCCTAATGTTAGATAAAGTGATTGAAAGAGTATCAGGCAGTTATAAATAGTTTAGCTACATTGGGTTTTTAATTCCCTATGTCCTCTGCCTTAAAGCCGATTTTAATGAGGAAGGTATTGTCACATCTCCTTATCTCTTGTATATTCATGACTCTAGAATGTTCAGATAATTCATTTCTCACTAATCAAAAAGCCCAGGAAAATATCGATAGAATTATTCAAATCCGTAAAATTTCACAAGCACTTCCATGGGAAAGGCCAAAATTAATGGCAGCACTTCACAAGCAGAGGTTAATCACAGTTCATTGGAGATGGAATATGGAATTTTCATGGATCCACTGCTCAGGTGTTGCAGAGAGATGCTCGCAGTTCTTGCTGTTGACTTTTGTTTCCAAAAGAACCAAATAATGCATCAAATGCTAGAAACCATAGCTACAGTGGATCTCTGCACCCACTGCAACAATTTTTGAAGGCTAATTCCTGCAAAGCCGGGCATGGTGGAGTGTTCAGCATGACTCAGAAAGGGACAAAATCTCTCCATTCTGTTTGAAAATTATTCCTTGGAGCATCAGAGATAGAATTGGGGACTACATGTCCCATTGTGGCTTTTTGCATTTGTGAACTTGTCAATATACAGAGTGCTTTGGGTGCTTGAACTTGGTTTTATGTCTGGCATTAAAAGGGAATTTATCTTATTCTTTAAAGGTAAAATTCTCTCCACGATGGCCCACACAAAATATTTGCATTCATTTGCATCACTTACCACGAGTGAGTAATAAGCCCTGTGCTTCTCTCAATGTTGCAAAAAAAGTTCTCCTTAGAGAACCTAAAAGAATTCACTGCTCTCTGAATCCATGGATTGTGCAAAGTCACCCCAGGATGATTCACTCTGCCCACGACACATGGCAGAGCTCTGTCCGTCGGGGCTATTTGCTGTGCTTGTTCACACATCAGAAAGCCTCGTTCTCTGCAGCCTCAGAGTAAATTCAAATTGAAATTCAGTTTTGATGTCTGGTCCCCTACTTCTTTTTTAGATTAATTTTAGATTATACCAGTCAAAATATTTCCTGCATCCCATTAATTCCAGCAATGGGATCTCATGGTATACACTGCAGCCAGTGCTTCCAGAAAGAAAAGGTGAAAATATCAATTGTCCTACAAGAAGTTAATGCACAATCTGTGGCTTCATGTGAAATTTTCTAGTAGGACCTATATTCACAGGGCATATAAACTTAGTCCAAGCTGGTGAATCAAGCTGTGTGAAATTGCTGCACATCACAGCTAGAGTGATTCTATTATACATTTTTCCTTATCAAAATTGTGGATATGCTACAGCTGAGCATTGCTTTGAGTGTTGGGCATCCTTGTGAAGGAGACCCATGGTCTTACAGGCAAACAGAGCTGATGCTTGTTAAGAAAACCCTAAATAATTCCACGCAATCTCTCCATTCAGCTCGTGTGCTGTGCAATGCTAAAGGACATCTCGCCTTCTTTAGTGTCCCTCCTGCTTCTGCCAAAATGCCCCTGTCAGCACAAACGGCGGCGGGCAACCTGCCCTGACTATCCTGGAGACCAAGGGGAAGTGATTGATTATCCAGAGAGAGCTCAGCATTCCACACTGGCCACAAATATCCCTGTCCCTCCACATCGACTGGTACAGGGGAGAGAAGGTGCTCTTACCAGGAGGGAGCTCCTTAGAAAAAGAAAAAAAAAAAGAAAAAAAAAAAGAAAAAAAAAAAAAAAAAAAAAAAAAAAAAAAAAAAAAAAAATGCTCCTTGGTACTGCTAAATTTTTTATGTGGTTGTCTTCCAGAATAAGTCTCAGGTGTCCTCAAATATTAATACTTGTAAGAAATGCCCAGATTAGCAATTGCATAAATCCTTCTCCCGGACGGAAGTTGCAGCCTGTGGGATCACAGCCGATTAAAAAGATTGTTCCAGCCACAGTCACCTTTGCCTCCAGCTGGTGCCAGGTGCTATCAGCCAAGTTAGAAGCCAACACAGTGTGCAAAATATGATCCTCTGGGGGGCAAAATCTGACTCATCTCTCTCTCAGTGTCCCAGCGTGCTGGATATGAGTGAGGCACCGCGGGACGGGAGAATGAGGGCAGATTGCGGCAGGGAGGATAAAACTGCTCCGTGAAAGCTTTTAATACATTTTAACTAAGAGACTTGGGGCTGTATCTTGTTCTCAATTTTGTATTGACCTTTATGAGGTTTTAAAAGAGAGCAGATTTTCCCTGTTCTTAATTTATGCCACTTACCAAAGATCCCTGGAGTCAAATCTGTGCTAATTTACACAATGTGCAGATCCTCTAAAGACAGTGGGTTGCAGTGTAAATTAGAGCATAAATCAGGTCAGAATTTGGCCCCTGATGAAGAGCCAATGGAAAGATGTTGTCTTAAATGATTCAAAAGAAGCAGCTAAGCCTATTGATTTTCATTTAAATGAATCACGCTTGGAATAGATCTCAAAATGTTATTAAAAACTGAAAGAGAATGCTCTTTATTCTACAAGATGGAAATATTTAGCATATCTACTCTCTTGTGACCTGAAGGGAAAAGCTGTACTGACAGCAAGAACCAATTCCTAAACAGTCCCTGAAAATTAATATATTCTATGAATAACAGAACCAAAATTTGTTATTAAATACCTAGATAATTTGGAAATAGCTAAGCAAAGGGAGCATAAAGAGAACCTATATTTTCTTGTTTGTTTGTTTGTTTGTTTGTTTTTTAATGCTAGGATCTTCATGATTGACTACAGTATTTCTTCCAAGGCCCTGGGTATCTTTGCCATCTCCACATATACATAATTTATCATTTTGGAACAAATTCATGGCTAGTTTTCACAGGTGCAGTCACATTAATTTCACACCTCTGAATTTAGCTCTTTGCTGTGTATCTGGAGACCATTCATCAATATTCTCTGGAAAGTAGCTTGCTCCCTTCTCAACAAATAACCACATCAGCCTCTGATATTTCCAGCCACAACAAATTCCACTTGGTGGCTTTCATTTTTATGTGTATATTATTCTAAATATAGGAAATATTTTAGCAGATTGGAGGCAGGGTATATAGGAGCTTCTATGGCAAACTTTAAATAAATTGGTTTTGTGAGGAGACCTTCTCAGCTGGTTATTACATCAATAAATCAAGAAGTATCGAATGTGGAAACATTAATCAGATTTTGATAACGTCTTCTGGAGTCATTCAGAACAGCTGACATAAAATAGCTGTAATTACATATTGTGGTATTGTGTCATGTGTTTCATATTTCATAACATTTATTCTTAGGGAATGTCTCAACAGTCTCCTATTAGTAGGAGACCATTATCCTTTGACAAAGGGTTATTTTTCTATTCTACTGACATTAACTCTTAATTATCTTACCTTTTTTATTTTTTTTTTTAACAGCAATAAATTAAAGTAAATGAAGATTATGGAAATCTCTCTGACAAATACCCTGTGACTATTACCTTAAATGCTCAGGGCTAGAGAATGAAGTTTAGTGTGTATGAGCTCAAAGATGCTATTTACTACTTTAACATTTTACAAGTCATACATTAACATTTAGCAAGTCATAAAAAATTTACATCTTTAAGCGATTTGTACTTAATAGGTTAGTGATATGCATTTCATTCAGGACGCTGGGGAAAGAATCTATAAAACAAAGGCATTTTGCATTGTCTGCAAATTGTCTATACTGCTGGTGGGTCAAACCATCAAACCCCCAGGAGGAGTCTGGTGTGCTGCTCCTCTTCCTCCTCTGCTCCTCTAGAATATCTCTGGCTGAGAGATATTCTCCATGGGGGTAACAACATGCCCCTGGTACAAACTCTCTTAAAGTTACTCAGTTTAAAGTGGTTGCAATTTAAGGAAATAGGCTTAAAATAATCCAGCAACAACTACAACAAAATTAGGGAAGTGGATGTATATATCCACTGGGATAAATATTGCTGTATGATATCAGTGAATATTTGCCCTGTTTCTTTTCAGGAGGTTCCTGCAGTTGTTTTAGGTCACATTCGATGTGCTCTGATAGATGGGTTGTTAAGGGCACAAACTTTGTGTCAAGATCCTGGTAACCAAACCCTGGCTCTGCGAATCAGTCACATCCATCCTTAACCAAGCTGGTGCCACTAGGTGGTACCCAAGAATGTGAACCATAGACAGTCACTTTCTCAGGATTTCCCTACTTTTGCAAAGGAAGGCGCTTCCTCTGGGCTTCAGGAAAAGACTGTCACATTCTCATCATCTTTCAGGGGATGTCAGAGGCACAAATTGAGGCCAAATCCCTGCTAGATGTGATCCTGTTCTCCCAGTTCCCAGGCAGCAGCACCGAGTGCTGCCACAGCCTTTCCCTAAACACAAACTACTAAAACCTAGTGAAGAGGTATTCAAGACGAGACTGCAAGCTGGAAATTCTCCATACAAAACCAGAATGAGAATTAATTTGTGTAAATTCTGAGCTTCTTTCAAGTATATTCTGAATAGGAAAAACACAGAGATAGGTTTTCCAGATACATAGTTCCTACTAAATTATTTACTCTGCTCTATTCATGATTATATAAGCTAATTTGGACTTGCTGCTGTTTCACTGTTTGCATGTCTTTGCACTGACAGCTGAAAAATGAGCATGATGACAGTACAGAGTAGGATGTTTAGACAGCAAAACACAGCAACAATAACTAGTGAAATGTTTCCTTCAAAATATCCCTATTAAATATTGTAAGTTTTTTTAAAGAATTCGTTTTAGACATGACCTCTACTTCTCTAAAGTTTCTCTCTTCTATGATACAACTGTTAATTACTTATCCTTTAAATAAAACACATCTTAACTCATGGAAAGCCTGGGACTGGGTTCTGCAGGATAGTCTGGTTTTTCCTTTGAGAGATCTCCTGGGGAGCAGCTTGGTGTTACAAAAGCTCTTCAGCATTTACCCTGTGGAGTTTCTTTCACATTGCACTGTTGTGGAGGGATCTGCACAGCATTTGTGGCATGGGGGGAGCAGGCAAAAGTGTAAAATTACTGTGAAATCAGGGAACATGTGCTCCAATCCTGCTGCTGTCTCAGGAGGGGCATTAAAAAGATATTCTCTGAAGAAATATTAATATCTTTGTGTCACAGACTTTAAGAGATGTTTTGCTGTTTGCTTGGTGATACTAATGCTTTTGGAAACTAATTTTTTCAGTTAATCTTTGAAACAGAAATATTGGTTAGATCATCCCATATCTCCTCCAAAATGAGACATTTTATAAAGCACTTGGATCAAATCTGATCTTGTCCCCTTGTTTTTTATAAGGTTTCTCTCCTCTGTCTAGTTCTGT
This sequence comes from Phainopepla nitens, assembly GCA_013400175.1. Lineage (NCBI taxonomy): Eukaryota > Metazoa > Chordata > Aves > Passeriformes > Bombycillidae > Phainopepla > Phainopepla nitens. The sequence continues at coordinate 2,102,872 of VXBQ01006036.1, read as the reverse complement.
CTTTGGAGAGCAGAGGGAAAGCATTTTATAAGCACTGTACATTTTTCCTGTATCTCTGCCACCTTCTAGATTAAAAAGGACTGTTCTAAAATGTTTGCAAATAACTTCTTTTTACCCTCTTCCAGTTAGAGAACAAGTAAACATTTTTTGCATGTTTTGATATTGATCTCGCTTTCCAATGGCTGAGTATACATCTACACCTACATCTACATCTACACCTACATCTACATCTACATCTACATACATATATATATATACATATATATTTTTTAAAAATATATTTATATATATAAAAATAGTTGCAATTTCCTTTGGGGTTAGAAAAACTTTTTGCTCAGCTGATCCTTTTGAGCATGGCCTGAAACACAGGCAAACCCAGGACACAAAAATCCTGCCACATCCCGTTGAGAGCGGCACACGGTGCCATCTGCAGTGCTGCTGTTCTCCAGGTTGCTCTTTTCCCTGGGGTGCCATCCCCTGCCTCCTGGGTGGATGGCAGAGTTCAGAGCTGTCACTCTTTCATCCCTCACAGGCCATTCAGCACCTGCAACTCCCAGTTTAAAAGACCGTGGGGACTTGGAGCAGCCCGCAGAGGAAGAAGTATCGCGGTTAATGCTCCAGCTGATATCAAAGCTGGTGAGGTTAAAGCTGCTCATTTGAAATGTGGGAGTAGTAGCTCTGGCTGTGGGTGCTACCAACGTTTTTTATGTCTTTGTGCAAAATGGTGGGGGGGGAAGGACACGGGAATATTCTATTTTGCTTATTTTTTAGTAAGGGGTTTTAGGAAATCCTGATACACAGTCTGAAAAGGTCTTATTTGGTGGGAGGATCTGTAAAATTCAGGCCTGAAGAAATAGATGTAGCTACCCTGCATATCTATCTCAATTTACTGTCTATGGTGTTAGAGGAAAGAAACAGAATTATTTTCAATAAATTTTACACATAACTTGACATGCAATCAAGCGCATCAACATTAGCAATCAATTAGGAGCTCAATGCATGGTTCTGAGTAGCTGTAAATTACTGCACACTAATGGCTCTTAAGCAAACCTCCAGAGCAGGTTCAGCTTTTTTTCACTAATAAAGCAGCAAATATCACAAAGCCACAACAGGGGAAAATGTTCAAATTAACTTAATCTATTTTAATTTTCAAATAAACAAATCTTACTTATAGAGCAAATAGCAGCAACAAAAGCAACACGATACTTTCCAAATCCCTCTGGACCATTTAGAATATTATAGCACAGGAAATACTTTTCCCCATCCCTTTCTCTCTCTTTCATCTGAAAAGGCTGTCACTCCAGTTGTGCTGGGAGATTTCTGTGGGCTTTTTTCTGTTTGATTCTGTTTTCCCTTTGCACTAAAACTTTACCATATTTAAGGGATAAGAAGTCTGTTGCTTTCCCATCCCCATAAACTTGGCTCGTTCTCACTAAAGTCACTAGGAAAATATATCAGGAAAAAATGACATTAAGACCTTTTATTTATTTACTGCCTTTCTGCAGCTCTATATGAGACACATAAGTTTTAGAGTCAAGCATATCTCTGACAGCCTCCCTGAGATCATCAGGATCAGATCTGCTAAGTAAGAAGATGAAATTTTTAAGCCTTTTCTTGAAGCTTCATCATCATTAATGGTACATACTTCACTGAAAGTTTCTTCAGAAGTATTATGTCAAATGCTGACTTCATTGCACATATGTCACACACTGATATCATTATTATTACTTAGGTCTTACTGGAAAGAAGTTGGGGCCAAAGTACTTAATTTACTTAATTAATTGTTAACTGTTTGACCAAGTATGTCTTCCATAGGGAAGATGGGACTACAATGAAGTGAGAAAAATTTCCTAGGGCTTTAGATCAGGTATTAAGTAAAACAGTTATATCTTTTGGAAAAATGAGTGTCAGCTAATGCAGAACTTCTTTTTTTTATTCAGAAGATTCATTAATATTCTTGCTTATGCTGGAATATGAGCAAAAGTCATTCACACATACACACAGCCTTCCTTTTCCCTGGATTTCCAGTATGCATAATTCACCTTTAAAACCAGGTATTTTAGAAAAACATCATGATATTGATAAAAATTCTCCTGTCTTGTGCATTGCGATAGTGAAATCTGAATGAGTGTCCCTTGCACTGGTCATGAAGAGAAGTATCTGGTGGCTGATAACACTACTCTGCAGTTATTTACAGAGGAAATAATTCCACTTTCTCTGAGGATTAAATGTTTGCATTTATTCAGGCAGTTTTACTGACATATAATGAAATGTGATTGTGAATGAAGCTTTAGCACATTTACATGTCTGTCTATTCCTTTCTGTTGTCTTCCTAAAAAGGCATTAATCCTCCTGTCTATCCCAGTCAATATTAGTTTACTCATATATTCTTTAGTTAACTTTAGGAGGTGGAAGAGGACATGAGTCTTCCTTATTACAATGTATAATGCTGAAAAATATAAAACTATAGAAAGAAAAAAAAACCCAGAGAATCATGGAATGGTTTGAGTTGCAAGGGACCTTAAAGATCAGCCCATTCTAATCCCCTGCATTGCCAGGGACACCTTCCACTACCCCGGGTTGCTCAAGCCCTGGCACTGGACACTTCAAGAGTGAGGCAGCCACAGCTTCCCTGGACAAACAGTGTCTATGTCTTATCATCCTCACAGTCAAGAATTTCTTCCCAATATCCCATCTCACCCTCCTCTTGCTCAGACTGAAGCCATTCCCCCTTGTCCTGTCACTTCATGATCTTGTCCAAAGTCCTTCTACAGCTTCAGGCATTTGAAGGGGCTCTAACACCTCCCCAGCTCTCCCAGGCTGTCTCTGGAGCAGAGGGGCTTCAGCCCTCAGAGCATCTTCGTGGCCTCCCCTGGACCCACTCCAACAACTCCATGTCCTTCCTGTGTAGGGCCCAGAGCTGGATGCAGGTGGGGTCTCACCAGAGCAGAACAGAGGGACAGAATGACCTCCCTCACCCTGCTGGCTTTCAGAGCACCCTAGGGGGAAAAAAAAAAAAAAGGTAACCAAAGGCTCCCTTTTCCTCTTTTTCTGAATACACATCCTACCTTCTTTTACAGCTCAGGAGCACAATGATTCCAAAAATGCAACTGCTGAGACACATTGGTTTGCTTATTTAGAACCTGCAAAGGATCACATGGGGACAACAGGGCTTTATGTAGGTAATTTACACAACATCTAAAATGCATTGGAAGGCAGTTCTACTCCTCAAGGCAGCAACTTTGTGCTGTCTTGAAAAGCATGTATGCCCTTTAGCACACATCAGTGTGCAAAAATATGGAGATGAGCCACTCAGTGAGTTCATCCCAGGAGTTTCTTTTGGCTTCTCCAGTGGTTGCTTCTCTCTGTGCTGCCTGGGAAGCCTGAGGCACTGGTGGTGTGAGGTGCTCCTCAACTGCCTGCCAGTGTCCCCTCAGCACTTCTTACCTCTTCTTTCCATTTATTCCATCAGAGATAAAGCTGTGGGAAAGATAACTTAGCCCAAAATCTCNCAGCCCTCAGAGCATCTTCGTGGCCTCCCCTGGACCCACTCCAACAACTCCATGTCCTTCCTGTGTAGGGCCCAGAGCTGGATGAAGGCGGGGTCTCACCAGAGCAGAACAGAGGGACAGAATGCCCCCCCCCCCCCTGCTGGCTTTCAGAGCACCCTAGGGGGAAAAAAAAAAAAAAGGTAACCAAAGGCTCCCTTTTCCTCTTTTTCTGAATACACATCCTACCTTCTTTTACAGCTCAGGAGCACAATGATTCCAAAAATGCAACTGCTGAGACACATTGGTTTGCTTATTTAGAACCTGCAAAGGATCACATGGGGACAACAGGGCTTTATGTAGGTAATTTACACAACATCTAAAATGCATTGGAAGGCAGTTCTACTCCTCAAGGCAGCAACTTTGTGCTGTCTTGAAAAGCATGTATGCCCTTTAGCACACATCAGTGTGCAAAAATATGGAGATGAGCCACTCAGTGAGTTCATCCCAGGAGTTTCTTTTGGCTTCTCCAGTGGTTGCTTCTCTCTGTGCTGCCTGGGAAGCCTGAGGCACTGGTGGTGTGAGGTGCTCCTCAACTGCCTGCCAGTGTCCCCTCAGCACTTCTTACCTCTTCTTTCCATTTATTCCATCAGAGATAAAGCTGTGGGAAAGATAACTTAGCCCAAAATCTCCTATGGCTTTGCAGTTTAAGGAGAAGAAGTTCACTTACATCATGCTGCTCTATTTAAATCCTCTAATCTGAACTATGAAGAGGAAATCAAATTAAAGGTTGAGTCAGTCAGAATTATGCATTACATTCACAAAAAATAAAACATCCAAATCTCTATATTACATTAAAAATACACTAAAAGAAAGTTAAGTTAGCAAAATCCAACACTTAGAAGCATGGAAATACCATAAAAATCATTGCTACCTTATGCCACTTCAAACTAAGCCTCCTTCTGCATATAAAATATAATACTGCCTTTTAACAGCAGCTTTTTGTTCCTTTTTCCACAAAACTTCTCCCTTGCTGCTTCACGGTATTAGTCTCTCTTTGCTTTATCTCATGTGTCCTTAAATCTTCTTACTTCTTCATTTACTCCTGCTTTTCTCTCTTTATCTTTTCTGTGTCTCAGAAACCACTGAAATCTCCTCTTCCAGTGCTGGTCAGCCCTTGTAAGAATTATTTTTTGGTACGAATTTGTAGATGTGGAGCTGTTGATGAAGGGCGGAACTCAAAGCCTGTGGTGTCCCACGAGGGGTTAGCCTGATGCTGTGGAAAGTTTGCTTTATAGTTTATTCTTTATTTAAACTATGAAAGATCATTACCTGGACATGCAGTCACTTAGGTAAAAAAACCCATTTAGAACTGGAGATGTTACGCTGCAGCCCAAGTTCCTCATGGGAGCATCAGTGCATGTCATTGGCCTGGGCAAATTAGGGACAAAAGCAGTGAAAAAGATGATATCAAAATACTCCAAGGAGATATTTTCTCTCTAATCCCTTTCAAGTATCCAACCTTAGGGATCACTCCTAACAAGAGAGGGTAAAACATTTTTAAACAGATGTGCAGTTTCGAAATTTACACTGTCCCTTTAACAACTTCAACAGTTGGAGGGTTTTATGTAGGTGGGTGAATCTGATGCTAAATAGTTAAACCTATTTTAACTAAAAACTTGTGACTTCCAAAATAAAATCTTGGCTATAGAAGAAAATAACAGCAATTGGAAACAAAGCACAGAGGAATGGGCCAGCTCTAATTTATGCAGGTCCAAGGAGGCTCATCTATGTGCTTTATTTTTTATTTGTTTTTTTAATGTGAATAATTTAGCCAAGTTTCTGATAACTGTCTCAGTTGGAATAAAAGGTTTCCACTACTGTTATGCAGCAAGTTCAGCCTCTCATGGGTCAAAGATGTTGGAAAACTTCTACTAAGCACAGTCTGGGGCCTCCAGCACTGGGTATCTGCCACGTTCTGCACTGACCAGTGTGTCCTGTGCTGCACCAGCACATCTGTGTGCACCCTGTAAAACCACTGTGGGCTGTTTCTTGGCTTGCAAAAGCTGCTAGATCTGCAAATGCAAATGTATTCACATTAATTAGAATAAATGACCACGTGGTTGCATCGTTAACTAAGTTCCCAAACTCCCAGAGAAGGAAGCTTCTGCACAGTCAAACACTGCAGAATTTGCATCTGAGAGAAGCGTTTTAGGTTTCTGTATATTTTACCAACAATTAAGGAACTGAGCTGGCACTTTCCTTGCACATTTGCAATTTAAATCTAAAATTTTGGGCCAACCCAACATGTTTTAGTTCCCATCTTGGTGGTCAATTCACAGTGGTGAAGAGAGTGATCTTGTGTGTGATGATGGTAGAATTTAGAACAAGAATTAGCTACATTGCCTCACAGAAATTGTTTGTCTGGAAAGGATAATTTTTGTGGGCAGCCTCTGCCACTGTACAGCATAAGGTGATATTTGATATATCTCTGTGTGTAATCAAACAGAGAGGGGGAGGGCGGCAAAGGAGCCAGGCCAGCAAAACTGGGTGAGGAAGCCACAGGGCTTGGATTCAAGAGCCCACAATCATCTCCTCCAAAGGAGAGTGCAATTAAAACCTGGCCTGAATTTTTAATTTTTACATATCACCCTGCAGCAGATCAGCCAAGGAAGGCTGGTGACACAAACAGCAGCCCTGCCAGAGATACACTGCTCCTTTTGGGTCAACAACAAACCACTGCCTAAAATTTCCAAATATTTTCAGTAATCATCATAATCCAAAATTACAACAGGCAATTCCACTCCATGTGTCAAAAAAAGAGCCCTGATTTCTGTTCATCCTTGCTATGTGTACTTGGGGAATTAGCACTGGCCATTGGGGAAAGCCAAGAGAATAAACAGCCACTGAGTGCAGGCAGTTCCTACAACAGAAAAAATTATTATTCCCAGAAAGGGAATTGGAGAAATCTTAATAAATGGAAATTCTCGAAACCACACTTTCCCTGGGGCCAGTCCTGCAGGAGGTTTGATCTGCTCTGCAGTTTCATCTCCGAGCAGGGATGTTCCTGTACACAGCATTAAACCCTTTAAAATTATCTATCCTTCATACATTTAGTAGAGGAACTATATATTTATATCCAACCTTTTAATCTGCTTACCTCTGTGAAAATACTGCATCCAGAGCTCTCATGTCCACACTCTTAGTGCTATACACTTCTTTATAATTTAAAACCTTTTAACCAGATTAAATAGAAGAATATATACTATGAATAGTTTGAACATGAGAATATTAAAGATAATCATGATTTCTGTGTTTCAAGATTACTGGCTGCATAGCCTTGTGCTGTGTCTTGGTAAAGCCCAAGAACAGTGGCAGGTCTGAAATACCTAATTAGAAATATGAAAGAAATGAATTATATAAGTTTGAATACTTTGGGCTTCTGCTTGTAATCTATAACATACCAGCAGTTTTAATGCAGGTGAGATGATATGATTATTAACCTTCCACTCAGACCAAATTTAATTTATATTTCTCAAGGCTGGCTACCAAATCCTCCCCCAATCTTGGAAGTCTCCTAACAACAAAAGTCATTACTACACTTTTAACCAACCAGATGTGTAGAACTATGAACTTATATGAAGATGTGGCAAAAGTTATGCTTTTTAGTAGCATGTGGGAATATTTCAAGTAAAGAGACTTTATTGAATTGTCTGCTATGTAACATTTTGGTGAGAAGTGACAGGAGGTGTCTGTCTGAAGAAGGGGAGTGCTGCTGTTAGTTTAGCTTTGTCCCTATTAGAATAATTTAATACTAATATCAGAATATAACCCTCATAGTGGGGATCCTTGGGGGTAGATATCAAAATGATAATCCTCCCTCAAAGAAGGAAATCATGCAGCCCTAATCCTGCCTGCTGCCTCAGAGGGACAGGACCTGTGCTGCCCCATGTCCATGCACACATCCCACTCCAGCCCAGGATGAGCCTGCACAGAGCAGCTTGGCAGGAGCAGACTTAAAGTTTTAAAAAACACAATTGCATGACAGTTAATAGAAAACTCAATTATAAGTCACATCACATTAAAAGAAATATGACAAGAGGAGAAAACAACTCATGAGACAACTATTATCCAAAGATGTTTCCAATTACAAATCTCAGCACAGCTTGAGCACCTGGGCTATTCATCCTGAGAGCTGATTACAACATCATGATATGAGTGATACAATGACTAATACAGTATCAGGACCAGCATCTCCCACTCTATTTTTTCAGTATCGTGTAAGTGGAAAGTGTTTAATTAGAAAGCTTTCAGTATTCATTTTCTAACTTAATAAGCTTTTCTGGTTGATAACAACCTTATTATGTGTTGGGAATAGATGCTTAGCCAACCCAAAAATATCTTTTTTTCCCCTTCTTGTCTTTTAAGAAAAACAAGCAGATATCTTTCCCATCCATTGAAATGCTGTTATTAGATTTGACTCATTTTAATAGAGCTGTGTCAGTTCAATTAGTGTAAGGGCAAGAAATGACAAATTATATTCTAGGTTTTGTAAGTGTAATATCAGGGATAAAACAGTGTAATTCCAGGCTATATATGCAATTTTTCTGGCGCTTTATGGTAAATCTGGGGAAATGTGTGAGGCAGTGGATCTATCTCTAAAATTCCGTCTTGTGTACAGCAATGCTTGACCAAAGTTTTAACATTTCATCCAAATGAAGCTCTTTCATTGCTATTAAATAGATGTACTAATTTCTTCCAGTTTCAGCAAAGTCACTGGTTCCTACCAGGTACCTCCTGAGTAAGTTATAAGTGTTGCAGTAAATTACTGGAGGATTTTATGCCAAAATTCCTCTTTTTTGTTTGTTTGACATGAGATTTAAATTACACCACATAGAAATTGAAGCTTCTGGAGCTCATCAAATATAAAGCTTTTATTTTTGTTCCAAGGAAACTTGTAGTGAAAATGATGGGGTTTGCATCCTTTATGTTCCAAAAGCTTTCTTTTGCCTTTCTTAATAGCTGCTGGGAAGAAAGAGAATTTACGTAAAAGGGACTCCTTGTCTTCTTAAGTGTTAATTAACATTTTCCTCAGAGTTTCCATTCAAGATATGGCCTTATTTTCAAGAGTGAAAACCTGGGGCTTGCTTTGGGTTGTTCTTCTAAGTAAAGACAGAGAAAAAAGTATTATCTCCCTTGCTTTAGACGAAAATTTACATAGTACATTTTTTAGTACTTTAGGAGGGCTTTAGTATTTCAGAGGATTTTTACCTAATACCTGAATCTATTTAGTTAGATTTTGGATTATGTGGTTCTAGCAAGCTCTGGAATGTGTAACTTCAACTGGAAATCTAATCCCTGCCAAACACCATCACTGAGCATTTAATGTGTAAAGTAATTTCAGCTGGCCACACATAGCTGTGATCCCACAGTCGACACCTAGGAGTAAAATCTTAAATCTTATAACATAAGAACAGGTTTGAATTTCACCTCTCTTTCATCTGATGATAATTTTGCACTGAAATGGTAAAAATGGGGTAAAAAAACCCAACCAAAAAATAAGAAGAAACAATTAAAAACCTTCCATTTTGTCAAAGCAATACAGGGTCTTGCAAGTGTCATGAACAGAGGGGTGCAGGCCCACCTTTGATAGCTGGAAGAAGTAGAGTCAGGGAGCAAAGGAGGGAGATTGCTTCCTGACACCAGGAATGGTGAAAAAGTTTTTTTAAGGATGAGATTGGTTTTTTTGTTAATGACTGGGGTGTGCTACAGACATTGCTTCGTTGGTTACAGCTCCACAGTTTCAAACTTCATGATTTTCTTCAAGCAGAGTCATGATTCTGACATTTTTTCTAATTGGGAAGCTAAATCATGCTCAGTTTCACTGGAATCTCAAATTGTCATAGTATCTATACAGGGAATTTTCGTGATTTTCTTAAACAAAAATTATTATCTTTTTTGTCTGTAGGGTGCTGGAGGAACATGCATATTGGAAGAGGGGTTTGCATTTGCACTCCTGCATCATCTCCTCCTTCCTCACCCTCAGCCTTTCTTCCCTTTGGCACTGTGAGTAACACCTGCGCCTCTGTAATTCCTCTTTCAGCTCTCTTAGTGCCTAAAACATTGAATTAGCCTCATTATCAGCTACCACTCTGTGTTTTCCAGGGAAGTGTCAGAAAAAGGACTATTTTGGTTGTGGTTAAAATATTAAACCATAACTTTATGTCTGTAGGTTGAAAAACTCCTTGACAAAATCTGAAAGCAGTGGAAGTGAGTGCAGTTGTTGGGTTTTTGATGGCAGTTTAACTTATAGGAGTGCTTTGCTTATAAGAAATCAAAGACAGTGATGATGAAATGTTCAATTCCTAATCTCCAGTAAAAATAAAATGCATAAGGATATTTCTCAGAGGTTTTTTTTTTTTTTTGGAACTATTTTAATGTCCAGTTTTCATCATCACTATAAGGATGGTAAAATTATAAATAATACCCCACACTTTTTGTGTTGCTGTTAGTGTGAGGAAAACTGGTCTTTGAATGTTGAGAGAGCTGTTTGATCCTTTATTTTCAGTGCAAACTGCCAGTAGGTCAAAGTCCTAATGCTTTTCCTAAGCATATATTTGTTTTTATATCCTCTGAAGCAGACAGCAGTAGCTGTAATTAACTGTGGTTTTTGGTGTTTGTTTATGACACACACTGAAAGCAAGGGCTGAAACCATTTCAGTTCTGCTGGTTTGCTTGTCAAGTGCATGCTCTTTGTGATCAGGATGTAAAATAACTAGATAGGTAAGGTTTCTTGACCTCCAAATTTACTTTGCACTAATATGAAAAGATAAAATATTGTCATTGTCTCATTTGTGTGGCACTGAAGAGTTTGTATCTCTTTATGACAGCACTCGATAAACAAAGAGATCTCATAAAAACTCCATGTTGCTGATTCTTACCTCTTTATTGTAACTCTTGTCTCAGTTGATATTCCCCTTAAACCTCCTTTATGGGCTGTGGTTGCTGATGGAAACTGAGTTTTTCAAGAGAGGAAAGAATGAGAAATGAAAAGGAGAAAAAAATAAAGCTAATTTTTAGTTTTGGTGAAGAAAATCTTGAGAAAATTGATCTGAAAGGTTTAACATCAGACGTCAGTTCTGAGAACTCACATTTTTAAGTCACTGTTTTCAGGCTAATGTAATGATCAGGCCTGGCTTAGCATTTTAACAGCTGCATCTTTCCTGACATCCGTGGAATTATTCATAAAGCTGACGTCAGACTGTGCCAAGGTAAGGAACATCAGTGGGATTAGGCCATTATGAGCCAATCTTATGCCTACTGGAAGCATAATTTTGCTATTAGTATGAAAGGTGTACAGACAGATCTTCTGATTGCATGGAAAACATTCAGGTTTATATTTATAATTTGGTGTGTGTATGTTCTACTTTGTGTAAATCAGAGCGTTTTGTAGTGTCTATCCCTGTGACTGTGACATGTGCCTTTATAAATGAAACATAATATGTTGTTTTGAATGCATCATGGCAGTTTGCATATTGATCTGTAACTTTGAGATTTTTACAAGTCAACATTGACTTTCTTTGTGAGTTCTTCCGAATATGTTAAACCACATAATTTTGTATAAGAATCCTACCTTTTCCCCCATGACTTATTTTATTTCTTCTTATTTTATTTTGCATTGCTCCCTGTTTTTCTCTGCTTTTTGCCTGCCCTCTGCATGCAGGCTGTCTCTGAAGGCAAACAGCCCTGACACTCGACCCTGGAAGGTTTCAGAGGAGTACCAGGAGATATAGATAAGGCATAGGTAGCATTATAATAGACAAAAAACCCATGACACATTATTATTGTCTGCATGACCTCCCTCTGAAGCAAAGTGCAGCCCCAACTTTGATATGATTATTCCTGAATGTGCCAAAGAAGTACTTTCTGAAATAGCCCCGGTGTCAAAGATGATGAATGGCCAATTCTGTAATGTCAGTCCCAGTGGTAACTCCAGCAGTGACACAGTCCTGGGCTGTCTGGAACCCTGGATGGGGAGAGGGGCTGGGAGGGACCATGGGGATCAGCTCCTCCTGTCTGCAGGGCACAGGGAGTTCCTCAGCCTCAGCCCTGCTCCAGTCCGAAGCTGGGGCAAGTAACCCACGTAGAGTTGCTTTCACAGCTGCTGTCAGGTGATACATTTGTTTGTCAGGCTCACCAGAAGGCAAAAGAAGTAATCAAAAAAAGAAGCTGCTATGTATAAAAATAATCAGCACCAAAATATAAGCAGGTTTGAACAATTGCCAAAATTCCACTTCTGTTGCTTACATCTCTTCATGGTGTTTTTAAAAGATGTCTGTGGATATTTTAAATGATGTTCATTTTTATGAATAAGTTTACATAAAGTTTAAAATCTTGCACGTCTGAGGGCAATGTTCAGTAGTTTGGGCTGTAAAAACAAAATTTCCTTATTCAATGGCAGCTTGCCCTTCTGCCACTGAACACCTACTTCTGCAGGGTCCCCCCGCCAGGCTTGCTGCACCTCAGGAGCTAAATCCCACCAAATCACCTCTGTGCTGTGGTGGGAATTTCTGACTGAGGGAATCAGTGCAGTGCAGCTCTGCCTGTCAAAATGCACCTGCCTGCAGTGACTGTGCTGCTGCTCATCAAAGACAGCTCCCATAAGGTTTAAAAAATAAGGTATTCATCTCATGGTGATGACTCACCTTCATCTTTTAAATGTGCATGTTGTCACAAAATTTCTTTTTTTAATCTACTCCGAGCTCCTGTTTACAGTTTTTCATTCCATCAATGCCCCGTTTCTTTTTCACTTCACCTAAAAAAACCCATACTTCCAGAAAAAACATATAGGATATGTGAAATGTATGGTGCCTAGCAGGTTTCTTTTTTTAAAAAACCTACTTTCTCTGTCTTGGCTTGGTATTTATTTTGAAATTTCTTATCTTTTGTTGTGCTTTAAAAAAAAATCAAGCCCAGTCATAATAATCATTCATCTTTATATGCTGAATTCTTCTAGCTTCAGATTTCATACAAATTGCCACATAAAGCATATAATCAATTAAACATTAAATGCTTAATACAGCTACATTTTTGGAAAGTTGTTTTTCTTTCACTAATTAAATCTTCCTAAACCTCAACTGTAAATATAAACAGAGAGGCATTATATTAGCATTGGAGAACAATTATCACAATAAAGCTTTTTTTGGAGTTTAAAAGCTAAAACTTTTCTGTTCCTTGGATTTAAATGAAAAGTTGTTTTTTTTGTTTTTTTTTTTTTGCTTACGTGTCCTATGTGCAAATCTCAGCCTGAAAAATGCCTGTTCCCTCTGCTGTGCTCCTCCCACTTATAACCAATGCTTGAGGACCATTTTTAAACTTGTACATTCTGACTTAGAGGTTTTACTTAAAGAGTGAAAGTCTTTCAAGGATTACTTTCTCCATAGCCAGTGGTAAATATCACATTTGAAGCCTGCCAGTCAGATATAAGTTTTAATATAATATTTCAATCTTAAGCCATCATTGTTTCAAAGAACAATGTAATTTATTAGAGTAACAAACCAGGCTATAATGGACTCAAATCAATATAATACAATTAAAGCACATAAAATATGCAGAGCACAGTGGCATTTTGGCTCTTCTAACTACTTTATTCTCGTGCCCATATGCAATCCTGTCTCAAAGCATGGGCCCGTGGGGACCATCTCATGGTCCCCTAATTTGAGAGGGATCCTGCAAGCAGAGCACAATATTTAATGTACATGCATCAGTGTCCATCTCAGTTCTCCTGGTGTTGAATGCGATGTGCAGCCTCTACAAGAAATCAAAATGCTTAGGAGAGCCATTCTTGGTCATATAAACAGAAGATGATATTGCAATGTTGTTCCTTAGAATAAATGAATTAAAAGAAGTTTGGTGGATGGGTGGGAGGAAAAAGACTTAAGACACAACTCTTTGCAAGCAGTACAAAAGCAGTTTTAAGGGCTTAAAAATAAGGCTAATTATTTAAAATAATGCATAACACTTCCCACTCTCAAAATCCTGCTTAAAGCAAGTGGTGCCTGCACAATAGTGACATACAGAATACCCTTATCTGATTTCAAAAGGTACTTGTAGCACCTCATGCTTTTAGGCTCTGATCTGGAAAGGTGCACAGGACCCACATTTGCAAACAACACAGCAACACTGAAGATCAGCCCTTTTTTCTTTAATTCCCTCCCTATCATAAGATTTCTTTCATTTATGCATATTATTCCTGGAGTCTGATAACTGCACTGTGGGATTTTCCAGCATGAATGGCTTTAATTCTGTCAATTTAGCTTTTTACATATGAGATGCTAAAGCCAGGGATACAGCATTCTGCTATAAATCTACTTAAAATATCCGACAGATTTCAACTTTTGGTAATTCTTTAAAGTTTCTGGATATAAAAGAGCCTTCCACTACTTAATTTTGCCACAGATGTTTGTAATCGATGGTAAGTACTTCACAAATATATTTCTCTTTCTTATGCTACAAAGCACATTTGAACGTTTTAAAAGGAAAAGCTTCTGCCTGAGTTTCTTCTGGGAATCAAGATTGGCATGTAAATTGTTCATGGCAGCTTCTAGTGGTAATCCAAATGTTGGAGGGCACTGTTGTATTTAATGACAACCCCACAATGGAGGCATTATGGCCATTAAATATGAAGGACCAGAGAGTACACGCTACCCAAATAACTTCTGCAGGTTTGAAAAGTAAGAGCTGTTTCTCGAGATGAGTGTCTCAATCCAAGTATCATGTTCTCACAAGTTTCTAAAGGAAAACATAAACCTCTCTTGAACTGAGCCTTATCTTGAGCTGGCCTAAAGGCTCACTCAATTGGAGCAGCACAGCTGAGTCACCATGCCTGAACTTATTGTCACTAATACAATTTCTCAATGTCCCTAATGCCACAATAGAGCAGGGGACAAGGGCCTCAAAACATTGTATTTTTTTTTTTTTTTACTAAGTTTGAAATATTTTTTTTGCAAGTTGTACTCTTTTGTAAAATAAGTGGTTCTCAGAACTGGTAGAAATGGCTTTGCCTTGCCTGGGTTCTGTTCATGTGCTTGGCATACTTGCAACAGAGAGCTTTGTTATTTAGTTTAGTGGAGATAGAACTTTCTCATTTCACCTTTTTCATTAATTTGAGGCAGTGTATGTGGTCTGGCTTTGGTTCAAAGCTGTCTGACAGGTTCAGACAGTGGAAAAGTTAGGAAATATGCTGCTGATGAGAAATCTTTAAAACCGAATTAAAAATTGAAAAATCATGAACTGAGATGAATACCTATCATTTTCCTGGCTGCCTAATGCATTAATGCCTCGCTGTGCTAACCCAAACCTGACAGTTCAGACACTCAAAATAGGCCCTTACCTGAGACCCTGACCCTTTTGTCTCAGCAGAGGTGGGGATTTGGTACTCAGCAGTTTGGAGCCTTTATGTCAGCCCACCATATTTCAATATTTGCTGCTCTTTTGGATTTGCTGGAGGGCAGCTTTGAAAAGGATGGGTCTGCATTGCATAAAGCCCAGTACCACAGTGCTTGGGCCAGAGAAGGGACTTCAGGAGATCAGATTGAGGTCAGATCTCGTTAAGTCAGACCTAACATGATCCAGTGCATCAGTGACCTGACTGACAGCCACATAAAGCCACACTGATGCACCACCAGACAGACTCAGAGCCACGCACATGTGGCCCAGCAGCAGCAGAAGTGACTTGGCCCTGGATCTCCCCTGCTCTCCACACCTTTTTGCAACCACAAATTGCTTCAGAACTTCGGCAGAGCCAAGAGCTTTTGCAGTGTTTTAGACACAATTTGTTTATTCCTTGGGTTTTGTGTCACACATGTAGGCAAAGTCTCTTTTACCACAGGCTCACATATTTGTTCCCTTCTCATGAATGCTTTTGTGGGGTCTCTCATTACTCTGAGACCTCTGGCTGAAGTGCCTTTGCCTTGCCTGGCCTAGCTAAGCCCTCACTTTTGTTGCTGAGCTGAATCATGGACTTTGTGCTTTGCTCTAACTATATAAGATAAATTTCAATCCCTCAAATTATTTTTTTTTCATCTGTTCTATTCAGTTTTGTGGTTTGTTTTATTTTTCTGTGTTCATAGGTCTTTTTTCAGCTTTCCTGAGGGGAGGGAGAACAAACATAGGGTCTAGGGAAATAGAAATCATTTAGGGAGTTTCCAAGCTACTCGAAGGACGAGACCTTTCTCTGAAGTCATAAATTTTTGTAAGGCTTATTTTTGTGGCACTAAGGGTAGGGGTTCATGATTTTTAATCTTCTCACATATTTAATTGTTTATTTGCATCTGTTTATCCTTGTATCACAGGGTGAATATGTACTGCCAAGTGCCTTTGCATCTCTTCTCTGCCTTAATCCAAACTGCATCTGACACCCCCAGTATGGGAAAAATCCCAGCTTGATCAGCCACTTATTCATGATCCTATTAACATTACTGGAATTGCTTGATTTCATATTGTACCTTGTTTGGTAAGAAAAAAAAAACCCAACAACCAAATGAAGCCCATAAAAATATGTTTTACTGTAATACGGTCACAATTAGAATGCCACTCTGCTTATACTAGAATGTTAACTTCTGATGGCTAAAATGTGAAAATGAATATTTTCCCTAGATGGGATTTGGTTGTCAGATGTCTTTTAAGGTAGCAGAGGGTTTTCACACCCTTTATTTTGCTAAGAAAGGTTGATTTTCAGAGACAAAGTATTGGTGAGTGGTGGTGTCTTTTCTTTAAGCACTGGTAAGCACAGTTAACTTGAGGGTGACGTGACAACAGTTGTTCTCACTTCCCCTACTTTGATAAAATAATGAAAAAGATATTATCAAGGAAACTTTATAAAATAGTTATTTCTATTTGTCTTCTAGTTTGCAATATTGCAATATTTCCTCTCTGAGTGTGGAATTTCCAACCTCACTTCTCTTTCCCTAAAGAAACAAGAAGATGTCTGTCAAGGCAGCAGCAGTGAGGGCAATATCACGGTTTCCTATTGTGCTGCACTCAGACTTCATTAAACAGCCTCTCCTAGGTTTAACTTGTAACTTTCGGACAATAGAGAAACCTGCCTGATCTGTCCCACTACTCATTATTAGATTTGGAGATATGATACGCTTGAAAAGATATTTTCCTCCTTTCTTTCTCTTTTCCTTATATTGAAATGACTTGCTGAAAGATGGGATCTGCTGGACTTGGGCCAAAAGCACTTTGAGGCCATATATTTATAATGGTTTTGTTATGAAGAATGGCATCTGGCTAATGGACCCGTGCAACTGCTAGAAAAATATTGATATACATTCAAATCACAGGTCATATTCGAGGGAATATAGCCGTGAAGAATCCTGCAGAGGTTAGTTTGTTGTGTTTAGGCATTTTCTTGCCATTTGTCTGTTTATTCTGTTTGCTATTTTAAAAGTCTGTTTGGTAACAGAGCAGATATGTACTGTATTTTTCTGAGATCTTTTCTGTTCCCTTTTTTGGTACAAGATAAACTTCTTGCAGCTCTGTCATCCAATTCAGGCTTTCGTTGAAATGTTTTAAACCTTTACACTGAATTCCCATCTTCTGCCAAGGATGCTTCTGTGAAGTACATTTTTCACACTTCTTCCACCATGGCTCTTCGCAAAGATTGGGTCATTTGTGTCAACTTGTAAACAGTCTTTTGGCTTATGATTCTTTTCTAGTATTATTATGGATTAAAGTGGGTTTGGTAGCATAGCACGGTATTGTTGAAAGATAATTAGAATGTCCCAGTTTCAGGAGCATAGAAATTCCCATGTTAAGCTGGAGCAATGCTCAAAGTAGGATTTTGACAATAACCCATACCAAATGCTTCAGAGAAAAACCCTATACAGCACAACAATATAACAGCAAAATGGGAAGTTTCTTGTTATACCTATTGGTTGGCAGCTTGAATGCCTTCCAGCATAATACAGGAAATGTTTGAATTCTCATTCTACCGGCAGTTGTTCTTATATATATTTGAAAACGTGTATTAATCTTTATCCTGCCTTTGCATTACAGTATGCCAGCTTTTCCTGAGGGACTCTTAGTGCTTTCCCCAAGCTAGAAATAATTCCAAAATACTAAGTAGGCACAAATCTCCTTTGATTATTCAAAAGATTCTTCCTTCTCTGTGATTAGGAACCATTACCTGCTTTAGGCTTCTTCACAGAGGGGCTATAGCACATCCTACTAATGTTTTTGGGGTTTTTTTTTGGTTTTTTTTTGAAAAGTGTCCTACAACGTAGGTTTGGTGTTGTTAGAGATGAAACTTTAGTGCTATATTCTAAATTTCCAGTGTGCACCCCGCATCTGTTTGCAAAATCACCTTGTTTATGTACATGAAAGTGCTGTTCATCATTAGTACATAACAAGTGCCACATAACTCATTGCACCTGCCAATAAAAATTGTAACCTGAAGGAACTAATTCAAAATCCCACTGCTTTATCTGCTTTATTGGGGCATGTACTCTGCCTGGGCACATAACTAAAGCCCCAATAGTCTGATACAAATGTCCCCAAACACAGATATTTTTCCTTCGACTGCATTTGTTCCATTTTCCTGATAGATTGCTTTCACTTCTTTCTAATATTTTTGTGAGTGGTACTCCATAGAAAACTAGAAGGAGATTGTTTGGAAAAATATTTCAGCAAGTTGTTTTCTGTACTTATGACTACAACATTTGCTGAAGAGCCAGACACACTGACAGATCTCATGTCAAGTATATATATTCCATAAAGTAATATGAAAAGAAAAAAAAAATATGCAAGAGATGACAAAAACAATGTAATAAGTCCAATGCAAGAAAAAAAGTTTGTTAGGCATTTGGAGGCATTGCTTGTAATTATTTTTTCTCAGATTGCAGTTGTACTGGATAGTAAGAAACAATATAATCTGGGAAGCAATGGGAAGAAATATGGCCAAGTGGTAATGATGCGTAGCAGGAGCATTCTGAGACCAGTGAGAAAATTGAGGCTCCTCAGAAAAATCCAACAGGTTAACATAAATTGGTTATTTGAACATGTGTTGGCCTGGAGTAGGTGCAGAAGAGTCTGTTCAATGATGTGGCAGTGAGACAATCTGAGCTGTGGGGTTTATTGACAACACCTGCAGTTCTGCAGGTGAGAGAACAGTCACCCTGAGCTCACAAAGTGTGCACCTACCCAAGGGACTCATGGAGACATAGCCAGACCCAGAAACAGCAAACTTCCCTCACCAGTGCTGCCCAAGAGCCACTTGGAACACAACTGAAATAGAGGCTTCCACCAATTCTGTTAAAATCCAGCAGGAGGGAAGCTGGAAGTGTACAGAGGGAAAACATGTCTACTGAAGGTATGCAAAGCAGATAGTTTTGTGGGTGGGCTAGTTTCCAATTCATCCACTCTCACTGGACACAGAGCAAACAAAAATGGCTATTTGCTATCAGTTTTAGTGCACAGACGGTCTGACCTATGCAGAACAAATGTATTTGCTCTCTATGACTTCTGACATATGGATTTTCTGGAGTTATGGAGCTCCTGGACAGGATTTTTCAGGATACCTCACTTCCTGCCTGCCTAGGGGGTTCAGGAGCCCCTGAGAAAATTCTAAGCTGGGAGGACTTCTACTCCCCCTGTAGTTCAAGCTGCAGTTAACGTTGTCCTGACTGTGAGGAGAACAGAATATAATCTCATTGATTCCTAAAGAGATCTCCTATGAAGAGTATCATCTGAAGGGCTGTGCTGAGAGTCCAGAAAGCACAACAAAAGCATGAAAAGAGTCCTGTTCCTTCCTACTCTCCAGACAGATTTGGTACGTACACAATTGTATGCACACGAACTGAAAAAGGTCAGAGATATAAAGAGGAATTTTCAAGGATGAAGAAAACAATAATTTTAGCACGAGTGTCCCTTCCGTCACTTGGGAGGTCGATGGCTTTAGAAAATGAATTTTCATTGAGTTATGCAGGTTTTGTCCCCAGCAGACTTTTGTGTCAAATGCAATCAACGAACGTTAAAAAGGAATTTGTATCAGTCAACAAGGAGCTTGAAGAAGAGCACAGTCCTAGCAGAGAAAAGAGGTTCAGGAAAATGAGAACACTGGTGCATTGTATATGGAGTGCACAGCTCCTCCATAAATACCTATTGAAATACTAAAAATTGTCTAGTTTTAGAATTTAGAAACATGGAGTCAGTTCAGGTTGTTATTAAATATGTGGTATGTGAATCTTCAGAGGGAATTACAGCATAATGTCTGAGCTTGGGTTTAAAATTCCATTCATATGGAGATATTCTTGCCTTCAAAACTCTATGAATCTGTGTAACTCATCTAAAATGTGACATTTTCTTGTTCCTGTTCCGATTATGGAAGCATGCTAAAAAAAGGAATAAAGATGGAAATTTTTTTTTATATTATTTCCATATATGGCTTTTGTGAGAAAACAAACTATAAATAATACTAATAATAAAAAAATCCCTCAGGAGTGGTATAAATCTAGCTTTGCTGTGAGACTTAGGCTAAAAATTCATTGGTGGGCTTGAAAAGATAACTGGATGACTTCTAAATAGGAAGGACTGTGGTTATACAATTTCCAGCAACTTTCTGATTCATAATCCTTTCTTTTTGATTCTGTTTCTTTTTTTCAAAGCTTTTGGAACACAGGAAAATCTACTGTTAGTTTAATTTTGTAATAGTCATGTCCCCTGACTAATTAGGCATGCAATATAAATGAGTACAACACAAAAGTAAATGTGTGGGAGGCTGATGAGATCATAATTCTACTGCAGTTTGTTTAATTCTCAACGAGTCTGAAGTTTGTGGAGCTGTCAAATAATTCTTTTATCAGGTCAAGGAGAAAAAATAAATAGTTGGAATTCATACAAAAGAAACCGTATAAACGAAGTCTATTGCTGAAACTTTATACTTCTGTTATCCACTATTTATAATATTCAAGTGACATTAAAGCTGGATGGCTATTTGGGAATTGGATGCTCATCTTCCAGAGGAGAAATGGATTGTGGCCATTGGATATGAGAACTTGCTCTGGTCTCCAGGCTGTCCCCAGAGAGGAAGGGAACAAAATGACTGTTATGGATGCTCAGCAGCAGCACACCCAACCTCTCTGATATCCCTACAGAAAAAGCACTGTTGGTCTGGGATAAGGCATGGAGTCCCTCAGCCTGAGCAAGATGGAAGGGAAGGAGAGGAAGAGAAGGAAACACTGGTGCCAAGTTTCAGTGCTCAGGTGAAGGTCTGCTCTGTCATTGGCTTCTATGGCACCCGATGTGAACCTCCACAGTAATCTCAGCCAAATCAGTGGAATGACTGTAGAAAAGGTGTTACCCAATGGGATTAATCATTGGCAGAATTTTGCCCTTAGAATTCAATTCAAGTTATTTACCAAATTGCTGTTTTCAGCATCTTTCTTATGAACCAATTTCAACAAATAATAGCAATTACATATCTGTCAAAAATTGTGATTATTCAGAGCAGTAAAGAGCAACAGTCCATGTGCACTTCTTTGCACACCTGGAGGAATTGATTCAGTGATGAACATGGGGAGGATGCAATTCCACCAACTGCCCTGCCATGACTTCTAGAAGTGTGTAATGCTCTCCTGTAAGCTCAGGAATAATTAGCAAAATCTTGATAATTTGTGACTTACCTGTAAAACTGCCTTTCCTTGCCCCAGCTGAATAACCCCTACCTTTGCACCCAAGGCCTCTCCCAGCTAATTAAACTTGTGTCTTAGGAAAAATGTCCCAGCCATTTGGCCATCTGTTTGATACAACACACGAGCATAAAACTCATTTCAGTAAGCCATGATCACAGAATCTGGGGAAAATGTTTTAAAATGAATATGTGTTTAAAGAAGTGATTAAACACTGAAATTATTCAATGGAAATTCCATATGCCAAATGGTGAGATATAATAGATATCTGATCTGTTAAAAGGAAAAACCTTTTAAACTGATCGATCTTCTGAGCAACAATTTATGTCAGTGCCTTTTAAGATGATCCCGTCTTAAATGGGTGCCTGACAAAGAAATATGTCTGATACAACTGCTAAATGAATAGATTTGCAATGTACTAAGGCAATACATTTAAGAGGCCTCACATGCATTTTGAGACGAGGTTAAAAATCCTGGCAGCTCTTAAAAAGCAGATTCTTAAGTGGTGTAATTTTTGTGCCATAATATTATGGCTCAATAACATAGCAGCATTACGGCAAACATGGGTTTTCTCATTCTTCCTCCCAAGTCTTTGTTTTTCAACGAACCAGGCAAAAAAATATTAGGGAGTGTTTTCAGTCTGAAAGAAAAAAAAAAAAAAAAGGACATTTTAAAAAGGAACAGACTGTCTACAGCCGTTTTACAAAGCCTGGAAGCAGTACCTTGTTCCCATTCCTTCATCCAGCCCATCATGGTCTTGTCCAAATTATCTGGTCCCTGGCTGGCCTCCAGGACTGACTGATGAAGGTTTTGTTTGCATGATTTTCTCTGGCATTCCATCATCTCTTCATGTAAGGAAGCATTAAAAAATATCCAAGCTCACCACTTTTTTGTCCTTAAGCTAAAAAGGAGGTGGTATCACCACCAATTTAACAGGGGCATTTTAGTCAATAACACAGTGTAAAGTTTTGTCTCTAAAATGTATTACAGTGATGCATCCTGTGTCTCCTGCCATGCCTATCCTGTATTAGTTATTATGCAGAGCAGTGTAAGATGGGAAAATAACCACAATTTTTCATCCTAATGGTTGCAGACAGTGACTGGTAAAAGGTGGGTAGCCTTGTATTACTTACTCTTCCATATTCAAGTATGTATGCTACATTATGTGTAGTATTCAACCAGGAAACATTTGTCATGAAGAAGAGGGAAGAAAAGCATTTTGGGAATTTGTTTCCTTGTCTGCTTCCAGAAATAAGCACTAAAGTATGACCCCTTGTTGGGAGAAATGTTGGGCTCACAGGGACAGGAATATTTACCTGGAGATGAATCCTATTGAGGGTCTATGCTTTTCTCCTATAAAACATGAGTCAAGTCATGGCTATAACTCAAAGTACATCTCTATACTTAATGAAAAACCACATGCTGCTCACCAGTACATCTCCATCTGAGTCTGGGTGTACCATCTTTCTAAAATCAGAGAACAGTTGAGATTTAATGTTCACCAGTAAATTTCCACTCTGCTCCCTTTAGGAGAGTGCTTCCGATTCGTAGACGTCTTTATAAGCCTATAACTCTCTATTTTTAGTGTCACTATATTGCCTATGAGACCTCATCATAGGGGTGGGCAGCTATCTAAATAAGGTGAACATGCAGGACATAAAGATGATTTTCTAATCTCAAAGTAAGACAGGCAAGAATGTAGAAATAAATAAAAAAGAATGGTGAATATGAGAAAGCAATGAGGTAATATTGATTAACACGGTGTGTAGTACATTTCAGCATGACCATAGCCAATGAAAAACAGTCACTTCACGAAAAGAGAGGTTTGAGGGACATTCTGGAGGAGGAGAAGTTATTTTTTCTCATGTTTATGGGAAGCTCCTGCAAAGAGGGAGTGATAGTATGGGAGAAAGCATCAAAGTGCCAACTTGAAAAATGAATCCATTAAAAATGGAGTGCAGTGGTATGATCTGGTTGGAGGTGGGGATGCGACATGGCTTTGGAGGAGGAAACAAGAAGTTTATGTTTGACACAGCAGAGAAAGCAGGAGGAGTAAGATGAACAAGACAGGGGATTAAGAACTGTATTCTTCTCAAGACAGGCATGTTCTCATAAAGCCAAAGAGAAGAGGGCTGCACAAGCTGAAATTCATGATGAAAAAGGTTTGGTTTAATTTCTAGCTGTTTTGATATTTATAAAACCTATGCATACTAGACATGCTGGGTGGGAAATATCTGCAAGATGTTATCAGAAGAGCTAGAAACTGATTAACTGATGGTGTCACCCACAGTGCTCCCAGACAATAAATGTTAACTCAAATCTTCACTCAAGTGAAGAGTGATTTCAGGTTAGGTCATCTGAGGCCAGAAAGTGTTAGAGTTAATAGAAAATTAGAGATGGAACATAATGTGTGGGCAATGTAGTTAATGCCAAAGGAAATCGTCAGCAGCCAAAAGGAGAAGAGCTTGTTGTTCCCCAGGCACACTAATGAATGGAAGTTGCATTTGTCAGCTGCTGAGTGGGTTAGCGTGTAAAGTGATGTTTAAAAGCCAAAGTGTTGCTGTTTATCACCTTGTTTGTTGTAAGATCTCTGCAGAGGTTACTGCTTTGCCCAAGCTGGTCCCAGGGTCATGGAAGAGGCACCAAGTGTCAGAGGGGCTGGACCCTTGGGACAGGGGCTCATTGCTGTCCCTTGACCAGCTGTGGTCCCCAGGAGTCTGGAGGTGACCTTGGCCCAGCATTGCTGCCCTCAGGCCTCATCCTCAGCACTGTCAGGTCTTGGACAAGAATAGCAATGCAGATGGTTTAATTTAAATCCATGGATAGGACAGATGATGCAGCACTTTGGAGTTCTAGGAGCACCTTGCCAAGGTTACGAGGACTTACAGGCTGAGGGACAAGTGCAGAGATATTCCACATAGCATGGATCATGCAAGAAATTCAGATAAACTGATGGACACAGCTGGGTGTGTGAAGAGGACAGTGCTCAGGAGCAAATTAATAGAGAGGTTAAACATGGCTTCTCTGATTACTAAATATATTGCCAACATGCTAGAGAGAGACATTATATAAATTGACATAGAAGATAGTGCTGAAGTGAAGAGTGAAGTAAAGTTAAAAATAAAAACAATACAATTTCTCACTTCGTATTTACAAAATTATATAGGAGGCCACTGATTTCCTCACTTTGAAGAACTCAGCTCGTATTAGCCCACAAATGACAATGCCTTGTAGTGATGTTCTGGGAGAGGGAGGAAGCAATGCGTATTCCTAGTGGCTTAACCTTGATATTTGTCTTGAAAGGAAAATTAAATACAATGCAAACTCAGGAGTATCTCCTTTACCTGGAATAAAATGGCTTGGGTTGGAAGGGACCTAAAAGATCACCCCGTTCCAACTCCCAACTCCGAGTAGAGAGGGAGGGCACCCTTGGTCTGAAATTTTTGTCTTACACTTTATTTTTCAAGTACTGCATTACATTAGGCAGATTAAATGTGGGAACAAAGCAGTGCCTAGATTACATCTTTCACCTTCCACATTTTTACAAAACCCAAGTTCTATTTTAGATGGGTGTTTCCACTACATACGGGTTTTTCCATCAATGCAAGAATGCCTGATCCCATATTTAACATTGCACAGGCAGGCTCGCTATGCAAGCTAATAGTTGTATTCATGCCAATAAAAATAGATACAAAAGCCACATTTATTTCTATGTGAGTGTTTCCACCTTGCCTTCACATGGAGATGATATTTTGGTGTGTCACTGGACAAGGGAAGATCTCTATCCCCAACCCCACGACCTTCCACCACTGGAACCCATCTTTTGCTGCCACCTTTGGAAGCCATAATACAGAGATGTGGTTAAAAAATATGGGAAAGGGGATGGTCCCCAGCATTTGGTTGGGAAATTTTAGCAGAGGCCAGGTTCCTGAGTAGCCTGTGGGTACATATGTGTGTGGGGAGGTGTGCTCAGGCATGAGCAGGCACTGGAATGCCACAGGAGGGATGACAGGACATCCCCCTGTGTCTGTGCCTGGATCACATCTCAGAGCTGCTTCAGCAGGAGCTCCTCAGGCTTTGTTTCTCTTCACAGGAATCAGGCTCAGAAGCCCATGTATGAATATTTAAACAAAAGGCATTAGCAAACCTGCCTAGCAAATGTAATAAGAATGTCTTTTTGAAGAAAATGCACTACCAAAATGACAGATAGCCACATTTTTCACCTCTTCCATTCTAAGTGCTCTTAGTGTTAATTTGGGAATTAAGGTTCCTAATGAAAATAGTACTTTATGCAGTAAGGGTGGTATTATATTTTCTTAATCTATTTTACAGAAGCCCTTTTGTTGTTTAGGCTGTTCTCATTTAAGAGCTAAGGCTTGTTTTGTATTTCACTGCTTGTCACCAGCTTGCTGACAAAACTAAAGGCTATGAATTTGTTAGACCCGACTTTATAATATATTCTGTTTATCATCATTTCTTTTTCATTATGGTGGTGTTATTTTCACTGCTGTACTGAAGGTGCTGTCAAAATTTCCATTATAAATACTATTTCTGAGGGTTTGTGAGTCTAAGAGTTCTGTATTAAAATCCTTTCTGGCTGAAATTTGGCATGCAAGTCTCGGCAAAGAACTGTTTTCTTTACTTTCAGTTTAAATTGGCTTAGTCATCTTTTTAAAAGAAATTTGCATGTAAGTATCAGGAGTCACACATAGAGTACAGTCTCATGTATTTAAATAACAGCAAGATAAACATATATTTACAGAAAATGTTTCTGAATTTCAATAGGCATCAGTCTACAACCACTAAACGATGTGGAAGAAAAAAGCCCTGATAAAATAGACCTATTCCATAAATACACGTTGACAATTTCATGACTCGCAGGTTACTGCAGCAGATTTATAAGGTAATGAGTAAAGATGCTGTGTTCAATGTTTGACAGAGATGCAAAACAAAAGTGTGGAAGTTGTAATGGAGGAATAGATATATCATCCCACCAGCACAAGGCAGGGGTTTGTGTTTGGCAGGATCCTATTGAGACTAGTAAGAACAATGTTTCAGTGACCTCTTATTTCATGAGACATTCGAGATGCTTAGTAAGAGTTTCTCTACATTTTAATTTATAGAACCTAATTTTTCCTGTCACTCCTCTGCTTTCACTGACTTCTCGGGGATGATATACCTGTCTAATGCTTCTCCCTGTTGTAATACCTTGTTACAAGTTCTTTTGTGGTTTAGTTTGTCTAGTCACCTCAAAAATCTTATCTTTACTGCTTTTCCTCCTGTAAACTTCAATAATATTACAAAGGAAAAGTAAGCACTGCTTGAAAATGATAGAAGAAAGATCTTTTAATTTAAAAGGTGCAAACTATTAAAAAAAAAAAAGCGTGGGATAGTCATCAGACAGCACTCAAAGAATAACAGTTCTAGAAAAATGAGAAAACACAGATGTTTCTCATGCCTTCATTTCTGGCAGTGTGCAGTTTTCTTAAAACAATGTAAGAATTGAAAAGGGGTGATTTTTTTCCTGGTTTATTTTATGCCTCCAGTGCCCCACACTGAGGCCCAAAATGTGGCACTGGAGGCACTGCCTGCAGAGCAAAGCTCTGCCTTCTTCCAGCCTCGGATATTAAACATGTCTAGAGAGGATCCATCCAGAGCTGCGTTGTGCTAACACCTTCTGAGAAAAGACTGCAGAAAAGATTCCTGAGCACGTATTTGCAGCTTTGTTTCAAAGAGATCAACAGCTGCAATTCCATGGAATGCTGGTTTCTGTAGCCTTGGTACCACTCGCTGCCACACCAACCTGGCACAGCGCTGGGTGGAGCACTGTGTGTTTCCTCTGAGGAGCACCCTGTGGGAGCTGTGCTCCCCACTGCCTCCCAGAGACCTCCAGAAATCTTCAGAAACCTCTTTCTGAAGCTTTGACAGGTTGAGGTTCTTGTTTTCTTTTTTCTTTCTTTTCCTTTAATAATGATCACAACTTCTGTAACTGCCTTTGGAGACAAAGAAATTTCCGTGGCCCAGAGCATATGCAATATCTTGTCTGATTAATATCAGCAGATATCTCTGTGCATGTGTGTGAGTCCAATTTTTTTTTTCTTTGTAATATGGTTCATTAAAGAAAAAAAACCTCAGTGATTAAAATATGTAAGAGATATTATGTTTGTTAACAGAGGCAGAAGGGAATACCATGGCAATATCTGTGAGGGCTGAGACTCCTACCCATCCCTGTGGTCCATCCCCCTCGTGTTCCTGTAGCCAGAGATGCCCAGCAGGTAGAGGAGTACAGCCCTAAGGAATCCAGCAGCCCCCAGTGGGGTGGCAGATGCTGTTTTTCACGTCTGTGCCCACTGAAACAGATCCAGAAATCATGGCAAGACACTGGACTCCTTTTCAATATTCCCAGCTGAAATACCTGCAAGAGCTCCCAGGTCCTTCAGTCAAGTGATATTTCACCAGGTATGAAGAAGAGTAACTAAAATAATCCTTCAAGCACAAAAAAGCAAAACAGCCAAGGTGCAAAATTGCCCATTTGCTGAATATTTATTTAGTGGAAAACAGTTCTATATAATGACATAGTATTGTAGAGGTGTATTTTGCTTCATGTATATACACAAATGGCTGTGCTTCAGGGAAATACAGAGGTGAAGCTTAATCTTTCCCCAGAACCATTTTGTGAAATGACTGATAGTGTAATTCATTTTTCCTTATATGTCCTAAAGTAAAAAAAAAAAAATAGGTAGTCATATGCACAGTCAGCAAGGTATGCTGCTGTGGTACCCTTTTTATGGACTAGATAATAATAGAGCATTAGAGAGTCTTTCAAGTTCCTTCTCCTTCAAAAGCCTTTCTATATTAACATATTTTACCAAAAAAAAAAGCAAATTCTTTCACTTTAAGAAACTACATTGTAGTATTGAGTTTTGGTGAAGAGCCTGGGAGTATAAATAGAATAGTAGTGTTGCCTTTTGACTAGCAATTTATTTAATCTTTGAAAGATATTGCAGCAGGAATATAAGTAAAGGGAAAAAAAAAACGGAGCAAATGTGCAAATCTAAGAGTAACACTGAGTGTAGTTGGAGCTGCAGTTATTTCTCAGCAGAACATGGCAAGCTTGTGGGACTGACACCGTGTCAATAGAGCATTTCTATGAGTCATTTTTTTCATTTTAAAGAAAGGAATGAAAGAAGTCAGATAAATACAGCAGAGGCATCTCTAGGAATAAGATTCTGCTGATATGTGGATTTAAATCTAAAAATGTTTCCATAACTTTGCTCCTGTAATAGTTAAAACCCTTCCAATTTTCAGCTCCATTTATTAATGAACAATTATTATTATTATTCTGTTTGTTTTCCTCTTGTTGTGATTAAGTTCAGCAGCTCTTCCTCATTCTCAGTGTTAAGCTCCATGCTGTATTCAGGGAGGAGATCGTGTCCCCTCTCAGCCTTCCAGCAGTGCTGAATTGTTCCATTCCCTCACCTGTGGGCATGCTTTGAACAGGAGTACAATAAGCTCGTCCCTTCCTTCCAAACACCTGCTGAAAAGTTGGCTTCCTGCCACTTGTCACTCAAGAAGCAGAGGCAAGAGTGGTTAAAATTGCACAAATGTCTCTATTATTGTTCAGCTTGTTTTGCCTACCCCTCTGGTGACCAGAGCTGGACAGTAACTCCTGATACAGCTGACAAAAAGCTGCAGTACATAGGAAAAAATTATCCAAAGTTAACATTCAGGTACACTTGGGCCAACCTTAGCAACCCCATGGACTATTATAAAAAAAGATTTTCACTATTTCCACTATTGATCATAGCAGAATGGTACCCAAATATCAATCCATTTTTTATTACCTATAGTTTCTTCTTGGAGGCCAAGATCTCCATTTGTATTTTCCTACAGGGGAATATCTGAGTGATGTCCAGCAGTTCTGGAGGACCCAGAGGAGGGTGCAGGGGGCATCATTTTCTGTCCCTGCAGGACAGACATCAATAACACTGTTCCTCTCTCCAGGCTGCTCTTTCCTTCATGGAGGTTGTACTCCTCATCTCCACAAAGGCACAGGGCAGTGGGTTCAGTGCCAGTGAGTTTATTGTGGTGCAGTAGAGTCAGGGCAAAACAAATAATCAGTTTTGGATGAAAGACACAAACCCCTCCAAGAAACATAAACCTCAGGCTTCATTGACAGTCCTCATCACCATCAATTATATATGCAGCAAGTTTAATATTAATTGCTGCTGTGAAAATACTACCCTTCTCTTTCTTCATGAACCACAGAATCATAGAATGGCCTGCGCTGGAAGGGACCCTAAAGATCATCTCATTTCAACGCCCCCTGTCATGGGCAGGGACATCTTCCACTAGAACAGGTTGTTCAGAATCCCATCCAGCCTGACATTGAAAACAGGGACAAAACAATTAATATAAAACTACCTATGCTCCCCACATAGCAAAGAGATGCAAACCAAAATTGCTCTCCTGGGTACAGATACTGTGCATCTTTAATGACTCAAAACTCAAGATTCCAGATCTTTCAGATGGAAGTTTGAAATTCAAATCTGAAAGGAGCATTTCCTATGTTCCACCGCCCTTAGCTGTTAGAGGCAACTTTGATAGCACCAAACCTGGATTCAAAGCTTGAGTTCACATCCAGGCTTTTTGGCTTGAGACCATCTTTTAAAAGTAAAAATGAAGCGACCCCAAAATATACAGCCTCTGTTTCTACCACATGAGTTACAGCAGGAGAGAATCCCTCCCTAATGACCCTGACCTAGAATAAGTGCAAGCCTGCTTAAAACACTGCTTTCCCATTTAGGAAAATTTATGGCACCCTAAGTACTGAACATTTGGTCACAGCACTTTCCTTACAGGTTGGCCTAATGAGCCTGTAATCATCATCTTTTTGTTGCAGGTTTCCATCCCATCAGGGATGGTCTGACATTCACAAGGTGCTCACATTTTTAAGGGGGAGCAGCCACCATAGCAAAGAGGTGCTGGAAACAGCAATGTGGGAATGCTGCAGGAGGGTGGGAGAAGGGATGCAGCTGGTGCTCAGCACAGCACTGGGACTCTCTGGAAGGGACAGATGGGCTGGTGGGAAGTGCCCTTATGCCACTACCACTCATATTGCTCACACTATCATGTGAAACTGGATCTAATGTCTAATTTTGAAAAATAATGAAGTCCGGTGAAAAATATATCCCATTTAAAGTGCACATAGATATGCATCTGGGTAGGAAAAAGGATATTTAGACTGTGATGTTCAAAGATGGTGCGGGTGTCTCATTTGCTTTCTCACAGTCCTGACTCCCCTGAACTGCTGCAGATATATTCCAAATATTTGGAAAACAGCACAGAGTTGTTGAAAGCACATTTTGTAGAAAGGTGGCCTCAAAAGTAAACCATTGCCACAAGCAAAATCATGGTACCAGGACTCCTCAGAGACAGGGGTTGAATTCTTCCCTTCCTTAGTCTGGTTTTACACCAAAGCATCTCTGGTTCCTACTGGAGCTGTGATTTCGACCAGCACAGGATGGCAGAGACATCATCCCTTGGCAAGAGGGATGTTTATAAAACAGGAGTCCTGTGTCTCTGCCCTCGTGCACTGGGTGCCATTTCTGGTGGGGGGGCACAAAGCACAGAATAGGAAAGGAGCACTTCTGGGAAAGCTGCAACATGCTTGTCAAACAGGGACAAAAGATGCCACTGACATCCCTGCTCCTACTAATTTTTAAAGATAATTGTCTTCAATCTGAACTGCAATTCACTCTAGTCTGCCGTGGTGGAGAATATTCCAGCATTAAAATGTTATTAGGAAAATATTCCTCCTTGAGAATAGTGCTGTAAGAGACAGGTTTGTTGTTTTTTTTGTTGTTTGTTTTTTTCTAAATCTTGGTTTAGTGTCTTTAAAACATTTTCTTATTAAATATCTTTTGCCCACATGCACTCCTATTACACAATAGTAATGCTCACTGAGATGTCATTATATTATTTTATTCTTGTAAAGTCAACACAAACCTAACTGCTTTTTATGAAATTTGCTCAGCACAAGATCCTCAGAGAAAGCAAAGTAAATTTGTTAAATGTTTCATGTCACTAAATTTGATTCCTCTTCCCCCCCAAAAAACCCATTCCTGTCAAGAAAATATCACCCAGCTGTCAACAGATGTCACATTTCATGTTGGAAAGGAAGAAT
The DNA here is from genome assembly GCA_013400175.1 of Phainopepla nitens. NCBI lineage: Eukaryota > Metazoa > Chordata > Aves > Passeriformes > Bombycillidae > Phainopepla > Phainopepla nitens. The sequence goes on along the minus strand of VXBQ01006036.1, from coordinate 2,071,508 downwards.
GCAACCTGCAAAAAATTTATCCAAATTCACATCAGCTTGAAGGAAGTAGAAAAAGAAGAAATATCTTTCAAATAATTTCCATAAAGTTTCAGGGAGGGTGGCCATGTTCTGAATTCGGGATACAGAGAGCACAGGACGCAGAGCATTGGTTCTCTGTGGGTCCTTCAGCTGAAGGAGCATCCTCCCCCTTGGACAGCCCTGGGATTTTACTTAGCAGCACCCAAAGGCTGCACAATGATTAGAATTGCAGAGTTATTTAGGCTGGAAAAGACCTCTAAGGTCATCAAGTCCAACCATGAACCCTGCCAAGCCCACCACCAAAATCTGTTCACAAGTGCCATCGACAACACTTTTAAAAGTTTTAATTTTAGAGTATATTACTACAAAAAGCCCTTAAATAATCCTCCAACACATTTGACATTTTAATGGGTTCTTCTCAAGTCTGTATCAGAGTAAAACTCAAGATGTACAGAATTATAGATTAGAAATTTGGAGGATAGACAGGAGCTTTAGTCTACCAGCTTTAAACAAAATCAAGGCATCTGAGAAGCTGCTCCTGTGCAAACACGTGGGGAGGGAGCTGAGGGCTGAGCAAGCTGCACTCAGAGAGAGGAGATGCCTCAGAGAGTGCCAAACCCATAATTGGGATGTACAACACCCCTGTGAAGGAGTTGTTATTATTCCCATTTTTACAGATGGAGAAATATTTTAGGTGTGACTTTTTTCATTTGCTCACAACAATAATTTCAAGGAGAAGAAAAGCAGAATGAACTGCTGTGGCTGCCCTGCTAGAGCAGAAAACGAATAAATACCTCTGTGAAAACAACTTGCAAGGAGAATACAGCACTTGCCATTTCTGGGTTTCAGTTTCAGAGGTGACTTCCTCAATGGCAGCAATATATCCCAGGAACCCCAGTGGTGAAGGTAGGGAAGGAAGTCAGTGTTTTAGGAATTTACAGCTTCCTCTTTCCATTTATGTCCTGTAATATCCTCCCCCAGTCTAGTCCCACTGTGGCCCCAGTGGTTTACCTCTTGAGGTCCCTTGTCATATGCTGTTGAACGATTTGAAATTTAAAAAAAAACCCCAAAACCAACACAATAAACCAAAAACTAAAAATCCAGAACCTATAGGAAAAGTAATCCAGCAGGTATACTGGGCTGGTGGAAGCCGAAAATTAGGTTAATCCACTTTCTACAAAAAAATTTAGGGCTTTGCTTAGTTGCTAATAAACTGAGCTGATAGTTATGAGCTTTTGAGACCATCCCATCTAGTAGGAATTTGACATTACCACAGTGATTTCCTGGCCCCCTGGAGGGGCCAGAACAGACTTCAATATTAACATGTGAACTCACATCATATGATAAGATTTGCATCCAAAACCATTCCAGCAGGACTTTCACAGTGGTCTATCCCATTTCAATAGATCTCCACCCACAAAAGCCTCAAAGGCAGGCAACCACATCAGCTACAGGCTGCCTCAGGGTTTCTGCAGAAAAAGAAATCTAGTGCTTTTCTACACCTTTTCTTGTTTTACTTGTTTGTTTCTTCTTTTATTTTCATCAAAAAGGCTTCCTGATCCTACCACTCTTGCTGAGGAGAAACCTGTTCCCACAGTTCTTCTTTGTTATTTAAAATCATATTAGAAAATTCAACATTTATGTCTGTTCATTATTCCATTTTTTCTCTTTCTCAATATCCAATAGCAAGATGTTGTGATTATCAATTGATGTCAGTGTTTCCAATGTTTGATTTTGTTCCCCTTCAATACAATTATCTGTGTCAACTTCTTTCTGTTTCAAAACTTTGACTGCAGGATTGCCACGTTTACCACATTTGTGCTCTCAGAGTGAACAGAAGAAAATATTTCTGGATAGCCAGGGAGCTACCAGATGATCAATTGCTCTGTGTTCTTTTCCTCGAAGTCTAATTGCAGCCTACCAGCAAAATCCTCCTTCCTCATTGATTACCTCTCTTGCTTTATTTCTTACTGATTCGTTTCTCCCAGCCCCAGCTTTAATTAACAGGGCTTACTCTTCTTTTCCCAGACATTCAGAAACTCCTCGACCAGCTATGAGACAAGTACAACATGTCCCTGGTCACATGAAGAGATCACAGCTCAGCTGATATAAATTCTTGCAACTGAACTTTTTTAGCTTTCTATTCTCTGTGTGTGTGTGCGTATTTTTAAAGCACTTCTAGAGAAAGCTCTATATATTTTCAAACCAAAAACAGGTCAATGAAATTCTTTTACATTCTACCGCTACAATCTTCCTATCTCTCACGGAGTGGCAATCATTTGTTCTCATGATTGACTCTTTTTCTTCAGTTTGTCAGAAAAAATATACTAACAGTTTTGCCCTTTTTTTTTTCTTTTGGCTCTTGGCAGTGGGATGGTGGCAACTGATATGCTCTGTCTGGGTGCATTTACTGATACAGGAACTTGTTGGAGTGTAAATATGCTGGAAGGAGAATTATATTACCAGTTCTCATGGATAATATAAATGTTACCATAGAAATAGCATGGGAAAAAAAATAAATCTAATTAAAGACTTTTATCTGACAAGAGTTTTGATTGTACTCAGCTAAACCTGAAATCAAGTACTTGTGTTCGACACTGACTTAAATCTTCCTGAGTGCATGCATAAACCTATTGACTTTGAGCCAGTATTTCTTTTCCTACTGGTATGTGAGTCTGAAAAAATCAAGGCTGGCTAAGTTGACTTCAAGGTTGGACAACTTGACTCTGTTATTCAGACACCTTGGGGATGTCAAAAAATTTTGAAAGGTTTCTTGAAAGCAAAGTATCTTTTCTTTTGGCTATGTAGGAGAAGGTCATGATGCTCTGTATCACACAAAGCCAAGGGAAGCCGAGTTGGAGATAGATGATACCCTCAGAAGTTGTTTTTGCTGTATTTCTGAATAGAGTTCAGCTTTTACTTTGCTAGTTTAGAAGGTCCTCCCTTAAATGCCTAAGAACTACGTTGGATTTGATGAAAATCACAGTTATACAGACAGCAAACGTGACAGATACTTGCCTTCAATTTAAGACCTACTTGAAATTCCAGGAATAGAAATAAACCTCCTTATAGTGCTGGTAGCAGCATTGCCTATCTTGATTGTCAGCTGGTACAAAACCCCTATGTCTTATGCTTTTTGCCCCAGGTAATCTCCCAGGTTTGGGAGGAATTTATGCCAAATTATTCACCTTTCCTGTTCATCCTCTCATTCTCCATTTATCCATTGCCATAAACACCAGGGCAGAAGTCTGGAACCAAGGCTAAGCACATTGGAAAATATCTCAGCCTGAAGATAATCTGAAAGCAGATTTAGCAACCCCATTCTACTTTGTCATAAAAGCAGTGCTGTTGGCGTGGCTGCAATAATTAGGTGCATTTTTTTCTGATACATTGGCATTGAAATTCCATATCTTCATTAGCAACTTTATCACTGCAGGGCTGCCAAGCGTGTCAGAAAAAAGCCAAACAAGGTAAAAAGGAAGGTTCAGGGAATGGCAGATCCATCTTAAATTGAGAGAAGGAATGGAAGGGCAGTTTAGCAGACTCAGAAGTGAGTAGTCATGACAAAGAGCTTGTGGAGTTTGCAGTGTGTGCACGATGCACAGGCAGACAGCTGGGTTAGACTGATTTGTTTCCAAGCTCAAGCATAATTTCCCAGTGTAACCACATTGTGCAGATCATTGAGCAAAAACTGCAGAGCATCATTTCATCTCTAACTTTGCAAGCTCTTACTGGGCTAATTAACTCCATCAAAGGCAAACTCTTTGGACAGTTCCTACCCAACAAATATGTCAGCGTGTTCAGGTGCACTGCTCTTTGGGTTACTCACAGAACGATTTGACAATATTTTTGGTTTTGTGTGAAGGATCTCCTGGGAGAACAGCGCCCGCAATTGACATCCCAAAATCACCATCTCACAGTCACCATCCCATTAACTCCCAACAAGCTCAAAACCATAGTTTCTAATACAACATTGTTGCTTAGGTAATGTCATCGAAGCAAAAAAACACGTAAAAGATTCCTGGCCTTATTTCACTCAAATGTTTTCCAGAGATGTCTTTGCAGTCTGGTCATGATGTGTCACATAATCTACCTGCACTTTTTGTCCTCTGGACAACATTTTCTGCCTTGATGTTTCAGAAATTTGGGTCCATTATAGCTTACTGTATCACACTGAGAATGGTAGGAGCTTTGGGTTTTGTCCCCTCACTGCGCATTCAGATCTGAGAAAACACCCAGATGTCCCCTGTGTACAGTCTGAAAAGAAAGGGCCCATTTCGTGGCGTGCAAATGGTCACTAAAGAGCAAAACAGAGAAGCAAAGACTGAGCTCAGTCTCCCAGTGTAGCAGTCAGAGGAAGCTTGAGAAGCAAAAATGCCCTTGCTGATTTCAGAAAACAGCCTTCAGTTGATAAAGATCTTGCCAATATGGATCTTTCTTTTCAATTTGGAGAAGTCAAGCAGGCAAAATCCTTTCTTGTTGATAAACCTTTCTCTGTATCTGCTTTGTGAGACAACGATTTGTTGTCTATGATTTGACAGCTTTACAGGTGTAAGATTCTCAATATCGCTGTGTGCTGCCAATCTTTTTATGATCTGGCACTGTGGACTCCCAAATGTCACCCATGACAACAGTTCCTACAGCTGATCTACCAACACCAAATTAACTGTGCAATATCAGCAATCAGAAGTGATGCACTTTAATTAAAGTTCTGGTAGTGATTGTTTGTTGGTGACTGGCCATGGGCTTCTCCAAGGTTTGGCCAGGTGGGTGGATTGTCCACAAACACAACTGGGCCACCTTTTGCTGAGCTCTTCCCCTGCTCCATGTGCTGCTGTCGTTGGCACAGCTGCATTTCCCCACACGCCGCCATCAGCTCTGCTTTGCCACTGCGAGCCCCGACTGCCATCCAGATATTTCCTTTCTGCAGGACAGGGAGCTGCTGTAAACCACAGGTTCCAGGTGCCGAGCCCAGCGTGCACGAGGTGTTTGGCAGGGGAGGCTGATGATGTGAAATTTTCAGGCAGTGAGCATAGCAGTACATGGGTACTTCTGACTAAAGACATTTTAATTACAAAAGTTGAGATAATAGGCAGCCTGGCACTGTCAGGCCATGGAAAACACCCACGGCCAGCTTACAGGGCAACCACAGTTCCCACAGCGTTGCACATCTGATACCAATTCTGTCTTCTCTTTCTTGTTGCTGTCTTCCCTCTGCTGAAGAAAAAGGAGGAAAAGAAGTGCTGTTTTTTTACAATTCTGCCTCTTTGTGCCTCCGTGTATGGCAGGAAATAGATTCTAAAAAGCTGCCAATAAAACTGTAAAAATGACATTCAGAAGTACTTCTGAAAAATTCTGATTACACTTTACATCTGGTGAAAAGACATGAAGGCTTCACTGATATCAGAACAATCCATCAGCTTTCACTCTGCATAATTATTCCTTGCCAAAGTGGTGCTCAGGGAAGAGGCTGGAAAATGCCCTTAAGTTCTCATGACCTCCAGCTGTGGCAAGTGTTTCTATCTGTGCTAATATTGCCAGCAAGTATTTGCATGAAATCCCAGTTACAATTAGATTAATTGCAAGAACTAATGGACTTAATTAAGGGAAAGAACATATATTTGTTTTTAAATGAGATTTTTAGATTGCACTTTCTCCTACTCTTCCAATGTGTTGTTTGCTAAAGATGAAGTCAGGCACCACCAGTAAATTTTTAGGTTGCAGCTCTTGTAATGTTCACATCCATGTTCCACTTCACCATTATTTTTAGGATTCACTGTCTGAGAGGGAAAATTAGATCTTTCCAGAATAAATGCATATTCAGAGTGAGATAATTGCTCACCTGCTTAGCATCAGCTCATATTCTGGACAACTCAATGGCTGCTGAAGTGTGAGACCTGTGTCTTCCACATCTGCTCCAGGAAGAGAGGGAAACTGTACAAACAATGAGATAGTGATCCATGCTCATTGTCAGAGGCTGGTTTGGGCTGTGCACCAGCTCCTTCTGCTTTGGCTGCCCACTGGAAAGGTGTACATCAGCTCAAATCCAAGGGCAGGGTTATGAGGTGCAGCACAAAGACAAGAGCAGCTCCCATCTCTGGGGTGGGAGCAGACCTGGTGGCATCTCAGTGCCATCTACTTAGACATGTTTGGCTATTGTATATCGAATGTGCTCAAATTTCAGGTCTGTCAACTGAATTACAGAAGGAGTTTTTGGTTTTTAATAACATTCTTCAACGCTTTCAGACCAGCATGGTCTTCATTTTGTGCTCTAGAAGTCTTGATTTCATCTCAGTGAGATCAGGAGATATTTAATGCATCATCCCACTGAGGAGCCCATCCCACTGTGTAGCTGCTCCTTGCTCCTGCTCTGACTGGGGAGCTTCTGCTAGGAAGGAAAACTCCCTGTTGCTGTAATTTTGGAACCTCATTGCACATTAGAGAGAGAGGTGGTGAGAAAGAAGATCCTTTCAGAACAGAGTTTCCATGTTCAAGTGGTATTTGCTCACATATATTTTACACACACTCAGGCACAGATAAGTGTTTATATACACTGAATTATACAGCACTTTATATACAGCACTTGGCTCCCCTCACTGACCATCAACTGACACTGAGCACAGTTCCACTGCTCCACAAACTAAAGATAGATCATTATATCATCCTTTCTCAAACAGATAAAGAGAAAACACCAAACCCTTAACGAGTTAATCCTACACATTTCCTTATTTAAATATGTAACCTTAGAAGTATACTTAAAATCCTTCTACAGTGTTTATTTGATGTGAGGAAATTGTGCTCCAGGTAGGAGTCCTGCCCATGAACCATCGTATCCCATGCTCTGGCACTCCCCACAGTGTTCTCTGAGCTCAATCAGTATCTCCATGCCCTGTTGGAAACACTGAGTATCTGTTTGAAAGGCCTTTAGAAGCATAGTACATTGTATAAGAAAGCACACGCTCCACAAGCCAGAGATTTTTCTTCATTTTATAATTTCCACTTTATTTATTCCTATCTGGTTATTTTGGCCATGAATGTGTTGCCATTAAGTACTCAGAAGGAAAAGGGCATTTTGCCCCTATGTCAGGACTTTTTTCTTTCCAAGACATCTCAGATGCTTTGTAGGGATCTCCAGCATCAGATGCAGTATCCATTCACATTGTGTTATCATTATTACTTTTTTTTTTTTTTTTTTTAACTGTGGGACTACAGACAATTATTTACAAATACTACACCTACACATTATGCAATGCATAGAACAGGGAAGGGAGCCATGCAATTTAGACCAAACTAAAATGTTTTTGATGACTCTGAATCTGCACAGTTGCTGAAACTGTTGCTATGTTACATGAAGACATTTTGTGGCACCAGAAATTATTGTAGAGATTGAAGAGCTATGCCAGATGAAACACAGTGAGTTGCAATTCTAGTACATCCTCTTATGGCTTTGCAAAATTTGAAAAGGTTATTACAGAAGTTTTCTTCAAAGTAGAGAGAAATCCCTTGCTTGGAGCTTAATTGTGAGAAATATAAGTGCCAGGATATTCTTTGAGTGTTATTTTTCAGTTGTTTGTTTGTGTTTGGTAGTTTTTTTAACCCTCAAATGCTTTTCTTTCAAATGCTTCTCCTTAAGACCCATGCTAGCACAATTTATTGTTTATGTAAGAATGCGATAAAGAGTGATTTCTCTATAGATTTTTCAGAGTGGGCTCCAGTGAGCCTGTCAAAAATCCATTGTATAATAGCTTTAATGTTTTCAATGAGACTGAAGCTTTCCTGGTATAACAGACTATTTATCAAACAATTTTAGTAGCAATTTGTATTAGGCTGTTATTTGTAACACATACTAAGAGTAGTACACAACACACGATTTGAAAATGGTTTAGAAATCCGAATGAAAAATGGGAAAACCACAGTTCCTGCTTCATCCTGTTTAGAGGGATCTGTTCTGGAGATGTCACCTCACTGTGTTGGCTGTCTGGGCTTGGATAATAGTTCTGAACATTTACCTTGAGCCTTCTGCCCTCATCCTGCCTTCTCCTCCTCATCCTCCTCGCTCTGCTCTCTCCTTCTTTCCCCTGCCTCACTCTTCCTACCTAAGCACAGTCTCCTAAGGTACGAGTTTAAATAAAAGCGGTGACAATGACTAGTAGAAAGGGCTCACCAATTAAAAGGAGGACAGACATCACAGTATTTGATTTAAAGCTGCTATCACAAGATTAAGAATTTGGTGCTATGCCAGTCACCAAATGCTCCAGGCACCAGATACTTTAGGCTTCTCCCTGTTTGCTTGTGAGATTTCTGCACTCTCCTGCAACAAATCGGCCTCAGGTAAGTACTGCAGGGGCTAAAAATGGTAAACCCAAGGAAATTCTGCTTTTGCCAAATTCCCAGGAGAAATTTGAAACCATCTTACAGTGCATTTCAATTTTCTTAAGAATTTCCGGTGGTACAACAAAGGGATGACATTTGAACAATGCAGATTGTCAAATAATTGGGACAGATCTACATAAAATGTTCTCATCTCCAGAAGGTATCCATTAATTATATATCAGGGTTTAGAAGGAACACGTGAGCATCCCAGAAGTACAGCTGAAGGCCTGTGAGCCTCATACTGATGTCAGTACATCTTGGAGGTGCCCAAGAAACCAGAGCATTTACCCATGGGTTTGTGGCCCTAAGAGAATGACATGGGACCAAAGAGAACGACTGCTGTGGGTCCTTGTAAGGGGCTACAGGAGAGCTGGAGAGAGACCATGGACAAGGGCCTGGAGTGACAGGACAAGGGGGAACGGGTTCACACTGGAATTGGGCTGGGTTTCATTGGATATTTGGAAGAAATTCTTCCCCATGAGGGAGGGCAGACCCTGGCACAGGGTGGATGGTGGAAGGAATCCCTGCCCATGGGAAGGAGCTTGGATTGGATGAGTGTTAAAGCCACAGCCAAACAAAACCATTTCATGATTCCATGATTCAGTTAAATAAGCAAGGAACAATGTGCTGGTTTGCAGTTACTTCCTGCTCACCAAATCTCAATCAAAGTCAAACCAGCACAACCTGAAAACCTTTTCTCCTCTATTGCCATCAACAATGATTGACCCTTTCCAAATATAGAGTAAGACAGTAAGTTTTTTTTTTTTTAAGCTGCATAGGGATATGAAGAATTCAATTCATTTTCCTATGTTAGCTGTAATAAAGGCTTTTCCCCTCACAGAAAACAAATAGCTGCAATTCACAAGCAATAGAGATGGGGTGAGAAGAAGAATGATTTTGGTCTGTATAGATTCTTATATAACCACTCTGTGCAGAAAGTGCAAAACAAAAGTTGTATATATGTATTAAAAAACCCTTTGTGGGCCTGAAATTTTGCTTTTGATGTACTTTAGATTTACAGTGCTTCTTGTAAGTTTGGTTTGTTGTGTTGTATTTCTTAATGATCAACGTGCTGCAGTAAATAATTCAGGAAATCATCCTATACTCTATTGTTCTTTGGGCATATGGATTTTTTTTTCCTCTTCAAAGCTCCAGTTTCTACTGTATGTTGAAATTTCAAAGCTCTCTGAGGAACTGAATACAGGTTTTGTAATTATAACAATTTCTAGCCTAGCACCTGTACATCTGCTGTGCCCTTTGGGGAATAGAGCACAACAAAATGTATCAATTCCCTCTGGAGAAAATGTGACAACCTTCCTATTTCCTAGCTTCCCAGACCACCTTGGCTTATTATTTTTAGAACATTATGGATTGTTATTAAGCACCAGTGGATTGTTGTGGAAACACAGGCAGACAAGGTGCACAGCATCGCCCTCCTGAAGGAAAGCAACGCCAGGAGCACAGCTCCTCCTTCTGCAGCGCTGCAGCTGCGATTCCCTGCTCTGTAACACAGACAGATACAAGGACTTACAGCCTCAGTCTTTTAGAGAAAGATAGCTGGAGGTCTCCAGCAAAAAACTGCTATTAACAGCTTTTGGTCACACAGAAACATCTTTCATGGGAAGCCGTTTAAAGGTGTTCAAGTCTGATAAGTGTAACAAATACTGCAAATTTCCACTTTTTTATTTTTCCTTTTTTTTTTACTCAAATAAATCTTTGGCTTTGCAGGCACATATGCATAGGCAATATAAGCCATTATGAGCAATTGAACTTTGGGAAATGTTTTTTATCACACTGTTCTGCATCGCTCTGCTGCATACATATTATTTCATGTAAAAGGAAAGGCTGAAATGGTTCTCTGAGCTATCAAATAAATATTATGGTCTAAAATGAAAATATTATGTTTCTAGGAGACAACTTTATTGCTGTTTTTTGAAAGTATCACACAATGACGACAATCTAATTGATTTTTACCTGTAGAGTTCCTATTAAATAAAAAAAATAGGACACCTAGGAAGATGTTAAATTTGTAGGGAAAACTCAGCTTCAGTAAAGTTAATGGCAAGAATCCCATTTCAGCTTAGTGCTTCCTCAAATCACCTTTGAAAACTGGTTACCTTTCTGCCTCCGTTATCATTTTAATTATGCTGCTACTTTTTTTAATTATACCCACACACTGGGTTATGTCTCTTGTGCTGCTTCTGCAAATTCCTCCATTCACAATTTGAAAGCTGGAGAGGAACACCTGATTAGAAAAGGATATCTGAGTGTTGCCTTTGCTGACCCCACTCTGGTTTCTTGAATATTTCAGTGTGAGGGTGCAAGAGGAGTTTCACTCTAATTTCTGCTGTGCTGATGCTTAGGCAGGAGCAGGAGGAACACGGGCACCACACCAGCCCTGCTCCCCTGCTGTTCCTGGACCTAACCTGCTCTCTTCGACACAAGGCAACCCAAGATAAGACCAGATCAACCTAGCTGCATTCATGATACTGTGTGGGGGTAGAATTATGTTGGATTTTTTTTTCCTTTTATTTTAAATCACATATTATTATTGCAAGCTAAATGAGTCTCCAAGGTGGTGAATTATATACAGGTATGAAGGGTGACTGGCAACACAGGGGACAACCAACCTCACTGACAGGACACACTCCAAATCTAAAAATACAAATCTGAATTTGGGGCAGAATATATGCAAAATATTATTATTTCTATTTCAGATCAACCTGCAATGTTGCAGATTTTTTTAAGATGATTGTGTGATGTTTAATTTATTTAAAAATGAGTGGACAGACCAGGGTTGGAAGGACAAATGTCAATCTAATCCTTATAATCATTACCAAGAGCTGTTGATAATTTTCACCATAACTCCAAAATCTTCACAGCTTCTACCCCTCTCAGGAGCTCCCCTGTCTGTCTTTGACCAAATGTTGGCATTTTTCAGCCCTGACTGAGGCTCAGAGCTCACCCACGTGGAGCAGGAAGAAGAGCAGCTGCAGTCACATCCAGCTGTGCCACCACGCTTTCCAGGTGCTGTTCCTCCCTTGCTGCCAAGGCTCCTGGTCCAACCCTCAGAATTTCTCTTTTCTTTAAGCATCTTTCTTTTTTTCCCAAAAATCAGGGAATTGGCCTGAGCTGTCCTTGAGCAAGAGGCAGCTTGGATGGTGGATTGAAGACAGAGTCATAAAGGAACAAGGAGATAAGAACAACTAAAAGCTAAGAGGTATCAAGGACAGTTTTTAGAACTCTCCTTGGCTGTAGCTGGTATGACTGTAAACTTGTATGACCTAATTCACTCCAGTTTGGTTTAAATGACTGCTGAAGAGTGGTTTAAACTGCTCTGCTTAACCTTTGCACTGAGCTGGCCTCACATCCTTTAGCCAGTCAATCGCTGCACGGCAGCCAGCAGTGTGAGGGCTTCAGGGCACACCCCAAACCCAGACAACTCTCAGAGCTGCCATTAATGCCTCCATGTGAAGAGCTGCATTATCCACCTCCTGATAACCCAGTCCAGAGTCCTCATTTTCACAAGTTAGAGGTTAGAAGTTGCTTGCTTATATTGGTGGTTTGACATGGTGATCTTAGAAACGTTTCCCAATCTTGATGATTCTATGACTCTCACCCAGTGAGAAGCCCTGGGATTCCCATGATTGCCCACTCTGCCTGTGTGCTTGCCTGCTCCTGTGACCTTTTCTGGAGCTTAGGTTATTTCTTGAACTGTGTGCATGTGCCCATAGTGAGCTCAGGTACTTCCTAGAATACAATAAAACCCTGTAGCAATGGTTGTATGGACATGCCTTGGCTAAACTCTCCAAATAAATGCAATATCTTTGGTTATTTTAATAATTTCCTGCAGGGAACAAGGATTGAAGGTGTTGAGTCCTCCTGCAATATATGACATAACTTCCTTTAAATGTTCAGTGAAAGCTATTTGTAACAAAATTTTCCAAGCAGCACTTCTAAAAGAAAAGAAATCAGTGTTTGCTTTTCCTAAGCAAGTGGGATTACGCTGGTAAGTTTGCTGCAAAATTGGGTACTGAGACATTAATGGATTGGCCGGTTTTATATACATTTAAAATATGTCTCATGGATATGCAAAGTACCGTTTTTTATGCTTTCTCAAAAAAATCCCACCAATTTGTAGAAGCTTTTGATTTATGAAAATGCTGATTTGCACTGTTTTAAACAGGGTGTATGTTGTCTCCAACCTGGTTTCTTCCCATGAGCTCTGCTTGGCCACAAGAGTCATGTAAAACTCATAGGATTGCAAACCAAGCACTCTACCATTTAGAGTTTACCAGTCTGCTCCAAGGAGCAACAGCCCCAGGAGTGAGGTCACCCACCTCCATGAGCCTGAAGGTCTCCCCTTGACATGGTCTGCCAAGACAGAGAGAAGGAATTTTCCCTTTCCCCCATCGAGGGGAATCCAGGAGCAGGCATAGTATAGACAGCAATTGCTGCTTAGCACAAGTAGGGTAGAGAGATGCTGGGGTTTAGCAGTGCTGTTGTAGTCAACTGGCTTGAGATGTGGAGAATGAAATCACTGTCATGTTCCCTCTGTCCAAGACTTCATAAAGAAACTCCCCTCTCTGCCTCAGAGGACACTGCACTTGGGCAATTGCTTTCTAATCTATGTTTTCATATCATTCCTGTCACTTTGACATTTGGAATAAAACCCCAGGACAGTATAAACAAACATTTTAGCTAAAAGAAGACGCCTAAATGGGATTGATAGTATCAAAAACTGGTCTTACAGTGATGCTCTTTATCTTTTCCCTTCCTCTGCCTCCTAGTCCTTTATCTCTTGCCTACTTAGAGCACAGAACTTCTTAGTTCCTGCTATCTAAATTGCAGACCTTTCAGCAGTTTGTTAAACGTGAGGAAACATGGATCTTTTGTGTGGTGCAGTAAAGCTCTCGTTTTGTTGGTTACTAAGCCAACACTCACAATGTGCTGTGATTTAGGGTTTTCTCATGGTGTTGCAATGTTTAAAGGCACAGCAACCACAGCACCGGTGTAAGAATGAAAAACGACTACAGAGAGCCAGTTGGGCAGAGAGAGGCTTGAGAATGTGCAGAATGTTTGTACACAAGTTCAGAAAAGACATTTTTAACCTTATCACTCATTTTGAAATGTTTGTTGCAGATATGACAACAAATAGAAAGGTGACACTTCAGAGAAGTGCATCAGTTCAAGAGTACAGCATTGACAAATTAGTGATGAAAGCTTGTGTTCTTTTCAGAAACGAGAGATGCCTTAGACATCATTTGCCATGTTCCATTAATTGAAAGTATTTCCGAAACTGAATGTTTTTTAAAAATCCAAGTGGAAAATAATAGTTATCTCCTGTCTTAAGAGTCCAGACAGAAAAATTTGCTTGGAAGGAGGAAGGGTGGAGATGGACCTGTAACTCAAGGTTAGAGAGGGCCAGCAGAAATGGAATTTGATGTAGGATATCAGGGGTTAGATAGCAGCACGTCAGGCAGAAATGATTTGCATATTAATTGCTGACATAATTTTAAGGTTTTGTTAATTTGTATTCCTCTTCCTGTCTTGTCAGTGGGCACAAAATAAATAATTATATGTAACACAGGAACACTCTCCAGCTCTGAGGCCTGTGAAATCAGAAGGACATAGGTCTGCTGGAGTGAGTCCAGAGGGAGCCACAGAGATGTTCCGAAGGTGGGAGCCCCTCTGCTCTGGAGACAGGATGAGAGAGCTGGGGTTTTCCAACTTGGAGAAGAAAGGCTCCTGGGAGACCTTAGAGCCCTTTCCAGGGCCTGAAAGGGCTCCAGGAGAGATGGAGAGGGACTGGGGACAAGGGCCTGGAGTGACAGGACCATGGGCAAAGGCTTCAAAAAATTGAATGAGAGCGGGGGATTAGGTATTAAGAAGAAATTCTTCCCTGTGAGGGCAGTGAGGCCCTGGCACAGGTGCCCACAGAAGCTGTGGCTGCCCTGGATCCCTGGAACTGTCCAAGGCCAGGCTGGATGGGTTCTGAGCAACCGGGGGCAGTGGAAGGTGTCCCATGGCAGGAGATTGGAATGAGATGATTTTTATTGTCCCTTCCAACCCAAACATTCTCATTTGATGAAAACAGCCTCAGGTAATTCACCAAGAAATAAAATGAACTTTCCATGCCATTTCTATGTATATAGAGAAGAAAGAGCAAAGAATTCTTCCCCTGGATTGTGTTGGCAGCAAGAGGATGGCAATTTCTCTCCCTCTCTGCAGAGAATGATGGAAGTTAATCTGCAGTTCAGAAGTTCTTGGATAGTTTTAAACTGATTATCTCATTCTGAATGCAAACAATGCCCTGAGTACAAAGCACATCTCACCCAGACTGGCTTAGTGGCTGAGCACATACACTAATGTTCAATCAGTGCTCTGTTCCATTTTATATTAATCATTTTCCCTGTGTATTTGCAAAATGGTATCCTTTGCAAAAAATAGAAAAGTCTATAATTCTCCTATTGGGGTTTTAAAATGAAAACAACTGCAGAGTTTTTTTTACCAGTAATAGGGAAAAGAAAAAAAAGCCCTGTTTTTGTGCTGAATTCCTTCTATTTTTTTGGATTTAAGAGTTTAAGAGAAAAAATATCATATTCAGGAAAGAGCAGGAAAAATATGTGTTTTAATTCTACCTAAAACAGAAAAAAAAGCATGTCTCCAGTATAACAATCTCATTTAATTTTAGTTTGATCATGGTAAATGTGATTCCAATTAATTTTACTTAGCAAGTGCAGATGGAGCCAAAATCATATTGATACATCTGAAGATAAAACTCAAATTTTATGTCAGGAGAAATAATAATGAAATTGCCTTGGCATGTTTGATAAAGTCCCAGTGAATAGTCTAGAGTACGAAAATAACTCCAGACTGCACGGATTTAGATGAACAACAGATATATCTGATGACAGCAGAGAGCATTTAACATTGTTTTTCTTACACACCAGATTATGAAGATGAGCTCTTAATGAATAAATTCTCAGCATTTCCAATTCCTTTTCAAAGCCCAGTGGAATATATTAATTGAAATTTTTAACAGAAGTCAAGTAACTGAATTAGTTAAGCAGTTATGTAGGTCCCATTAGTACTTGTGTCTATATTTTAGGCTGATGAAAAACTTTACAGGTCTGACCCTAGGTCATTTCAAAAATTTGAATCAGGGCCAAGAGTATGTGGAAATATCCATGTGCATTTAAAAAACCACCTTGATCCTTTTGTACATGTTTAGTCATTTGAATAATTTAATAGATTTGATCACCGGGTATTTTTGCAAAACTTAGGGGTTTTTTCTGTGTAGCAAATTATTTATCTCAATCCTATTAACAATCTGAGTTACAAACATATTCAATCATACCTGGGTTTAAGATTATTGGGCCCATTTCTTGGGATTACCCTCAAAATTTGTTGTGCTTTTGTTTTTCCCATGTTGTTCATTGGCTCTTTGCTGAACTTTGCAAATGCTTCTTCTCTAGTAATGAATTCTTATTTTTCATTGACTTCTTTGAGAAAATAATCCTTTGCATTTGTTACCTTTTTTTTTTCTGCTCCCTTCCTCTAAGATTTTTTTCTACAGAAACAACCTGTATTGTTCAGAACCCATTGACCTGGAGATAAAATCTCCCATACCAATGATTCTTCTGATCTCCCTTCTGGTTTTCAGGGGCACTCTTCTCCTCTCAGTCACAGAAGTTGTAAAGGATTTTTTTTCCCCTTCTGTGGTTCCCACTTCTGTGATCCAGAACTTTACAGCAGGGCTTTAAGCAGCAGGGCTTAACTCTTCTCGTCTGTAAAGGACCTGCCAAGTCTCACTCACTTCAAATGAGAGATGTCCTCAATTTGATTTTTAAATTGCCTTAAAATTGAATCACTCCACTTTTGTGGCAGATGATTGTGTAGTGAGTTTCAATAAGACATCCAGAATAATAATCCTAATACTCTGAAATTTCATATATTTCAGCTGTCACATTTTGAGTCACGTGTCAGGCTTCCCAGATTTGGAGCTCTTGCCAGTAATAAACCATCATCCTCTCGTTTCTCCATCTTCCTCTCTGCTTGCTGTTGTTTGTTAGGAAGAGTTGTGAAAAAACTCTGCTGGCACTGTCTCCTTTTTGCTGCAGCATGGAGAATTCTTGGTATTCCATGCCTTATCCTTCATGGTTTAAGGTGTACTCAGAATTACACGGTAAAATCTGAAGTGAAAACCATGGACTTTTTGTTATCTCTCTTTAATATGGGAAAAATAATAAAAGGGGAAAAAAACCCCACCTTGAAGCCTTGGAGTAGAAGTTTGCTATAATTTTTTCTCTTTTTATGCAGCACTTACTGTGTGACTATGTTGTTGTAATCTACAAAATTAATAATATTCTCAGTGGAATCCCAAGAACGTCATTGAATTTATGAGCTGGTGTGTTCCTGTTAGTACAAACTCTGCTCTTCCCATGCTCTAGTGCATCCCCTCAAGGTGGAGCTCCACTGTTTTGCCAAAATCTGAAAAAGATTATGCCAGATTCAGAAATATTCAGACCTCATGTATTGATGCCCAAAAGTGTTGCCATCACGAGAGTCTTTCCAACTTCAGCTGATTCCCATCATTCACCAGTACATTAAAAATCTAGGTGCAGCAATATATAGCTTTGCACTCCAGAGCTGATGTAAAAATAAAGGAAATTGATGACACAGGAGGCACAAGATCAGCAAATTGTTTAAGGTTTCTTGACTTTTTTGTGCCACAAAATGATACTCAGCCGCATCAACTTTTGATGTTACCAGTCTCCTTTTTTCTGTTTTTCAAAGTTTAAACCATGAAAAATGTCCATAAGACTCCAGTTCATAGGGCAATATCCAGGCGATAGATATTTTCTTTTCCTTTACCCTTTATCCTAAGGAGAAGCAAAATATAGGTAAGGAAAAACAATCCAGTTTCTTTCAGCTTTCTGATAACAAAACCCATGATTGCAAAGAGCTGGGGAGAACCATTTTCTGATGCTTGTGACTGTATTAGTGAAAACCTGGCTAATCCAGTGACCTCCAAACCTTCCCAGAATGGGAATGGCTGAATCCATTTCGGGTGGGAGCAGCAGTTGTCCAGGGACTCTCCTCTTCCTGGGTCTCAGCAGCCCTTCCTCAATCAAGAGACCCGGAGATTTCCCACATCCAGAGGACTTTTCCTGTTGTTTTGTACAGAGAAATGTGGGGATGCCAGAGGATTGTCTCAGAACCACTGGAAAATAACAAGGTGCTGATTTTTGACTTCAAACTCACTGCATGAGGACACAAGACAGCTGTGAGACTCCTGACTTTTTTTTTTTAATTATAAAATACTGTTGTTATAATTATTTCAAGATAGTTGGAATCAGGAGAGACTAAGAGTTCTAATTTGGGTAGCAAAGCTGATAACTTCGACTATCTCACGCTACCAGGATAAGCCACTGCAATGCTAATTACAGGATTAAAAATATACATTATAAACCCAGAGAGATACTGTTCTCCCTTTTTCATATTTTTCTCCCCCAGGGAAACTAATTAGATTAAGTGTTAACTTCTCCAGAATATTGTTGTTGTGGGCAATAGAGAGAGACCTGCAGAGTTCCTGCTGTTTATCCATGGGCTTAAGTTATTCCAGCCCTTGGATTGCATTAAAAAGTCCAAATGCCCGGTAGCTTCCTTAGGTAGTTGTTATATGAATGAGATTAGTGTTCATGCTGGTGATAACAGTTCTCACATAAAAACAACAACAAAAAAATTATAACTAGGTGACATTGTGAAAAGCTTTATATTAGTTTTAGAAGTAGTTTTTCAATTAAAGTTTTAAAAAAAAATCAGGTACAAATGCATAACAACAGCAAATATAGAGACATATGGATCTTGGATGAGTTTTGTTCATGTCTAAAGGATCATGAAGGATACAAAAGAGAATTGTGACATATGGAGGAAGCAGATTAATTAATTTGAAAACAACCTTTGTACAAGGAACAGCTTCAGCTCAAGTAATTAAATGTAAAATGTTGTATGGTTGTCAAGGTTTGTGTAAGGAGAGGGAGTCAGGGCTGTTATCAGGTTCTGAGGGAGCTCTGTGAAACCCTGTAATCTAATAAGGTAAGAAAGGCAGATGTACAATACTTAACAGCCCATTGTGCTTGCAGAACTCTTCCACCTAACCAAGAACAAACACATCACCCTGCCTGTAACACATGCACTGATTATTTACTGTTCCCTCTGCCCTGCTCCGACTTCAGCTCTGGGGAAACTTTCATCACTTTCTCTAGCACCAGAATGATTTCCACTGTTCATCTCTGACAGCACATTTAAAATCTTGTTTTCCATTGCTGATAGACTCAAACTGTGTTGTCTCTCTTCGCTGCCACATCTGTCACAGCTGGGGATGCAGTGGCCCAGCTAGGTCCTGTCAGATGCTTTGCTGGACACTGACAATGTTATAATCACCTCTTTGAGTATTCTGCAGTTTCATGACTTAATCATGGGGCTGTAAATAACCCTAGAATGAAAAGCTATTATTTAAGATCTTCTTGACCATTATTTATTTTGAGGAAAATATCCTCAAGCTGTCTAGCGAGGAGATAGTCCAATAAAATATTAAGAACAATTTTGTCAATGTAAACTCTGAAATATTGAAAGGGTTATGGTGTCAGGTTATTTTTTTTCCTTTATAGATCTCAGATGCCAAGTAACCCTGGACTGGAGCAAAGAAAAATTATTGTCTGAGCAGAATAGTAGCTGGGGCACAGCTCTCTCTGCATTAATAGTCCTTTAACTCTATCTCACTCTTCTATAGCAAAGTGAGATTTGGATTTTCTCACTAGGATTTCAGGGAAAAAAACAGCACTCCATTAAGCAAATATTGATGGGTCCTCCTTGAACCCATCTTGGAAAGAATTTAGTCTGCCTGTGAGGGAAGGTAAAGAGAGCAATTTGTAGCACCTACCATGCTCAGCAAAAGCAATGTATAAGACAGAAAGCTTACAAGTCTCTTGGGTTTTGTTTGGCATGTAGCTGAGACTTCCTGAAACCAGCTAGCCAATCCAGATGAAAAAAGAAAAATTCAAAAGTCCCAGGACCTGAATACATAAATTTTATTTCCTCTGAATTCCCTGCCAAAGTCACTTCAGTCATCAAACTCACACACAAATGATATGCATGCATTCTTACAAGCAATTGCTTTTTCCTTTCAAATATTCCTGAAGAAAAAAGTTAACTTTAATTATGAAGAGATAACCAGAGGTGTTACCCTCAGAATTTAATTATTATTTTATTAAATTTCAAAAAACCACAACTAAGCTATGACAGGGGCGGAAAGTATAGTAAAATGGTAATTATGAAATAAGAGATATGAATTAAGATAAGTTAGAAAACATTTTTACAAGTGTATGCTTGTGGGAAGGGGAATAAAATGAGTGTATGTTCTCTCAGTCTTATAAAATATTAACATTTGGAGTTAGAAGGTGTGTTAACTGATGCCATCTGGTGAAAGGACATGGAAACTGTGCTGCCCTTTACCTTCTAAAATAACTTTCTGTGAGAGAAGTGGGACTGCTACTGCTGTAAGGTGGTCTGTGTTTTGAGCTGCACAAAATTTGAGAGCAAGAACCAAATAAATATGGGTGAGATGCACCAGCAATAAAAGATGGAGACCCTGTTTAGCAGCACAGAAGCAGCAGAGGTAAAAATCCATGTGGCTTCTACGATTCCCTCTCAGGACTGCATTTGCAGCCACCACTGACATATTTTGAGCAGCTGGAATCTTGAGCTGCTGTTTCCCAGCAAGAAGAAGCAAAATTAAACCTACTTTCAAGTCTTCATATTCATGATGGATGGTGCTACACACTTCTTTAAATTGTCAAGCTCTTCCTCAGCACAGAGAGCTGCCTGCATGCAGTGTGAAGGATGAAGAGCTGAGAAGTGGAAATGGAGGAGCTGAGGGTTTGTGTTTTGAGGGCAAACCCCAGGGAGGAAGAAAAGCAGAGGATGAGCTGAGCTGGGTGATTGCTGAGCTCTGGGTGCAGGATGGAGCAGCAGGGATTGCAGTCCTCATTATCTCCTCTCTCTCCCTGGCTCCAGAACCAAAATCTGTATCTTGGCCCATCTGCCTGTCCCTCCTGACTTTTGCAAATACACCCATGGGTTCCTCAGAAACCCCAGAAACTCGATATTTAACTTCCAAGACTTGATTGAAAGGTAATGACCTGGAAATGTCTGCTGGGAGCTCAGTTTTGCAAATTTTTACCCCAGTGATAATCCACACAAATGGAATATTCACTCTAAAATTGAGATTAATTACACACAAAGTCCTGCTTCCCCAGTTATCATTCATAAGAAAACAAACTTCTTTTGTTAGAGGAATAGCCCCTCAACTAAACATTTATCTCTGTTTCTTAGATTTTTAGCACTTCATCTTCTTTTTCACTTTGGAATCTGCATTCTGCTCTGGTGTTAATATTATTCCCAGATCATGGAGACACATCTAAGGGAAGCATCTAATCCTGAAGTCAATTCATAAATCCATCTAAACAACAATTTTATTAGAACTGAGGAGAGGACAAATACCTTGTGTGTGTGTGTGCTGAGATACCTTTGTACTGTCCTTTAATTAAGGATTGAACAGCTTACAATTATCCAGCTGAATTTTCCTTGGATTAACTTGTTGGTTTACTAACCTTAGGAAAATACCAGCTTTTTCCTCCTAGTACTCCCACTGGGAAGTTTCCTTGAGTGCAAAGACAAATCTTCCATGGAGACAACTTTATTTTTCTAGAAGAATGCACAAGTGCTGCAGTCTTCTGGTACAATTTTAATTCCAATCATAGATAAGTTCTACTGATACTTTGTGTTTCAGTGGAAACATGAAGCTTTTTTGCTAATGACACTTTTTCTTTGTAGGCAATGTGCCTAATTTTTAAAGGAATTGGCTTTTATGGGCTGAAAGATAGGAGGGAATAATGGAAATGGTGCATTTATTCTATTTTGTCTTATTTAAGTTTCACATTAAAGATGTGTAAGGGTCACATTCTAATATCAAATTTTCTGGTTGTATCAGACAGGAGCTCAAACACACATTTACAGGCAGTTTCTGTAACGGTGGAAATTAATTGTAAATACAACTGTTCTGTGTCCAGGAATATAAAAATAAAAGTCTTGCCTTGCTGTTCTCACTCTTTTCCTTTGAGATTTGCCCAGAAGTTTATCAAATATATCCTATAAATTGCTGAAATTGAACCTTTGAGTTCTCTTTGAGGCATCCTTTGAGAAATATTTTAACCAAGTGATCACTGTGAGTATCAAATCCAGTTGCTAGAATTTTAAGAAATTACTTATTTCTCTCACTTCTGTCATGCCATGGAACTTCCTTAACCCAGTTACTCATGTCAGGAATGTATATACAGAGAAGTGACTTCATGCCAGAGACCCCTGTGCACACTTAGAAATAGGAAAGTAAAAATTCAAATACTTGGCATCACACGACAACACAAAGAAGTTTCTTCTGTGGCAAAGTGCTCCTGGTCTCCCTTCATCTGTTGCTGAGAAACCTTTCTGAGAATTAATCAGAGAAACATCACAAATGCTGCTAAATCATGCACCACACTACAGATTGAGATGCTCCAAAGAGATGAGAAAACTTGCTTTTCCTGTTAACCCAGCACAGGCTGGTGTGCAGCAGCATTTCCTCCAGTGAGTGCACTGCTGTAACAGTGCAAAATATTTACACTGTGTCTCCAGCAGAGCTGACAGTCACGTCTGGCCAGGAACCACTCATACAACAAGGACAAACACAGGCACACTACACACTGAGCATGGGAGGAGATGCTCAGACAGCTTCAGGGCATGCTAAAAGTTCAAGGTTGGACTGTGGATTTAATTTATTTTAAAGAGACTTGTGGAGATTATAACAGAAGATTGATGGGTCCTGTCCATGCTGGAGTGGGAATGGGAGGTGTTGAAGGTGACCAAAGCAGAGGTTGAGCTGTCATGGCAAGGAGTGATGCAACAAACCAGAGAAAAGCACTGCAAGCACCAGGAGGTTGCACCACTTTACCTGTATTGGCACAGATCTGGTTATTCCAGTGAAAATGTGCCTTTTAAAAGCATTCCATGCGTGGAAAGGCAAATAAGTGATTCCTGTATCACACACTTTCAAATCAGTCTGGCATGTTCCTGTAAAGCGATGGCGGAGGAAAAGCGCTCTGGTTAAAACACACACAGACTTCAACCAAACGCTTCAAACACTGCCAAGCCCATATTTAGAGGAGAGATGAGATTGGGGCTGGCATGGAAGGGAGGGAAAAGCTGGCTCTTTGTGCTCAAACTGGGACCTGAGGGCTCAGGGAAGGATGCCGGGGAGCAGGAGGCTGCGAAATGCTGGAATGGAGGGTCAGAAACTCTGTTCTGCATTTCACAACATATGCTCCATAGCTGCTCAGCCTCAAATTGCAGAGATTAGATCTCAGATCCTGCCACCAAAAGCCAAAGTCTTACAGAAATAGCTTTTCTCATGTGAATTCAGCCTTTCCTTACATGAGGAATACATCCATTGTGGGTTTGGACTTAAAGGTGGGTGTGTGTTCTGATGCAGGAGATTAACACTTTGGCCCTACATTCCGGTTTCAAGAATAATTAGCTGGAATTTTTTTTTAGATTTTATTCATAAAAATTTAAATTTATATTTTTTTCTCAGGCTGTGTCTATTACAGGGACTGAAATTTGTCCCAAAATCTTTTGGGAGAAGAGCTTGGAGAAAAGCCCGTGCATAGACTCAGTGGCAAGAAGAGCAGGCTATTTTGCTTTTAAAGCTTTGTACTGCATTCTGGGGCATTCGTTATGCCAAGTGCCAAATAAAGAGCAGTTTTTAGGCACAGAAGGAAATTTCCGACCAGTGGTAACAGAACTGAAAAAATCTCAACTTGTCTTTTAGTCCGTGGCTGGCAACACCAGCTTGATGTTGGCACGTGGGACTGTGACTCTGCTCTGCTGTTGCTCTTGGTCAAGTTGCCATCAGACAGATGTCTCTCCTGCAAAGCCACCACAGTACCTGGCAACTTGGCTGGAGATTGTTTGCTGCTATTCATAAAGCTGGTTTTGTTTTGCTAGTTGGAGATGTTGTTAAATACAAAGGGAGGAATTAATCTTAGTGAAGGAGCCAAAAACTGAATCGGTGTGGAAAGAGAATTACTTGCACTTCTCAGTAGGTGGTCTGTCCTCATCAGGGCAGGGACACATTCACAGAATGAGCAAGCAGAGCCTGCTGCAGCAGCTTATCCTCTCCATGTGCAGAAAGAATTGTTTTCTGGGGCTTGCAGCCTGATCTCTGGAGTCACTAAGTACATTTTCAACCAAACAGAAAAAAACCTCTCCCAGCACAATCTTCCTCCCAGCCCTCAAGTGCAGCAGACCATATGTTAACAGGTGCCTTCTGTCAGATCATTCTTTTGGGGGTGTTTGGTGAATGGAATGGAATGGAGAAGAACAGAAAGAATATAATATTTTCAGCTGGAAGGCACCTCCAGTGATAAACTAATTCAGCTTCCTAACATTTATCCTGGCTTCATGACACTCTGCAGGAGCCTCTCCACATGGATAAAGTCACCAGAGAACAAGAAAACAAAGCTCTCTTTCCCCTCCATGTGCTCCAGGAAGATTTCTTCTGTGGGCAGAGCAGGGGGGCCCTGGATCCTTTAGTGTGCTTTATCCAGCAGGTCAGTGGGAAGAGGAACAGGTGGGAGAATCAGGCAGTTCTCTAGAGGATATTTGGAGCTACTGCCAAGCCTCTCCTCACCTATGCCCGCTGTGTGGCAGCTCGGGGGGGCTGCAGCAGACACCCAGCTATTGCTCGCACACCTCACTCTCCACAGCTTTGATTATGACTTCCTCACCCCTTGCCCAGAGCTGTTAAAATCCACCCCCTCAGCATCTCCTCTTCATCCCACTTACAGCAGCAGCAGCAGCAGTGCCCTGATGCCAATGGGAGCAGGAGCAGATGTCTGTGCTCTGGATTTGCAGAGCTGCATGTCTGGCTTTATAAGCACTGTTTTCAATGAATCCTTCTAGGTAAACACATGGAGTTGCATTGACAGCAGCTCAGCCTAACAGCTGATCATAGGTAAGGTCAGCAAGATTCCAAGATGATGAGGAATTACATTCGAAAATAGAAGAAAAATACCCCAGTAAAATATCTGCAGTTACACTGAGAGAATGGAAATATATGAGCGTCATAATCCCTGCACATCAGGAGAGAAGTTATCTGGCTGCCCAGAGTCAGGGTGAGCAGTTGTAGACACAGCCAAGATGTTTGACAGTATCAGACATCAATATTGGCCACTGTTGTTAGACAGATCCTGTGCTGGACTAATCTGATCTGCCAAGCTGAATCCCATATTCATAACTCACCTAAAATGTGTATTGGCTTTTCATGTAAAACTCCTAAAACTAAAGCTATCTCCCTTGGGCTTCAGTGGGAAATCTCTTCATTTCCATCAGTTAAACCTGAATCACCATTAAGACAGAGTGCTAAAACTGGAAAAAAACCTGGGAAAAAACCTGGAAAAATTACTCTGGCCATATGCAGGCAAGGAAATCCTCTTTCTTCCATCAGGAAATCCAATCGCTCTGCTCCACCAGCATCCCATCCCTCATCAGCACTGGCTCCACTTTCTGTGGTGAGTTTTGCTCTGTGCCTTTAAGGAGGATTACCTTCTAGTTTTTGGTTGAATTTCTCAATGTTTCTTTTTCTCTTGCATGCTGGTCCAGGCAAACAGATGTCTTGAACACCTTGGAGTGCCCATTCTCACTCCCCATCCTCCCTCTTTCCAAGCAGTAATTGTTGCAGCATCCAAAGAGATAAAAAGGCATTAAAGGTAATGACCCTTGTTCTGATTTCACATACGGCTGGGCCTTACCCAACAAAATCCTAATCCCTGTTTTACAGATAATTATGTATCAAAAGTGATAAATGTTCTGTGACAATATATTACCCAAAAACCAGTAAAAGACTGCTGTAGCTGGGAGTGGCCAGATGTGTGTTCGGAATGTGATGCTGTGACAAAGACACACCTAAGGCAATATTTGCAGAACTATTTCTCCTTTTGGGAAGTGGATAATAATTTTGTGTCAGTCTCAGCTGAAATTTTGGGGCAATTCTGTGTGCATTCAGCATTATTGCATCGCCATAGTTAAAGCTTTGTAATGACACATTACCCCTGGATATCTATTAAAAAGAATTTGTAATTGGTTTGATGAGAGATGCCCACAAAGATGGTACAATGCTGCTTCAAAATTATTGATTAAATCAGTAAAAAGACATTAAAAGTAAGCATGAATAAGAGAGCTTATTAAATTATATTGCCATGTCTCCTTCAGAACCAGCTCCTGAAGTAACTTTTAAGCAATGTAAAATGCATTAACACAATACTAATTTAAAAAAAAAGAGAAGAGAGCACTCTTTCAATTCAGAATGAAAGCTGATCAAAATTAACAGGCTGTGGGGGTCAGGAACCAAAGGATTCTAAATGTGAAAGCAGAGAAAAACAAGAAAAATAATGGCAGTTACTTCATTATTTTAGCTTTTAAAGCCCTTTAACAAAGCAGAGTTCAATCCGAGAAATTATTATTGTTCCAGAAAAATAATTGACAACTATAACTTCAGCATATTTAAAACAGTTTGAAACCAATTAGCTTCTCACCTAGACTTGAAGGAAGGCCAGTGCTACTTCTGTGACATAATGTAATCAAAATCACATTGAAGTATAGCAGGAGCTATCCTGATACAAGTTGGTTTTTATTCACATTTAGGAACAAAATTAATTGGACAACTGTAGAGAAAGAATCACCATCCACCAAGTTCATAACTGGAAAAATCCTTTGTACAGCAGTTCAAACTTAGCCACATAAAGCAACTTTGTAAAAGATTTAACTTATTATACAATAATGCACTGATATGGAAAGAGAGTGGAAAATATCCAAAGAAACAAAAGGGGCTGGATTAAAACACATTAAAAGTTACCAAGATTTTATATGCAATTCTATGTGAGGGCACGTGGCTGTTTGGTTCTGGGAAAAGTTTTGCTCTCAAATTCTTCGATTGTGTGCGCAGACAACGGTTTCACCTCCACAGCAGACACGCCCTTATACCTTAATGCTTTGGTCTTCAGATGATCTGTGCTTAGAATCATTTTAGCTCTTACTCTTGGGGTTTGGCCAGTTGATGTCCCCCATGCTTGGGTTTGCAAGATCCAGGGTGAATATTGGCCCAGTGCATTCCATTCTGACAAGAGCAGAAGTGATGTTTTGGAGTCTAGGAGAAGGCTGAGAGCATGGACATGGCAGAACATGGTCTATGCAAGATCCCCACTCAGAAATCATCTGGCAGGGCTCCTGCTCCCTGGTTACAGCTCCTGTGGCCACCTCATCCAGAGCCTGGTTTGAACCCAGGCAGATGATTCAGGAGTTTTTTGATGGGTTAAATATATATGAGGAGATGGTCTGCTTATCATTGTCATTGGATGCTGAGACTTCCAGTCTTTGTCTTCCTTCAATGACACAAAATCCATCTTGTGTGCCCACATGACTGAGAGAAGTGGAGACTCTAGGTCCAATCCTGGTGAAGATCTGGCATTGACAGTGCTGATGTGTGCCTGGCAGGACCCAGAGTCCATCACCACTTGGATTGCTCTGGCAGGACCCAGAGTCCATCACCTCTTGAGGGGTACTTCTGGCAGGGCCCAGAGTCCATCATCACTTCAGGGATACATCTGGCCCTCTCCACCCAGTGTCAAACCCTTGGGACTGTCTCAGGAAAGAAGATTCTCCCAGGCCCTGCACAGGCTACACTATTTAACTCTGATTTCTTTTCTGAAACATTTGCAACTGTTTCCCGTGTGGTACAAGCTCGGCTCACTCCGTCTGTGCCTCCGCTGAGCTCGGGCCACTTTCCCTGCACACTGACAGATGTCTTGATACCATCGATGGCAACAGGGCTGGGAGGGAGCACCTGCTTCCCACAGGCCAGGGCCCACACCTACAAGCATTTTGTGTCTTCCCCACAGCCACAGAAACCAGAAAGTTACTTTTATGAAAAATTAACTTTTTTTGCCGAGTGAGTCCATCGAAGAGCAGCTCTTTGCATAGAGCTCACGTTGCAGCTCGTGACACTCTTATGAAGAGCACTATGTTTTACCCAAAAATAGTGGGGACATGTTGGTGTGGGAGTGCTGGTGCAGCCAGGCAGGTGCTGTCCACACCACAGCAGCTTTTATCAGTTCCCCCTGATTTTGTGCCAGTGCATATGAGGACATGAGGTGCCCCCACTGTGCTGTGAAATGTTGCTGCTTGCTGGAACTGGAGACTTGTACCTTTACAGGCATTTGGGCAGGCAGGGAGGTGAGGCAGAGCTAAATCTGCTCCAAAAAACAATCCAGAAGAAAATAATATATAGAAAAAGAGCAGCTGGGTACTTCCTGGGTGGTGGGGATGCACACAAGGGCTTCGTGAGGCAATTCTGGGGCTGGCATGTCCCCTGTCCTGGGAGATATTGGGCTGAGAAAGATTTTACCAACAGGAATAAGGATAGTGGGGATGGATCTCACTATCCCAGGGAAGAGCTGCCTCTGCTACAGTCCATATTTAATTTAAATGCTGTTAGTAATGTGTATATTACATTTGTATACTATGTCATAGCTTGGTGCTATGAATAAATATGAAGACATAAACAAGGTCATTTATGGGAAGCCAACAGCAATATTACTGCTGGAGAAAGGCATGCACAAAAATAGAAACCAGAACTTTTAAGTGGCTAGAGAATGTTGCTAATGAAGAAATAAAACATCTTTTCCCAGTATTGTCAGCGATGCTTTAACTTCTGATATCTTAAACATATCTTCCCTTGAATAATATTTTCACTTCCTGAAAACAATTTGTTATCCAGAAAACATTAAACACCAGCAAAACCAGGCAGTATTGACTTTGATGGATTATCTACAGTGTTACAAGAAACACGGATACTCAAGATGTCAGTAAACAAAAAGATTAACTTTCAAAAGAGTAAAAATATTAAAACAAACAAACAAAAAAGTGACACTGGAGAGATAAAAATAAAAATGCAAAGAAAACCAACCCAAATGAGACACGGAGCTTCCTGCTAGGAGCTGTGTGCCAATTTGACAATTAATTGATTCAGACTGATTGGTGACTTGGCAGGTACCATCAACACAGTTTCCTGCAATCTGCCAGTCCAACCATCCAAAGGATGTTACTGGATTCTGCCCCACTCTGTTCTCTCTCCCATCTGCTGTGTTATGCAAGATGAGATACAGCAGTACTAGAGAATTCAGAAAGTATTGCAGAGGAGAGAAAAAGGCATCTTCCTTACACTTTACACTCAGCATCACATTGCGGGATCAGGATACATTGAAAATGAAGACGCAGAAAGGGAAATTCCTCTGGATATCTTGAAAAGGGGCTTTTACTGCACAGAAATTGGAGAGCAACAGCTGCACTTTTTCAATTCAATAATCAGAGAGTAATGCAATAATCAGATGTATCAGAATCCCTACAAATTAGTTGTGGCTTCTTAAGGGGAAACTGTGCTTTATATTTTTTAAAGTACATTAATAGATTGTTTTTCTTAAGGTGAATCAATATCCTCTGCACAGATTTTTAACTACAAGGTGCATGTGTAGGTCTCAAGATCTTCATGGTTCTGAGAGGTCCCAAGGAGCAGGTACCAATCTGTTCCAGGATAGCTGGAGCATCCCAGAGTGGGCCAGGGCAGTGCAGAGGGAGACTGGACACTCCAGAAATTACCTCAGCCCTTGACATGGGGGTGTCTGATGCTGCAGCCTGTCCTGATGGATGATGGAGAGCACTTGGGGGTGCCACTAAGGACCAGAGTCACCTTAGCCTGGAGGATTTTCCATCAGCTTTAACAGATTGGTACTGTTCAAACGTTATTAATATTTACTTTGGAGGATTTCCTAAGAGTCTAGAAAAAAATGATGACCACCATCAGCTACAGACTGATATTCCAGTTGTACAGATAATGGAGCTGAGGAAGGAAGAAATGAATTTGGCATTTGGTTTTGGCTAAAGTTTTATTCAGCATAGATCAAAGATCAGTTCAGAGAAAAATTAAACCTAGTGATCTTTATTATATTTTGCCTGTCCTTGTACATATTTGTCTGGAAAGTATTTTCCATGGACAATGTATCTAAATCTTGTTTTTCAAAGAGAGAAACACTGATGTCTACAATTATCTGTAAAACAGCTGAAAATGCAAAATGGGAGAAATTTTACTGGTAAAAGGGAAGGTTTGGGGGGCAACACTTGCATTGCTGGTGGAAGACAGCACAGAGATCTCGGATCACTTTCCCTGAAGGGAAGACATAGCTCCTTCTAAAAGTCCTTCTCTTATCTACTCATTCCTTGTTTTCAGTAGATTTTTTAGCACCTTCAAGAAGTTCACTGAAGCAGAAAGGAAGGACTAAGGTGCCACTCTCACAGCCCTGGGCTGAACCAGCCTCTCAGCCTCACAAGATGTGCAACTGTAGAGGCACAAATTTATTTAGCAGAACAGGCTTAAGATCTGGGCAACTCTCGTCATAATTACTCAAGCAATTACCCTGCTAATGAGCAGCTGAGATGGCTGCTGTGTCTGCATGAGCAAGGATCAGGATAGCCCATCCCTGGAAGTGCTCAAGGCCAGGTTGGACAGGGCTTGGATTGTCCTGGTCTAGTGGAAGGTGTCCCTGGCCATGGCTGGGGTTAGAACCAGATGTTCTTTAAGGTCTCTTCCAACCCAAACCATTCCATGATTTTATGATCTCAGGAAAACTTTAGAGAGCCACTTCTTCCTACAAAGATTTTTAGCTTGCAATTCTGTCCTTCTGCCTCCTCCTGTACCGTTTCACACGTGTGATCCTCCTTAGCTATTCAGTTCTGGATTGTTTGCTGATTCTGCTAAATACATAACGAAGCATAATAAGCTGCAGCAATCTTCCTGCTGAAAAAAATGGGATATGGAATTAAAACTTGCTGTTCTACATTGCCCGTTCTAATGGACAAAGCCAGAAATGATTCCCTGCTTTTTGTTATTTGTAATTTTT
The DNA here is from genome assembly GCA_013400175.1 of Phainopepla nitens. Classification (NCBI taxonomy): domain Eukaryota; kingdom Metazoa; phylum Chordata; class Aves; order Passeriformes; family Bombycillidae; genus Phainopepla; species Phainopepla nitens. The sequence continues at coordinate 2,041,008 of VXBQ01006036.1, read as the reverse complement.
GTATAGAATTTTCAATGACCTTACAGACAAGTGATGAACATTTCAGCCTCTCCAGCCATGTAGGCCTACAGCTTGATTTAATACTTTAGTAGATAACTGGGCAACTTTTGAGCTCATCCATTTATCCAAAGAGCTTCTGTGCCAATAGCAAAGATGAAATGCAAGTATTTCTTCCATTACAAAACTTGTATGCATGTGGGATAAGCTTAAAGCTTCAGTCTAATTGAAAGTTTTCTAACTATTTCCACCCTGGCCTGGGATTGAAGCTGTCTGGTGATGTTAATATGTTTTCAGTCAAGTGTTTTATTTCCCAATGAAATTTAATACAAGACTTAAATGCCATTGAATAATTACTTTATTTTATTTTATTTTACTTCCTATCTGTGTGGTGTCCATTCATTCTGTCTGGAATTAGATAGAATTGCCAGTTTGCTTCATTGAGGACGATTTTCTCAGAGAGACCAAATCCATCATCTTTCTACTTCTTGAGCAGCTGAAAATCTACCAAGGGACAGAAGTCATCATGCCAGAAATTTAATCAAACAACACATTGCATAAAAAAATTCCAATGCCAATTCCAAAAAGCCAGGAGAATTGGTCCTGGAGAAGTAATTCACCCTAGCAAAGACAGGTGCTTTTTAACTTGCCTAACAAGATCAGAGATTGATTCAATAGGACATATGGAAAATTTAACGACATTTCCATTATTTTAGATAATTAATTTTAAAATGTTCTATCCTAATGAGGGTCTGGTGCTTCACCACCCGTGCTCAGTGCACTGAAATCAGTGCCTTTGGCTTGTGCAGCTCCAAGAGCTGTCACAAGAATTGCAGCACACAGTAGAAGTACATTTCTGCTGGAAAAATCTCTGTCATTGATAACAAAAATTACCTGAAGAATAGTTGTTCTCTAACAATTTTTTGTAGCTGTTCCCTTACAATTTTATCTTGCTACCACCAGAAATTTGCCTTAAAATGGTCTGAATTTTGGGCACTGCCTAAGGAACTCAAGGAAAAAAATGACCTGTACTCATATAAAAATACCAGTTCTTCAAAGATGTTTTTATCTCTAGCCTGTCACTCAACAGGAAACAAATAAAATTGTTATGAATACATGAAATTGAACCTTACTAAAAATTTCAAAGGATAACTGAAAACAAGATCCCAGCCAAACCTTCAGTTTTGTGACAAATCTTCAATGCTGCAGAGCTGGGTTTTGAAAATCTTCCCTTTCAAGGGACACAGCTAGTGCAGTATAGTTAGAAAAGATATCCTAAAGTTAAAAAAAAAATAAAACAACAAACCAAACAAAAAACTCCAAACACCCCTTTTCTTTTTCCTTGTAGAATGAAGCAAGCATGGACTTGAGCACAGATTTCCTGCTCATTGATGGGCAGACTCTCTGCTACAGCTTGTTTTATATCCCACCTTGTTAATTCTGTCTGACTCCTGACCTCTTGCAACCTGTGACCCCACAGCTGTCCAAGTGCTGTCTCTCTGTGATGCTTTCTGAGGTGAAAAATGCACGTTCTGTCTGCTCACCCAGAGCAGCGAGTTGAGTCATGGTGCTTTTGCTTGGCTTTGCCAGTGAAGTTGGGACTTGTGCAGAGTTAAACTTTTTGAACTTTTGATTTAAGCCCTCGGGAACATACTGCAGACTGAGGAGCCTGGAGGGAATGGGAATGCCTTTTTTCCAAGCTGATTCAGCCTGGCATTTAATCTCCAGAGAGAACTGAGGCTTCCAACACAGTTATGTGTTTAGCATTTCCTAATAGCTAGTTGCTAGTAATGGCCCCACAATGTGAAAGTCTTCTAGATTACTCTTACAGCCTTTAGCTGTCAGAACTCTTAGTTTCTTAGTTTTGATTCTGAATTTTAAATTTTGTTCTCAGGCTAATTTTTTGTTCGTTCGGTTGGTTGGTTGGTTGGGGTTTTTTTGTTTACTTAGGTGATACAGTATTTAATTTAGATCCAAATTCTTTTTGGAAACAGAGCCTGGTCTACTCTAATAAGAAATCAATTCTAAAACTGAAATAATGCTTTTTCAGAAAGGTTAACCTATTGCCTAGTCCAAGCCAATCTTATTGACTGATAGATTACTCTTCCTATTTCTAAATATATACAAAACCAGGATTTTTTATTATTTCTGGGTAAAATCAGCAGTCCAGTCCAGCTAACTTCCACTGATGCTGTTTGTGGTTCTGAAAAAAGTAACTAGGTAAAAACTGTTTGGATTTCAGGTTATCAGGCTTCTTGTAAACATAAGGTTCCCAGTTTGCATTTCTGGAATTCTGTGTCTAATATCTACATTAAAAAAAATCAGTTTCTTCCCCACAACCTCCATAGAGATAGTTGAAGAGATCTTATGTGGTGTAAGAAATATATTCTTCCCATCTCAAAGGATCAGATATTACTGACAGTAATATACTCTTAATTCCTTAATGATCACTTCATTTTTAGGAGCTTAAACAGTGATTTATGGCTTCAAATTACTGAGCAGAAAACATATCAAGCAATCAAAGCTGGAGTTGTTAATAAAGCATCTGAATGCAATAGCTTTAATGCAAGAGCTTTCCAGAAATTGCTGCAGACATTTCAGCAAGATATCTGCCTCTGAACATGTGGCAATGGGACTTCACAACCTTTTCCCTTTCTTCTTTTGCACCAGGACTGGCTGTAAAAGTCAGCCTTGATGATTTTAGAGGTCTTTTCCAACCTGAATGATTCTATGATTCTTTAATCTCAGTTGAGCTGTAAGGTCCTTCATGCCCATCATGACCAAAATGACCTCATTTTACCAGCCCTGGAAAAGTGAGTTTCATGCAGAATGAAAATACAGCCACATTCCCTGTTTGCTTTCAGAGAAGGTGGTATTACATCCCTTTTCTTCACAGCTCATGGACAGCAAAAGCCTGAGGTGAAAGCAGCATTCTGAATTCCCAACTTTGACTGGTAAAACTTGGAGCTGCCATTTGTGCAGCACAAACCAGCCACCAGCACACAGACTGTGCAGGCTGACAACACCTCTCACTTCCTCAAGCTGCCTCATTCAGCATCAAGTATTCAAAATGTATTGTGCGGAGGATCAAAAACGGGAAAGAAGCTTTTGTAGGCTTGTGGTTGGGATGCTAAGGAGCAAGGGACCTTGGAGTGCAGTCCTTGCCTCAAAGAGAGCTATTTATGCTGGGGATTTTCATGTAAACTCTGTAATCATCCCCCTGAAGCAGAGATTCATGTTCAAGACTAACACAGGTTGCAGAGCTGTAACAGCCAAATGGAGACCAGGCTATCTGCTGCCATGCAGGTGACTAAAATGATGGAACAGCACCAGGAGTGGGATGTGCTGTCAGCATGTTGGGGAAGAGCCACGACCATGTCTCTCAGAAAGAAGATATGTCATTCTAGCCTCAGTCTGTGGTTTTAAGAAAAATGATAATAATCATGTGAGTTTTTGTTGCACTCCTCAAGGAATCCAGCTGAGGTCCCTGCAGAGGAGTGTGTGACAGCAAATGACATTAATGACAATTAGTGACACCAAATTAATGACACCAAATGGGCAGCCTTGGCTGAAGGCAGCCCCGAGCAGCTCTGCAGGGGCTGAGCTGTGTCTCCCTCTTGGCACCTTTAGATTGAGCACATCAGCTTTAGGCTGCTCTGCTGTGCAGGTTGTTTCCAACCCTAAAAAAACCACAGCTTTAGAAAGGAGCAGAATAAAAGATATTACAGCACCCATTAGATGCCTGTGGGCCTGAGGTGGTGAGCTGACAGAAGAGCTTATTGCTGCTGGAAAAGGGAGACCCTGATCTTCCCATCCTGTGCTCCCAGTTACATCCTCCATCTGTGTATTTTATTCCAGCTTTGCTGCCCTGCAGACACCTCCACGAGGTAATTCTACAATTCTAATCCAATTACACATGGTGGTATAAAAAGCACCCAGCAAAAGAGTTGTTCCTGCAAGGTGATACAGAGGAAGCTCACAGAGAAAGCCAGAGGGAGCAGAGCTGGCAGGAGGGATGAGGGATCACTGCTGGGAAAGGCAGAGACCAGACCACCCACCTGGGAGCAGCAAAGCATCACAGCCATTAACTTGGGCACAGCCACAGCCCTTAGTTACCTTTAAAAATAACTCAGGATCCCATGAGCAGCGATTCAAAGCACTGAGCTAAAACTCTGCTAAGTAAGGAGAGCAAAAAACCCAAGATCCCAGCACCAGGCTGGCAGTCATGAGCTCACAGCTGCACAGAGGCAGCCACACAAGGGAGGGTAGTGACAAAGCCATTGCCAGGAGTCAAGCAGCCACTGCAGCTCCTTTTGTTAGAGATCTAATTGGGTTTCACTGAAATGGTTTGGAAGGGATCAGCTCAAGTTAGGACAGACTGGACTTGCCTATCTCTATGAAAGCAGCACTTCAGAGCTTACAGGAATGTGAGTATTAGCAAGAATTTTGTTAAGAAACTGAATTACAAAATCATTATCTTCTTTGGATGTCCGGGAGACTACTTTTAAAATGCTTTTTTTTTTTCTTCTTCTTCTTTTCCTTACCTTTCAAAGTTTATTTAACTTCCTCAGTTGTTGTCCTGAAGCTGCCTGGTTTATCCCATATTGCAATTTTATGCTCTACCTTGTAAACTAAAAGTTCTTTTTGTGAGAAGAGCAAAGCTTGACCAACTACCACAAAATTAGAAGACGTATTCTTAACAGTTTTTATTTAATGATGATCCTATCCCATAGGAGTCTCTCAAGACAAGCCATTAGCTCAGTTTTATCCCATTTCTTGTTTTAACAGTTAGCCACTCAGTGTATGATTTCTCTCATATCACTTTCTGACTCCTATTAAACATTTTCTAAAGTATCTTATAGTGAATAGGAAGATGAACACAAGCACTTTCTGGATCAGCCTTACAACTTACAAAGTTGTGACTTAGCAAAAGCTAAACCCTGGTTCTGCAGTTCATTAACTATCCTGCTGCTAAAGAAGAGTCAGGACAATCCAAGTCCTTTCAGGACATTAGATTAACTGGAATGAGACAGAAAAATTTGACCTCAGAAGTTATAATTCCTTCCTTCAAATATACTTCTGAGTGTAACCCTGAGGCAGGTGACTGCAAACAACTTCAGTTCAGTGCAAATAGGAAAGGTAAATTCAGGTGGATTACAAACATTTTGTCTTTGTATTAATTTAAACAATACTCATTTTCATCCTTAATAATTGTAAAATTCCTATTTCCTCTGCATTTGAGCTCAGATCAGGTTTTTCATGTGGTATTCATGGAATGGCAAAGTAGGAAATATTGATTTCTGTAAAATCAGCCATGGTAGCTGAATCTCCTAAATGTGAGTCACACCAATGTATTGGGGTGCATGTACCATTACTTTTTTTTTTTTCCCTACTTCAAAGAGGATTCAAGATGCCAGAGAGTCCTCCTCAGAAACTCTGCTTTCTCACTATATTAATTCCTTCTTTTCTGGAAGTAATGCTAAAAGGTAGATTAGAAGGAAACTGTTTGAACTGAAATTAGGGATAATGCTGGATCCTGAAGGCACCGACTTATAGAGAGCACTAAGGTGTTGTGTTTCATTTGCTGATTGCAGGAATGTTAATAATGCTTCAGTGTGCCCTGACAATTGCCAGGAGCAGAGATAAGAAAACCTTATTTGTGAACCCCCGTTAATATAAAGCTCATCTGAGTTAGCACCTCAACAGAAATGCTGCTCTTACAGATACCACTGGCATATCAGCACACGCTGCAATCACAGAACTTGATAATATTTCTGCAGCATTTTCAGAGGGGAGGAGAGGATAAAAAGACTATTAATGAACATCTATGAAACCACACTCATACATCACCTACATAATATTTTAAATATCTCCTTTGGAGTTTGATCCTCTACCACTAAAGTCAACGGAATTCTTTCCTGTTAATCTAGGTAGGATCAAATTCAAAGCCTTGATGTCCCACTGTGTCACTTTGGGGAAAATCTCTCCTTATTATAAGAGAGTCTTGTAATTTGCTTTCCAGCTGTAGGCGATTACTTCTTTCGTTTTCCCTTTGTATGCACTTTATGATGGAAATAAAACACTGCACAATCACAGTGCAAAAACAGAAGCCCCAAGGGCATCTTACAGACACTTGTGGCTCCTCAGGAAACCTTTAAAATCTCCAAAGCCACTGTGATTGCTTTGTACTGCTTACTAAAGAACACTTTCCCACAACTGGTAAATAATGTGATATTTTGAAGGGTGTTGAAAATGCCTATGGAAGGTCAGCTGCGTAAGCTCACCTGGAGTCAGTTGTTGTACTGCAGCTGAGATATAGGAGAAATATTACATCTTTAATAGCCAATGCTTCATGGAGGGATGACAAGTGTATGTGCTGTCCCACTGTCTGGCTCAAAAAGCCTTTTTCTCATATGTGTTTTCCTTGGTTTACTTGCAATCTTTAGTAGAAGCCCATCTGGAGGAAAAACAGAAAATAAGAAAAAAAAAATTCTGCAAACATTCAGAGCTATACAGAAAAGCTCAGGAGCACAGGTTAAAAAAAAAAAAAAACAAAAAACAAACAAAAAAAAACAACAGAGAAACAAAGAAACAAACAAAAAACCCAACTAAAACAAGGCAGACGAAAATCCTGGACGCCTTCTCCTCGTGTTTCTGGGGCCGCAGAGGGCTGAGGGCTCGCTCGGAGCATCGCTGGCGGTGCGGGGGCTGCGGCTCTCCAGCCCGGGAGCTGGCAGCGCTGGTGCGGGAGCTGCATCCAGCCAGGTGAATCATGCATAAACCTGGCATCTGCAGCAACAGATTGGCTAAATCCTGTGGATATCACCGAGCCTGCACAGAGCCGCTGCGTCCCGACAGCGGCTCCTCCCTCCTCTCAGCTCTGGCACCAGGGCTGGCGCTGCTGCCGTGTATTTTCCCTCCCCGCCACACAGGTCATTTATGAAAAAAGGACAAACCCAAAATTCTACAGATAAACTTGGCATTCTCCACTGCTCTCTTCCCCTCGGAACCTTCGTGTTACCCATGTTCAGTCCTGATAACAGAATGCACTGTATAGTACTCCAATTTTTCTTCTTATGCATGAAGATTTTGTATGCAAAACTGATTTTCGGCATATTCTAGCCTTTAAAAATGGAATGTTTGTTGAACATTGTTCTAACAAGCAGCGTACATAAAGCATATGTATTTGACAGGAAAAATAATCTCTTCTTTCCAATCAGAGACAGTTTGCATATCTTGTGTTACATGACATCTCAGAAAAAAGCATTCTGCTCTTTTACTGCGTTCACTTTGGTGAGATGGAAGGCATGGATTGCATATGATATTAGCAAGTCAAGATGGGCCCAAAATGAGGTATATGCATATGCTGAGGTCTGAAAGGTATATAAAAAGTAAGGCTGGGGACATAGAAAAAGAAAAATAAGAGGGAGGGGAAAAAAAGGAAAAGAAATGATGCAAGAGATTCATTTCTCATTCAGAGAGTTCTGGGGATAATCTTCATTTTGTAGCATGACAGTGAAGAACTAAGGGGTTCAAGCTGCTTCCAGTAAGGGCACAATTCAAGTTCAGTCTCTAAACTCTGTACAAATTTTAATGGGAGCAGTAAAACATAAGCAAATGGAACTGTGAAAATTGTGTCCCTGGATAACACCTGCAATAACTTGGGAGTTTCACTGAAGGGAGGAGAATAAAAAGGAGGATTAACTGATAATTCAGTGGGCAAGAAATACATCCTTGGAAGGAAATAGGTTATACTGATCTTTAGATCCAACCTCACTGGTGTTCACACTCAGCTTAACCACATAAACTCCTTCCCTTTCTGCTCTCGCCTCTGCTGTTTGTCAATCCTAAACCATGCAGCTCTGCTCTGCAGTCAGGGGTCTAGGAACTGAATGAGGGGGGACCCAGCCCCTGTGCAGAGCTTTGGGCTTTCTGTCACTGGTGCCAGTGACCAGGACTGGGGACTTCCAGTGACTGTGACCTGCAGGATGCTCTCAGGGCCAACTGACTTTAAAATTGCCCTGGATGAGCAGGGAGCTGATGGCTCTGAGGACATTCTCTGCTAGAAGCTCCAATTCCTTGGAGCACTGAGGTTTCCCTCACTGTGTGGATGCTGGTTTTGAAACTACACCAACTCAGATGTTGCACTGTCAAGCAGCAGGGAACTACGTGGTCTGGATGAATCCCTCAGTGTGTTGGATGGACACCACAGTGTGGCTGCTGGGACAAATCCAGTTCATTCAGATAATCCAGTGAATTGCTCTCTGGTAACTAAGTCTCCTCCACTTAGGAGGTGTTGGAGCCTGCATACCTGCCCTGGCACCAAAAATAACCGAGGTACAAAATTCATGTCTTTCACCTAGATGGATTTACATAGCTCACACAGTTGTATTCTTTTCCCATGAGCTTTATTCTTAGAGGATATCTAAGATTCTATCCATGACTTGATGTTCATGATAGAAAATATTTAGGGCTTTTATTTGGTCTGCCTCATCTTTCCAGCCCATACTCTTTGTGCAGGCAGTGGCAAGCTCAGACAGGCTCCATCCTGCTGTGGCACAACATTTATTAATGTGATGGGCCTCTGGAGATGAAGGTGGGACAGGCTGCCCTGTAGGACAGGTGACAGAATTACATCTCTGATGGCAGCAAAGTATTGAAAATTGAAGGAGAGGAGGGGATAGTGAGGTAGGTGTGGGTGAGTGGCTGGTGTGAATTGGGGTGGTTGGGCTCCCCTGGAAAAACTGCACAGTTTGGTCTTAACTGAAGAAAATCGGCAGCACAGATGTCCTGGTGGGCTTTTCCCCCCTCCAAACTGTGATTGCCCAAGGACAGTACAGCCAAGGGCGTGTTCACCTTCATCCTGCCCTTGCCTCCAGGGGTGTAACAGGGGGCACACAGGCTGCAAGTGCATCCTGCCTTACTTGGCTCTGCTGTGCCTTTATCCTCTGCTTTTTGCCAGAGGCGCTTTTAAGAAAGAGACACTTAGGAAAAAGCTGCATCAACTAAGTATGTTTAAATCAAAAACTCCAAAGGACAAAATATTTCCTGAGGAAAGTGCTCAGTTTGCCAAGCAATAATGAATTCACCCAAGCAAACCTCTGCAGATACTGTCTCACTGGTGCTCTGTGTTGCCTCCCACTGATCCTGATACTGCCAGTAAAGATGCTTTAAAAAAAAAAAAAACAACCACTTTCAAAATGTACACACCTACATATTCTGTTTTGTTTTTATTTAGGAGAGAAAGTGGTTGTGGCTGCTTGTTTGTTATGAAACTTGCTCTAGGTGGATTAACATAATAAGGGCAGTTTAAATGAATGAATTGTTCCACAAAGAATAAGGTTAAGAATTACTTAGTTGATCTGTATATCTCACAGTTAATTCTCCCCAGAGGAGTGCCTATATCTCTCTTAACATTAGCAAAGTCTACAGCCACCTGCAGCCTGGCTGGCTGAGCTTGGCTCACAGGGATGAGGATAAACCTTGTGGAGGTAGGGATATGGAAAATACTTCATTATTCTCCAGTGCTCAAAAGTACAGGTTGGCTGAGAAAAGCTAATTATTGCTTTCCCTGTGGTGCTGGAAGAATGCTTAAACCCTTTAAGAGCCCTTTGAAATTCCCAATTAATCCTTAAAAAAGGCATTTTTATCCTTTAAGGAGCTCCAAAATTATTTCTTAGTGTACGGACAAGAACTTGCCAAGTGAAATGTGAATATTACTAATTTTCTTTTTTTTGCTGGTCCACCTGGTTATAGGTCTTAGAAAGACCTGCTGCTTCTTAGAGCATTTGGCACAGGACTTTTTCCAAGCTCTCTGCCTGCTTCCTGTCAGCTGTGACCCCCCCAGCTGGAGCAGGGGGAAGAAGAAATGGAGACTCTCCAGGACCAGTACAACCTTCCTGGTCATACTGGCAGGTCCTTGTGCAGGTGTTGGTCGCTTGGCTGCATAAATTATTTGCATCAGTTTCTTTGTAAATGCAACGGTGGTTAAATCAAGAGACAGGGAAGGCTGTTTCTTCAGAGATGTTAATGCCTTCATCAAGTAGAGCTGTGAGGTATTAACTGCTTTTGAGGATCTGTTCCCTTCATGTAGACACCTGGCTCAGACAAAGAAGCCTGACAAGATAGAAACTATGCAACAGCACAAGCATAATTACTGAGTGATGTTTTCCAAGGACATATTATATAAAAAAAAAAAAAAATTATAAACTCTTCCTATTTTTCAGAAAGCTGCATTTTACTGTGGCTGTTACTGGCAGAACCAATGCCTCATTGCTTTTTAAAAAAAATCTGTTTAAAGTACAGAACTTTATGCTGTGAAGTTAAAAATGGTATTCAGGGAGGTTTGGTGTCTTTTTAGGTTAGTTGCCACTATTTTTTGTGCTCTCCCTGGGATCTTATTCTTGTATTATTTTTTGTTGTTGTTTTAAATATAATGAGGGCTAACTCTCATTGCCAAACACTCTATTGGCAGATTTGGAGTCTTGTTGTATACTTTATTTATAGCTGTGGAATGGCTGCTGGTTCTGGGGTATGTGTGAGGGGAGTCAGCTCCCTAGAAGCACAAGGGGAAGCAGAGGCTGCTCCAGATCATACAGATTTTTGGGACAGAGCCAGAGTTACAAGTCGCTTTTTCCCAGTCCAACATGTTCATATTTCCCTTATCACTTGTCAGAGGCGTCAGAATTGAGGCTTTCTTTTCCTTTTTATAAAGGAGAAAACCTTGAATAAGACAAAGGTGAAGTAATCTAATTCAAGAGTGAGGAGAACTTCCTTTATGCAATTCTGCCTCTATTATCACAATTCAGTCTTGGCCATTGACAGCTGAATTGCAACCCTGACACCTGGTATGCTGTTTATGAACAGGCAGAAACTCTTTCCTCCAGCATTTATGGCTTACTACCGTGAAAACCTCACCTAAATCCACACATAAATACAGAATAATCTAAACAAATGGGAAAATAGGCTGGCTAGACTCGGGAAGAGTGCATGTCATCTCCTCCAGATGAGGGATTAACTTCTCCAGCTTTCATTAAGAGAGGTCATGTGTCTCTTGTAGCATCATCACACTGACTACCTAAGACTAGAATTAAATTAATTAATTACAACTCTTCTGGCTCTTCAATACCTTGCCAGACATGGGGCACCTTGGAGAAGATAACAGCAGGGACAGAAAATTTACCTTTCTTCACCATGCCTAAGTTTCCTTAGGAGCAACACCTCGAGTTTTTTTAACTCATATTGGATTTTTTCTCTAATTTTTGTCTTTTCCTTGACATGCTTAGAGCTGCTCCTCCTCCATCTGCTTGCATTTCTTTCCCCATTTCTAAGGTTCTTGTGCGTTGACCCCACTTGCTGTGTTTCTGAGATCATGGCACAGTACGACACTGCATTACTTCTTTTTATTATATTTATTGGAGGCACTGTGCACACAGCACAGTATTGGAGAACTGGAGATACACAACAGCAACCTGTTACTAAAGCTAAGTATTTTTCCCAGGTGTGAACACTTTTTGTTGTGAGAAAGAATCAACTCCAGGCCTAAACAGAACATCTGAGGTCTCCTCCCATGGCAGTGGTGAGCCTGGGGAGTTTTGTGAAGTACTTTCTCAATTTCTTTAGGGTTCTTCCTATTAAAAGGCTGTGCAGACTCTCTTTTAGATGAAGGAATTCTAAATCCAAGGAATTTTGAGCAATATGTTAATCTGGGATTTTTTTCAGGAATGCACAAAAAGGTGATTTAACGAGTGAGGTTCCTGCTAATGTGAAGACAAGAACAGTTGCTGATGCAAGGTCAATTGTGCCGAGTGTCAAAACAGGAATATTCAGTGTTGGTTTCAAAATATCAACATGGCAACTTGCAGGTTGCAAGAGGTGATTCTTTGATTCTTCCTCTCGGTTTTCAGTGGGCTGACAATGAAAAATGTCTCTTTGTTCACGCCCACTTTGCAAAATGGTTCTGCCCATTTTTACCAGGATGTGGTTTCTTGGGGAGCTGGGGTTAACCACAGGCAGTGCATCCCCCGAAAGGGTCAGGAATTCACTGACCTCCTGCTCCGTCCCTTTTCCATTTTCTTTTCTTGTACCTGCTCTAGGCCACCTTTTGTCACTGATACAAAGAGATATCTGGCTTTTGTGGGATTGGTTTTTGACTTATTTATCTGGTCTATCTTGCTGGCTGTGTAACAAGCCAGGATCAGGAAAGCACAGGATGTATCTGCTGGGAAAGATTGGACAAGCATGCACAGCCATGAAATGGAATGCTCAGAAATGAATTCTTTTCCACGTGTCTGAGCTTCTTCCTAGACTTAATTACTCTAATTGTCCACATTGGTCTAAATTTCAAAGATTAATAAGCTATTCTTGCTGAAAACAAATGCAACTCTGAGATAGAATTTAACTTCTTGATCTACTTTGTTTCTTTCATTAGTGCATTTGGGGAAGTTCTCAGGCTTCTTGCCTTTTCTTAGGTTGGCATCTTTCTTAAAAAAAATCCCTAAAGGATGAGTCTTCCTTGGGAATGTTAATATGGACAATTCCTGATGTCATCAGAAAAGAGACTTGATTGCAGCTGTCACATTTAAAAGTGTAAGAAAAAGGCAAATACATTATATTTGATCTTTGTATTTTACGAGCTGAAGTATAAAAGTGTGATGAGACACTTTGAAAGCAGTATTTAGCAGGGTTACTCTTTTGTCCCACAACATTTCACAGTGAATGTGAGTGAAGAGCTTGGTCCTGAGCCCTTAGTGGCAGCTCTAGTTTCTTCATGAGTTTTTAAACTTAAGGGAGTTATTTTGAACTAGAAATTATTCAATTTTTTTGAAGTATTGCAAATTTCTTGTGTGTAAATGGGAGGACAAGTGGCAAAACACATGAGACTTTCTACTCAGCAACACTAAAATCCCCCAAAGATTTTTCTAAAAATAGCCACAAGAAGATGGGTGATAACTCTGAAGGGTCAAACAGTACAGCAGGATGGCATTGCCTCGTTTGACTAAGAAAATAAAATAAGAGTGAATTGGCAGAAAAGATAGAGGGACAAAAAGTGAAACCACACAGGGAAATCCATTCCTTGATTTTATAATCAGCCTTTGACTAACCAAAGCATCAGCAAAGCTCATGCTGGCAGCATGAGCTGCTGGGTAAGGGTTTATTTGCCTCTCTTTAGCATAACTTCAGGGGCAGTAAGTCCTTGTACCAAAGTGTACAGCACTGCAATTGGGAAAGCAAGCGTGGGCCTGACCTGGTGACACAGATGTTTATTTCCAGTGCTCTACTTGTTCTTTGTGGAGAATGGTTTATTGATTATGTCAAGACAAGCTTGAAATGCCCCTGCAAGGCTCCAATTGCACTCCACTGGTGTGCTCAGTGAACCAAGCCTGCATGTTTGACCAGTAACTTGGATATGAGCACTAAGTGTTTGACTTGGGAAAGTTTTGATGGAACAACTTTTTATGGTCTAAAAAATGCTGACTTGGGATGAGTCTGTTTGCATGCATCTAATTTCTGTACTGGGATAACTGCAGAGCAGAAAGAGTAAATTAATTAGACCAGCCAGCTGATAAACTAAATTTTCTAGCAGAAACTCGTGTGTCTAGAAAAGCAGTGTGGATCAGCTCAGAATAACTGGCTATTAGCCCCTGGAAATGCACCCATTCCCTTTGACTTGATAACTCAAATACTTCATGTTAGGGCTCTTTGATGAAATGGCTTATTTGAAATCTGAGCCACCAATTGTTCTGGTTTTGATCACTTGAGTCTTTGGAAAGCGGCTCAATTTCCTCAATTTCACATGGATCCATTCTGTGTCACAAGGATAATTTGTATACCTGCTTGAAGGCTGCAGTGCTGCACAGTGCCTCTATGGCATGAATATACAAAAGCACAAAGGGTTTTTTGGTTTATAAAATACCCAAATAACACTCCGGGGTTTGCTCAAGGATTTCTTGTTGTTCTCCTCTGCAATTTTATTCAGGATGTGTTTACTACAGTTACTGGATTATGACCCATACATATATATGTTTATTTGGAATTCCATTTCGGTCTACTCCAGATCCCATTAGCATAAAAAGATCCCCAGAGCTTGCTGGTGTAGTTCATGGCATATAAATTAGCAAACACTGCAATTCTGTTCAAACTCCTAATGTTTTACCACAGTGAACTTTATTACATGTGCCAGCTCTTTTTCAGCATTTAAATTCTTTGATTTTGTTATGTACAAGGCAAGGATTATGCACCATCCATTTTCCCCAAAGTCATTAATCAAGGATCATTACCTATATAAATGGTTTTAAAGTTTATAGATTTCTAAACTATGATTTTCTGTTTGCATGTCAAAGTTTTCTGTGTCCGTGGCTGATTGGAACCTTTCAGCACTTAGGTTTGTGCATGGCTTTAACAAGTGAGGGAGCCTTTTCTGTCTCAATGGATTTCTGGGTTTCCACCCATTTAAATATAAAAAAAAAAATGAACTCATAAAGTGAAATCTATATTTTCAAATAGGTGAAGTTTTGAAGGAAAAATAACCTTTGGAACAAGTCCAAGAGTAGGAGAGATGAGATGTGAGAGAATCCCCAAGCAAATGGCAAATCTGGCTGAGGGTGATACCACCTCAACCCAAAATCTGTGCCTTTGAAAGCAATCCTGAGGATATGGATTAAACCTAGGCTCCTGCCTACTTGAGATTAAATACGAGTCTAAAGTTTGGCTGCTCAATTCAGAAAAGAAGAAAAGTTTTATGCTTACATTGGACTGAGCATATTAAATAAGCCTGGTTGTAGTTCTCATTTGAATTGTTATAACTTTTGATTTTATATGGACTTTGAATCGTGCCTTCATTTAACCCAGCCTCACTAAGATAGAAATAAATGCATTTTGGAGTGTTCAGGTATTTTGATATTAAAAAAGAGAATATTTGAGGCTATGGGATTGGTAAGGGATCCTCCTTGGTGTGAGGGTACTTCAGGAGCTGGTGCCACAGCTGGAAGTGGAAGAAGGGCTTTGCAGTGTCTGGTGTGTAACCATCTGCACCCAACAGCATCAGGGGAAGATGGCTGAGCTCTAAGTGGCTTCAGAAAATCTTCAATTCCTGGACTCATTCCAGTCAAACTTGCCACACAGCCACTCCTCCACAGCCAGAAATAATTTACGTAATCTACTCAGAAAAAGCATTTTGAGGAATTTGTCAGGGTTGAGGGTAGAGCTTTGTTTTCAGTTACAACTTTCTCAGCTGCTGCAAAGCTTTTGGATGAAATGGTTTTTGTGTCTGTTCTGGCTCAGGTAACACAGCCAGGGTGCAGCTCTAAGGCTGGATTCCTCATCTCCTGGGCTGCCTGAGATATGCTTATTCTGAAGTCTATCAACATGTTTAATTATTGTAAAATTCAGTGTGTGTTGGCTGGTGTCAGCTTGGTTTTCAGCATCCCATGGATAAGAGTAAGAATGAAGAATGCTTATGAGGAAGAATTCTTGTTATATCAGTAAAATATATGAGGGGATTGTCAGCAATAGCATAGATAACTTGGGATTGAGCCCTGAAATGGCAGCTTTCACTGTAAAACTAACTTGTGGATGAAGCATGTGACTCTCTCCCTATTCTGTCTGAAATTTGCTTTATTTCTCAGCATTTTGTTGTTCAACCCTCAAAACTGAGTTGATGTAACAGCAAACAATATCTGTGTATTTTATATATTGCATTTCAGGCAAGAGGAGAGGAAAACAACACTGGGCAGAGATGAAGCAGGCAAATAGAACTCAAGAAATATGAAATAGCTTTGATAGCTGCTCGCCCAACAGATGTAAACCATCATGCACTGAGGGCTGCTATCTGAACAATTGTATGATTTATGCATTGTGGAATGGTTTATGATTTAAAGTTTTCACAAGCCTGTCTCAAAATCTTTTCAATCTTTCTGTCCCTGTGTAACTTTAAAAAAACTTCCTGACAGCATATGGTACATTCCAACATATGGCCAGCTAAACAATCCAGCTCTCAAAGAAAGAGATGTTAAATGAACAATGTGAAAAATGGTTCTGGAGACTTGCAATGTGCTGGTATAAATTGGGTCAGCCCATTATGACTTGTAAATTCAAAGCAACCCACAAGCTTTGACTTCTTAGGAAACAAGAACTTGAACTGAAATAAATTATTCAGGATGCATCCCATGCTTATCTTTATGTACATAATTTTCACTGTCCAAATAATTTAACAATTTAAAGGCCCCGCTTGTATTGCCATTTTTAGGACATCATCAGATTTTTTTTTCCCTTGGAGTACAGTTAACCTGCTGTGCTTTTGATGTGTTTATCCCAATAATTTATATACATGTCTATAAAAATGGATTTAGCCATGTTTACTGCTGTGTGCTTCCTACTCAGGTAGCTGTCATAAAACTGGAGGCAGTTTAGTATTTTTGTGAACCTACCAAACATTACCATTATTATCAACTTGTCTACATCTTCTATGACCTTATAGCAAGAATTATTTAAGCACAGGGCAACCCCCCTCCAAAATCTAGTTACTATTCCAAGGTGTTTCACAGCAGGTGAATTATGATGAGTTTGGAAGGGGAATAGTGAAGTACTTTCACAGATATTTCTGAAGTGTTACTCCCAAGAGTAAAATGGAAAACCCAAGTGGTGGAAGGCACTGTTGTGGAGTGAGCATGGTGGATTAGGGAAATGTCTTTACCAGGACTGTGGCTGTGGATCAGTGGAGCAGGAATTCTTTGGGGGCTGCAGGGGGGCTGTGCTGAACCTGGGGCTCTAGAGCTGGAAATGTGGCCTTAGGGCAAGAGGAAAAGTCACATTCCCAAAATATCCTGTGGGTTAGTTCTGCAGAACTTTGATTTTGTTATTTATAACTGCTTGCCTACAGCTGGCGCCTAAACACATTATGAGATGGAATTGCAATGTATATTTGTCCCAAATTATTTTCAGGAAATACTAGGCTGTCTTGCTTTATCATCCCAAACATCTTTTGAGTATAAAACTTTTTTCAGAGTCCTTCTAACATGTAGAGTAGCCTCTGCCTTGGTATACTCACCTACCATGCTGTTACTCAGCAGTTCCTGTTTTTGCCAGGCATCCCTGCCATGAGCAGGAAAATAAGGGGTCATATTTTGTAAATGACTTTCTTTATTCTTTAAAACTTCTTTTAACCATTTGTGTGACATTTTTAGTGAGCAAACACTACTGTCAGCAAAGTAAATCAAAGTGGTACCTTGATACTCTACCTACTTTCTATTGAGAATATTACAAAGTCACTTTTTTGTGCATGATAGATGAGAAATCTGAATATCTGAATTCCTATCTATCTTCAATGTTTACAATAATTGTACCATTATTCATAGGTAATGACTTACATTGTGTGTACTCAGGATTTCCTTAAAAATTGGAAAACCAATGCAAGTAAAAGATGCGCTAAAAATGAGGAGTATGGAATAGCTTTGATAGCAGGGATAGGAGAAGAAACTGCGGCTATAGGCCAATTCTGAATGGAAAGCAGTGGTTTTTAAAAGGACTTTCTTAATCAAAATGTGAATATCTCATAGCAAGGGACAGAGTTGTTGGGGAAATTCAATACTGGTGTAATTTTATAGTTGAAAGAAACTTCAGAAAATATTCTGCACTAGTTCTGAACAGGAAGAAAGGATATTGGTCCTATCATTAAAATACCAATTTTTTTCCCCTCTATTTTCTAAATACAATGTTGTTACAGGAATAATATGTGTGTAGCAAAGGATGAGTCTCTCCTTGCGGATGACTTGATACCGTGGCTAATTCGAGATGTTTTCAGCCAGCATTTAACATCTAGTTATCTAAGCCTACTGCAGAAGATCAAAGGAAACACTTAACATCTAAATGAAATGCTTACCAAACAACAGCGAAGATAAATCCAGCAGTAAATAATTCTAAGACATGATCTTTCTACTTTAGAAAGAAATCAGGAAAATATCAGTTTAATGCAATACCACAACTGGAGTGCTGAGAAGCACCCTCACTTGGAATCAGTGTTGTCAGTCTGTAGCTCCACTGACACATCTTCAGCTGCAAACATTTCCAGAGTGGGTAAGGAGCTGATTAACAGGGCAGGTTTATAGAGACAAGCTCGTGTCAATTAAGCCCCAGGAGGGACCATCAATTAGTGTCAGTCAGGCAAACCTTTTACCACTTAAATTAACATAATGAAAAATGGTGCTCAGTCATTCAAGCTTCAAGAAACTTTTGCCATCTAAAAAGACATTATTTTTCAATAAAAGCCTTGCAGCCACGAAGAATACTTTTTCTTGTAAAATAGTCATATGAAGAGTTGGCTTTCTTTATTTTTTTGTTGAATAATTTTATAAATTATTTTCATTTTTATGCCTTAAGAGAGCGTTCAAGAAACCTTGGCCAAGTTCTTTTAGGTGGTTCTACAAGGTATAATGAGGTGCTGGAAGTAACTGTGGTGACAGGATTAAAGCAAATAACCTGGCAAAATTAAAAAAGGAGCAATTAGACCAAGACCTCAGCACTTGCATTTAGCTAAAGTTCAGTGTTTCATAAACAAAAAATTAAACAGAAATTCCAATGACTTTTAATTAATCACCCTCCCAGTTTCTGGCTTTTCCAGTTGGCTGGAATAATGAAGATCAGTTTTAAGTAGGAAGATACTTGAAAAGGAGTTAGCTGAACTTGTTGCATCAGAACAGACTAAGTGTTTCAAGATTTTTTTTGAGAAGTCCATGATGTATTTTTAATTTATGTGCAATATTGAGGGATGTGGCTGTCAAACTCACATCCTCCCCTACAAATCACGTGCACCGAGGGATTGCTTTAAAAATCAGATTATCGTCGAACAGACAGTGAGGATGGATTTGTGTTTCCTTTCCATGCAGCCATCGGGTGAAACCTTGGCAGTGTTGTGTGAAATCAGTCCCAAGGTGACGGTGAAGAGAGGTGAGAAGCGTAGGAGGAACAAGGCCCTTTGGAAGTTCTTGGAAATGGAAACTGTACTTTTGAAAGCGTTCATTTCAGCTTTGTGCTGCCATTGTTCACCCTTGGAAGGTCCTGTGCTGTCGGCTCCCTCCGCTTTGGCAGCTCCTGCCCCAGGCCGGGAGCCCGTTTGGGTTTCCCGCGGCCTCCGCGGCTCGTGGGAGATTCTGGAGCTGCCCCAGCCCCGATGCAGGAGTGCATCCCCCTGCCAGCACTGCCAGCACTTCTACTGAGCATCCCTGGGCTGCCTGGCCTTTCTGCTACAGAGGAAACTTTACTTTTGTTGGTTTTTTTTTATTTTTTTTTTTTCCCAAAAGACTTTTTTATTCCAAAGCTACCCTTGAAGGCATATATTATTGTATACTCACTGCTGAGGCTACATGGATTTTTCTCTTTTTTTTCGGCAGATATTATGTTTTCTGTTTCTTTGGGGACACTTTATTTTTGGAATATCTATCATTTTATTGAACTGTGTTGCATTGAAGATGTTTACCTTATGTATATTGCATCCCATGCTGCAGCCTGTGGCTAAGGCACATATTAGTAAGCATATTGCTATTGATTTTTCTTTGTCCCCATTTTTCTGTGTGCATAAGAAGTTGAAATATTTGTTTGGAATCTGTCCCTTACAATGATCTGTTTGTGACTTCTGTGGCTTGTGAAAACTGATTGTGCTGTTAAGGCACAGAGAAAGTGGGGGTTTTTTTGTTTTTTTTTCATGAGTT
Source organism: Phainopepla nitens (assembly GCA_013400175.1). Classification (NCBI taxonomy): domain Eukaryota; kingdom Metazoa; phylum Chordata; class Aves; order Passeriformes; family Bombycillidae; genus Phainopepla; species Phainopepla nitens. Next base: position 2,021,308 of record VXBQ01006036.1, on the reverse strand, counting down.
CAGTGAGATGCAGAGTCTCAGGAACTGATGGGGGGTGAGGATTTGGTATAAGAGGAAATGTCTGAATCTGGGGAATGGGAGCTAGTTCAAAAATGGTCCCTGTCTGTAGTGCTGTGACCCCTGCCTCTTCATTCATAGAATCACAGAGTGGCCTGGGTTGGAAGGGACCTTAAAGAAAATCTTTTTCTAACCCCTTTGCCCTGGGCAGGGACACCTTCCAGTAGAGAGGGGTTCTCAGAGCTGACACCAGAATGGAATCCAAATATTCCTTACATTTAATTGAGGTCCCGCATAGAACAAAGGGAATAGAGTGTGTATGTCTGTATAAACAAACAAATAAATAAATAAATGCAGCCAAAACCACTTCTGTCATACAAGGAAAGCTCCTCACCAGGGGATGGTTATCAGATTTTTGCCTAGATATGCTTGTATGCAACTTTTGCACCCAAAATGCCCAAACTCGAGGTTACCATAAGGATATAAATACATTTAAAATAGTCCCTGTTCTTACAGAAGGCAGTGACGCAGAGCAGGGTTCCCTTGGGGACAGAGAAGGTGACTTCTTGCTCTTCTGAACACCCAAAAGTCACCCAAGCTGATGCCTCTCTTGTGCTCCTTAGTGTCTGCAGTCACGTCAGCACAGTATTGATATAACACTCCTAAAAACGTGCACAAATTGAGATTTTTCTGCACAGCTGTTCCACTACGAAGGTTATTAAGTATTACACAGTTATCATCAAAACATTTTTTTTAATTAGCTTCTTCAGCGCTGTGTTTAATTACCAGCACTTAGCCACAGGGGATGCCTGTGCCTCCTAACCTCTGACTGAGTGAATACACAAGCCCTAACGGGACACGCAACCTACACGTGTGAAATGCCACCGAGGGCTACGAGGTTTTTTCTCACTGAGAGCTTTGTTGATGTTCAACATCACAGGGCGCAGCCCCAAAGATCTTCCAGTGTGAAGTGCCCCAGCTTCTCACAGGATTGAGTCACAGCAGATATTTGTCTCAGGAAATCCTAGGTGGTAGCAGGCTAAATTTGATAATCTTATTTTTTGGTGAAAATGATATTCGTGTTGAAGTTTAAAATTGATGTGTCTTGTTTCTTTAGGCACTCTTTTGTTCCTGGGTTGTGGGGTGGATGATGAGTCTTTAACTTGAGTAGAACAAAAAATAAACAGCTCTTTGACAGCCTCTCGAGGCTTCAGTGGAAGATCAGGATCAAAATCTGAGATGCGAGTGTCTCTCTGTGCTCCAGTGTGACTCTGAGATCTGTGAGTGAGAGAGGGAGCTAAGTGTATAGATTCCAATGCATAAAGCCTATAACACTTCCCCCCACCCCACATGAGGGAAAATGTAAAAATGACTTCTTGCCTCTTTTCCCTTTTCCAAGTGTTCCTCCCCTTGACTTTTGCCAGATTCCTGAAAACTTAAGAGCAATGTAATTTGAGTCTATTTGTAGCAAGATATTATCTGTTTAATGATAGGAGGTAAATATGCTTAAAAAAAATCATAAAAACCTACACTGACTATTTCTTAGTTTGAAACTTCCCTTTTTAACTGGTGTTTGTGGAGGAGATTTGGGAAATGTATGGCTTTTCTGAGAGGCCTCCTGGGCAACAGCCAGGTAGAGCACTGATTATGCACGAGCCTGAAATATATTGGCTGGGCGAGTAAAGTGAGGATTTTCTCATTTTGTTCAGGGCTTAAGTTCTGCAGTGTTGTGTTGGAGTCATTAGTCACAACTGAGTGAGCTCAGGTGAAAGGTGAATGTGGAAAGTGTTCCCTGCAGGTTCTGTTTCCAGAGCTAGCATTCCGGGGGCTTCGTGGATTGCGAGGGTGTGGCGGGAAAAGCACTGGAACAGAAGAGATTTCTCATCCCCAGAGGGCATTTCCTCTTGCTCTGACAGCTGTGAGGAAGGGGCTCTGAAGCAGCAGAAACAATCATCCCGGCAGCCCTTTGTCTGTGAAAAGGTGTCCTCTCTTCTCCTCTCTGAAGCACCAAGTCTGGATGTTATGTTGTGATGGACAAGTCATCCTTGTTCCTCTAGACCCTGTTTCAGCGTTTTGTTTTGTTTTATTATAAAGAGTTCATGACACCTTAAATTTCAGACTCCTATTTCAAGGAAGAAAACAAAACAAACACAAAACAAAACACCAAGAAAACCCTCAACTGGTTTTTGGTCTTTGGAGGTGTTTGGAAAAGATGTTTTACCAGCACTCCTCAAGTGCCTGGCTTATGCTTGCTCCTAAATTCCCCCAGGTAAAGGAGTTTGATTTGCTCTTCTTCTCCCCAAGTTTAACAACAATGAACACCATCTCAACCCCTTACCAAACCTTTAACCAAATCCATTACTCTCATTTGAGCTGCCTTTCAGTACCACTCAAACTTGTTGGTCCTCAGACACACAATACTTCTTTAAGAGTACATTTATTCAGCTGGAAATTGTCCTTAAATGCAAAAACTTTCTATTTTTGGCCATATCAGATCTTCTCAAAGCAAAACGGGGTCTCTGTTCTCTTTCAAGGGCAGTGTTGCTCATTCTTAAGCACTTGTACACAAATCAACCTATTTTTCTCATTTTCCTGCCATGATCAGTGGATGTGTCCAAGTCTTGTTTCCTTTTTTTCCTCTTTCTGTCTGAGTGAAAAGAATTTTAGAGACTTTCTTCTTTTCATCAGCGGGTAGTTTGCAGAATTTCTTTAGTTTCCCTTTACTTGTGTTTCCTAGTGAAAAATAAGCTTATATTTCTGTAGCATACTAGTGGTTATAGTTGCTTGTCTGTCTCCTACTGAGAAAATTAATTTAATGGCAATATTAAATACATTTAGTGTGCCAAACCACTGTCAGACTGAGTCTGTACTTTGGATGACGTTGTTGGTTTCTGCTACCTGTATAAAAACAAAACAAAAAACAAAACAAAAACCCCACAAAAACAACAAACAAACAAACAAAAACCTTGAAAAAACAACATGCTGAACTTCTGGCTCTTGGGTGAGGAAGTTTCCTCAACTCTGTTGCTTATTTCCTTCTGTCTTCCAGACTGTGTAAGTGCTTGAATATACTTCTTTATTATTTAATGGCCTCTTTAAACAAAAGAGTTGAAATCTGCCCATCATGATCTTGACTGTTCTCTCTGCCTTGAACAATACAAGTCTCTATTAAATAACATTAGGATGTTAAATATTTGTTACTGCCCAATGTATTGTTTGCATGTTGGGATAGTTGTTTTATCTAGGTTTATTAAATAAAGATATTCAGTTTTGTCCATTTTATAGATTATATCCAGCCACATTTGTTCTTACTTTTATTTCCTCTGGTTTTTGCTTTCTCTGTGCCTTCTCAATTAGTCTACTTTGTCTTTAAGCTCCCCTAGAGCACCTTATGAATTACGTGGTGTTGAGTGGGCAACACTGGCTCTGCTGGAGGATTACAGGTGGGCAAAGCAAATTCTCCACAGGTGTAGACTTTTTCTCTTTTTACATGGCAATTTTTTTTCATTTCACTGGTGGAAGTGGCCAGGGGAGACATAGGGCGGATGAAAACTGAGCTCTTTTTTCAGCCATTAAGTGCAGTGGGCTTTGCACCTGATACCAGGCTCAGTCTCCTGTGCATCCCTGATGTCCCCCAAGCCCTCTAACACATCTGTCAAAACAGTATTTCAGTGAAAATGGAACTAATTATTTTTTTTAAAACATTGACCTTTTATGTGAAATCAGGACTTAGAATTTGCAATGGCTAATCAATTTTCCTTGTCAAAAAGCCATTTAACACCCATACTGTTTCAGTTCTGCACCAAACTTTGCTGTGTAATCAATTTTCTATTAGAGGAATCACCTGCTCAGCCCATTACCATGGATTGAGGGTTTAGAACAAAGTGCAGCCTTAAACCATCAGAAGTATCTAAAAGTTGAACTGAGAGTTGACAGGAAAGCTGCGTCCTGTTCTCTTCTGATGTTATGCACAGACTCTGGAGGTTCATCAACCAAAGCAGAACAACAAACAGGCTGATTTTAAGTCTGCCGCTGTTACTGGGAACAGTTTCAATAAGCTTTGTTCCTCCTTTGATTCCTTGAGGCCCCAGAAAGTTTCACCCTTTTCCACTGCCCCCTAAAAAAGCCATTTGGGATGCTGTGAGGCAGCAAATACAACGTGAGCCTCGTGGGCTCTGACACACACAGCTGTGGGCAGGTGTGGCTTAACCTGCTCCAGGGGAGCCCCGGGGCAGGGACCTCTCAGGGTGAGGGGGCTGACAGGGAAGGCAAGGATGTCTGAGGAAAAAGGGAAGGCGAATCAAGTGCAGGGTCTAAAACACCTTGCTTTGCTTCTTTCTTCACCAAGGCTCTCTTTCCTGTGTGGTGTTTGTTCACCCTAGAGGTGTTGGAGTGGTGTTGAATTCTGATGAGAAAACTTGAAACCCCAGCACAGCTTTTCTGTGTTTGAAGATTTTTTTTTTTTTCCCAGTGGAAAAGAACACCTGTCTACCTTCAGCTTCCTGTGTCTAGCCACCTGTGATAGCACTTCTCCCTTTAGTGAGTGCATTAGGCTAATTTAGGATGAAATATAAAAGCATCACCAAACCAACACAGCTGCATCTATTGGGAGCAAAAGCAAGGCAGACTCACCAGCAGCATGTGCTCTGATGTGTGGTGCATCGTGGGCAGCTTGTCCAATACATCTGTGGTACAACTGGGCCATAAATTCTGTATTGTTGGGGCTTTTAAATTTTCCAAGAGGTAAAAATCAATTTTGAAGCAGGCAAGCAGGAGGTTTGACACTCCTCAGCGCCAGCGAGCCTGTACTGAGGGGTTGATTTGTGTACGGCGGAGAATGAGTGAAGGATTTCTGGGCACTCCTGTCCAGGCATCTCAGATGAATCTGAAGAATCTATTTTTCAAAAGGACAGACACAGCCACGAGCCATCTTCATGGCAGCTGGGCAACAAAGAGCTCCCTGGGGTATCTTGACTGACACAACCCTCTCTGATTTCTGCCAGAGCTCCATCAGCACTAGTGTGTGTTCTATCATCATCTACCTGTAGGAGAACATGCTTTGTGCAATGGAACAATTGCACAAGTTGTCTTTTAATGACAGTGAAGTGCTGAAAATTAAAGGAGTTGCTGTGTGTTGGAATTGGAGAGGTTAGTTGTAACTCCAGATTGTAGTGGTACAGTGGGAAACTTCACTGATGGGGAATAGGAGATTGTCTTTAGCATTTTGAAAATTCTTATGAAGTTGTGTGTGTTCAGCTGTCGTTAAAGCAAATTGATCTGGCAATACTCAAATTAGAAATTATTACTATCTTCTTACCAGCTCAGAAAGAAGGTACAGTGGCAGAACAACATGGACAGATCAGTCAGTGGGTAGGTAACATAGGTGGAAAATAGCTGGGGTTTCTCTCCACCTCGTCCAGGAAATAATGTTTTCCTTAAGTAAGGCAAATTACAATTAATTATTATTTTGCTCTAATTTATGTTTGTTCTAGTCTATGCAAAGAAATTATGCAGGAGATGATTGATAGAATTTAGTTCATTAAAGACAAATGAAGAGATGTTTTTTGTTGTTTTTTTTTTTTTTTTTTTTTAATAAGTTAATTTCTCACACAATTCTGGACATCCTTATCAAATAATGGGTGTGTGTTCCCATCTCACCTGTGAGGGACAAATTGCCAATCCCACTGAGTGCCCACACCTGTGCTTCAGCAGCAGCTGGCCATCACTGGACTGTAAAGGTTTGTTTGAAGAAACAACCCTGGCCTTGGTGAGAGATCTGTAGTTTTGGAGGTGAGAAAGGCCACCAAAAAGTGCTTTCAAGAACAGCTTTTTATCTATGAAAAGTGAGATCTCCTGTCTGTTTCTAGGGCAGGAGGATGAGTGGCATAATCAGCTGACTTTTATTTTCCTGTTTTCCAAAGTATGTTTTATTATGACTTTTGTTTATAAAAGAAAGCAAGAAGACACTTTGGAAATGAATACCAGAACAGCCTGGAAACCTGAAGAACTCTGGTCCTTGAATATATGTCAACATGAATTTTCTATACAAAAATAAGTGAGTATTGCAGACAGATTTTTTTTTTTTTCAGTCAAGTAAACAGATGCAGATAGGGCTGATCTGGAAATGGATTTTAAATATCATTATCACTTCTTAACTTTGACCACTGAAAGTATATCTGCACCATGGTGGCAGCAGAGGTGAGCAGAGCACACTGTATGGTAGCACTGCTGGAGTGAGAGGAGGAGATGCATCTCTGCAAGAAATATAGATTTTCAAGGTTTACTTTTAGGTGTCAGACCTCTGTAGCTGCTCTTGGTTTGTAATTCAAGGCTGTGCTCAGGAGGGAAGTATATTCATCTCTTTCTTAATGGGTCTGCACAGCTCCCCTAAGTGTTGGTGGGAATTATAAATGGACTTTGAAGGAAAAACATACCTTTTAATGCTGTATTGCAGTTTGAAGTCTCGGTGCACAGTGGGATCTGTGCATGTGTGTCTGTGTACACAATGCCTGGGGGACGTGGCTTTGAAACTCTTTATTACTTGAACAAAAAGGAATGGACCTGGCTCGATGCTTTGCGTTAGGGTTACAATGTTTGTGCAGGACTGGGGGAGAGCTCTGCTCCTGTCCTACATCAGAAGTTTGGTCGCAGTTAAAGCTGAACTACTCTGTAGTGACCGAAGAGTTGGTGCAGGGAGCAACACTGATGACAAAACCAGAGCATTTTAGGTAATGACTCAATGATTTTTCAGCAGAGCCAGAGGTTCAATGAGTTTGTAGAAAATATACCTTGCTAAAGTGTAGCCTCTCAACCTGCCAATCTCCTTAAGACAAGAGCATTCCTGCTAAACATCCTTGTTATTCAGGCAGACTTAGGAAGGCTAATCTTAATTCCACACAAAAAGAAGTTTCAGAAAACACTTTCATAGAAGAAAAGAAGCACAAGCCCATTTTCTCCCTTGCTGTTTTCCTTCCAAATATCATGTGCATGTACCCATACTGGCTTGCTGAGATATCTGCAGGGAGAAAAGTAATAGCCTTAATCTCCTCCTTTTTTTTTTTTTTTTTTTTTATTTTTTTTTATTGGTTGTACTGCTGCTTCACTCCTGGTCCCCAGGCTTAGAGTGGAAAAGCTTTGGTGAGAAAGAACTCCTTTCATACTGTTCATATCCCTCTGTGTGAATCCAATTTAGCTCAATATGGAAACATCAGCAAATCTTCAGTTTGATGAATATGCAACTATCATATCAACAATTTAAATTTGCTGTATTGTCCTTAGTTTTATCTTCAGTTCTGCTGTCAAGGTATTCCTTGAATTAACATTCTTCTGGGTCAAGCCATAATATGCATAAAAATATCTGTGAGCCCCTTGGAAGGAAGAAGAAGTGTACAGTTTGATTTTAACACAGACATGCAAGGAAATATACATCAGGAACTGTATTGACAGTACAAGGAGTAGAGGATACAAATTTTAAGAGGGGAAGTTTTGTTTAGATATCAGGAAGAAATTCTTCCCTGTGAGGGTGCTGAGGCCCTGGCTCAGGGTGCCCAGAGCAGCTGGGGCTGCCCCTGGATCCCTGGAAGTGTCCAAGGCCAGGCTGGAGCAGCCTGGGACAGAGGAAGTTGTTCCTGCCATGGCAGGGGGAGGAACTGGATGAGCTTTAAGGTCCCTTCCCACTTTTTATCCTTCTATTATTCTACAATACCTAACACAGGGTTCTTTAAGGCTTGTCAGTGGGATTTATTTCCTTTTACAAAAAGGCCAATCTCAGAGTTATTTTTCCTCTAGGAAAAGACAGTTGTAGAGTTTGTTTCCTGTGCTGTATTCTGTTACTGTCACTCGTTGGTCTTTTGTTACTTGTTGTGGCTTTCAAACTTGTTTAAGGTTTTGAGGTGGCACCTTCAAGAGTTATTTTGATTTCATGAGGGAAAGTGTGTCCTTTACCTCTTTCTGCAGGAGAGTGTGAAGGAAACCTAACAAAAAGGACAAAATATTTTCTGATTCCATAGTTTTGAGCAAGATGTGCTTTGAGTACCAAAAGCAGTATTGCTATATTAGATGAGCACCCCCTACCTGGTCTGCCTGGTCCTTATACTTGGCTGATTCTCAAGAAAAATAGTCCTGCATGGGTAATGCTGTTCTGTGATGGTGGAGACTCTAAGCTGCTTGTATTCCCAAAGTCAGAAATAGGGTTTGATCAAACTGCATCAAAATGGTTGTTTCTTTGTTATGGCTATTAATATTTTTATTTCTCACCCCCTCCCCCCC
>VXBQ01006036.1:1947997-2013018 GCA_013400175.1 Phainopepla nitens | reverse complement strand
CCCCCCCCCGAATGAGTTATAAATACAACTACATTGCTGGTGCTTGGGAGTGAATTGGAGCTGATGATAAATGCAGTGTTCCAGCAATTTGTAGCTTGCTTTGTCCCCTCTGGTGTGGAGGAGGAGGAGGCAGTGCAGTTGCTCAACCACAGTGACTGTAACTAATGAGGAAGCCAAAGCCCCTTATCTCAGCTGATAAATCCTCATCTCCTTATATCTGTCTTCAGCACTGTCACTCGTGTGCCTGACTCTGCTGCAGGATTCCTTTCAGAAGCAGGAGAAAACCTTAGACTTGCTGAGCACAGTAACTACATACAGCATTCTGTGGAAGACAACCTTTCCAGAAATGTCTCCAACTTAAAATAACTGTTCCCAGTCCTCTAGCAAAATGCTACTCTATTATCTGTTTGCTACTTTGGGACCACACAAACAGCTGTATTTGTCAAAACACAGCTAAAGAACTGTTGTGGCTTAGCCCCAGCTGGCAGCTAAGCCCTGCACAGCCACTCACTTTCCCCACAATGGGATGGGCAAAGAATTGCAGAAGTGAGAACCTTGTGGGTTGACATAAAAGTTTAATAGGTAAAGCAAAAGCTGTTCATGCAAGCAAAGCAAAGCAAATCGAGGAATTCCTCCACCACTGCTCATGTGCAGGCAGGTGCCAGCCCATGCCCAGGAAAGCAGGGCTCAGAATGGCCCCAGTTCCCTCTTTCCCCCCAGGTTACATGCTGAGCATGATGCCAAACGTTCCAGGGTGTTCTTTGAGTCCACTGGGGCTTGCTGTCCCAGCTGTGTCCCTTCCCAGCTTCTGGTGCACCTCCAGGCTCCTTGCTGGTGGGGTGGGGAGTAGAAACATCCCTGGCTCTAGGCAATCAGTGCTCAGCAATAGCAGATGTCCCTGGGTCATGCACACTGCTTCCAGCAGCTCCACGTGAGACAGCCAATCCTACCCCAGCCAAAGCCAGCACAAAAATGCAGAACAAAATCCAAGACAGGCCTTCCCTGGAAGGTCCCTGGCAGCATCTTTCCATTTTAGTGGCTGATCGAAGGTAAAAGCTTTGATTGCTGTTTTTAAACCAACTGTCTACACGCCTCACAAGAACTTTTCTTAGCCCTTCCTTTCTGAGTTTCCTTGTGAAACTTGGGAGAGTTGATCTTGCTATCAATACCCTTACCAAAGTGCATCTGCAGCTTTTCCGTGCTCCTCAGTGTCAGGAATGCCTGTTTGGTGACAGGGTTCATCTGCTCTCGAGACATTCACACACTAAATGTTCCCATTTTTGTCTCCTCATTTTAAGCACAGTTCTTATACACTCCCAAATACAAAAGCAAGGTTGTCCGGTCTTTAAATCCTTGGACCTTCTTTCTGTCTTCTCTTTGCAGAGCTGGTGCTCTCTCTGCCCTTCCCCCGTCCCCCAGGACTTCCCTGCCCCCTGAATTCTCAAAGATAATTGCTAATGATTCTTAGATGGCTCAAGTTAATTCCTTGAGTACTTTACAGCACATTTCATTTGTCTTTAGAATTCAAATGTGTCTAACTTAAATATTCTTCAACCTTTCCTTTTCATATTCCTGTCCTATGCTTTTAACTCCCAGTTAAAATTAATTGTTTTAATATCTGGCTGTAATTACTCTTAGTGAAAACTGAAGAAAGGCAGGTTTTAGCTACTTGAGTTTTCCTGCCTTTGCCATTATTATAACTAAAATAAAAGAACTTGTTGGCTCTTTATCTTCTGTTATGGATGTTGCATTTTTAGAATTGTTTTCCTGCTTTCGTTTACATTAATAGCTGGTCATAACTTGCTTTATGCTTCTGTCTTTTCAATTCTATGCCTACATATGTGTACTATTCTTTTACACTTGTCCTTAATTATATATCCACTTTCAGCACAACTCCACTTTAAATACAATTCCTTTCTGATTGTCTGGGTTGTTAAGGAGGTTCTGGGTCTCTATTTCTTCCATTTTCCCTGCATCAGGATTATTTGATATGGCGCCTTTAATAAACTGTCCTTTAACAACAACAGCTGTCCTGAACTTTAGCGGGTATTTTTGTTGGGTTTTAATTCCACAGACTGTCTTGACAATTTCTCCACATTTGCTGATGTTCATTTTCCTTTTTCCATTCCTTTGAAATTATGAACATAATTTTTCTGTGAATCTTTACATCTTCTGCCTGCAAGTTTTTTAGCTAACAATTTGTATTCAGATTCCTTCATTTTCTTGATGGTGAGCAAAAATAAAGCCAGAAGTCCTAGGTGTGCCAATTCAAATTGTGGCAGCTGAGACTTCTAATGGCGACCTTCAGAAATCTGTTTTGAAGGGCAAGTTCATCCACAGCTTGGTCATACTTCTCCATTGATATATGCAAAGAATCATCATTTTAGATAATTAAATTCAATGAGAAACATGAGTGACGGGTGGGTCAGCAAACGCAGAGTATGAAAGGCTGTCCCATGAGTTCAGCAAGGGTGGCACCTCTTCAGAGTGATGCTCACCTTTATTCTTGCAGTGAGAGATGTCTTTGTATTGCTTGTTTTATAAGATACTCAGGCTGTTGATTATGAGTAATTGTACAATACATTTATGGAGGACCATAAACAGATCAAAGAACAGGATGGAACAGGGAGGTGAACTCTCAGCCTTGGCTCTGATTTGAACAAGATTTCTTAATTTGTGAAAATATGAAATAGGAACATGATGAAATGAAGCTGGTGCTGATGTGCATCACCTCAAATTCTCTCGGGTGCTTCTCCTAGTGTGAAGCCTCCTTGTCCTTCCCTGCTTTTTTGTGTCTGTCCCCAGCCAGCTTCTCTGTGCTGCAGCTGTTCCTCTCCCCTTCCTTTTCCACCTCACAGCCCTCACCAGCAGAGACAGAGCTATTTCAATAAGTGCAGCTGTGCCACTAAATTGCAACTTTCCTATTTTTATTGGAAAACTAAATTGAGATATTTGTAATGATCCCAGGAGAAAGCTGGCCTGGCACAGCATAAGCCAACACAGAAACTCAGAGTGGCAATCTAATGGGGGCAGCAAATGAAGCAGTGCTGGGAATCCATGGTCACAACAACAGCTCGAGTTTAAAACATTTCTGGCTCCCTGCATCTGCATTTCACAGCTATCAGTACTGGTTTGTTCTGTAAGCTTAGCTGGCTCTTCTTTATCTTTAAAATCCCTCCTGGAAGCTCCTTGCTGCAGTCCTGTTTCCCAATTAGCCTGCTGTTGCTGTGTGTGGTAACATGGTTTCAGGGAAACTCGATGCTTGCCCAGGCAGGGTCTGTACCTGCCAGAGCCCCAGTTCTGCTGCCTCCCACCCACATCTGCACTGTGGGCAGCTTGGCAGAGCCATTTCATCATGGGCCAGTCAGTCCTTCCTGATACCCCACCAAAGCAGGGCTGCTCTGCCCTGAGGGTGTGGGACAGACACGAGGACACAGCAGCACCCAGATGTGGATGATCAGACCCTTGTGCATCCAGGGCTTCATGGTCTCACCAGTAGGAAAGAGCTGGACCAGATGGGTGGGGAAGGGGGAACACTGCAAAAAAAAAAGTTTTCATTTCTATAAGCTTGGCATAGAAATAAGAAAAAAATGTGGTGTTTTTACTTTAAATTCCCTAGAAGATGAAAAAGTTTGTCCATTCCCAAATTATATTAAACCATAGAGCTATATTCGCCTGTATTCTGCATTTTTCTTACTTTTCATTCAAAATCTTCCATCCAGTGTCTATTAGATCAGCTTCCCAGCTGGGTTACTGATAAGTAAATTTGTAGTTGTAATCTCTTGGTGTTGAAATCATCTTTCCTCCTTGCATCTCTGTGGCATCCAGCCACATCCTTCAGTAGCCTGCTACCAGTAGGCCTGCATCTACAATTTGCATCTTGAAAGATGAAATAGGAACATGTTTAATGTTCCCTGTTAGTTTTTTTAATTAAGAAATGGACATGTCAAGCTAAGATCTGAAATATGGTGTCTGTGCTAAATACAGACAGAAACTGGTTTTGAATTTTTTTGTTCACTGTGAGCTCTGCATCTTTCCCATTGCTGTCAAACAGTCCTGGAAACAGTAATGCACCTGTAGGATTTTACCCAGGTGAGTGGGTGGGATTGATTGGAATTGACACTGCATTAATTCAGTGAGTCTGGAGCACCAAGTCAGAAGTTCTTAGAAACAGGAAAAATTTTACCTTACATTTGGGTTGCACTTTGGTAAACTGATGTAGGGGAAATAACTTTTTTTACCACCTTTCTGAAAAACAGTATTATATTTTATGTTTTTTTGTGTTCTGGATTGGTTTGTTGGTTGGTCGTTTTTTTTCCCAAGCATGGTCAATATTTTTAGATGGTAGGGCAATATAGTTTAGTATATTTTGCATCTTTTGGAGCATTTGTCATACATGTGCACTGCAAAACTCCTTTCTAAATTCTAAATTTATTACAATTTTTTTCTGTGGTCTCTGTAGATGTAAAAAAAATGGGAAAAGGGAAACTTGAGAAGTTGTACTTGGATTCATCTGGAAGCTAACTTGCCTGGGCCATTCCAAATCCAACTAATTGGCTCCAACCTTCTTCCAGTTATCTGGTTTGGTTTATGATAGAAATCAAGCTGCGTGTATTCACTATAACTGAGAAATAAAGCTTTGGTTTTGGTGTCTGCAGGTGGAACTATGACACAGATTATGACACAGATTTTGGAGCATGATCACACAGATGAGAAAATTCTCCACATGCTGACACTAAGTTTCCCAAGGAGACTTTCTAGCATAGGTGGCAATTGTCATTATAGGTGACAAATAGAACCACTTAAGCCCAGAAATTGGTATTTTTAGCATGTTTAAATTATTCAGATCTAGCTACTTCTAACTTTAACCTGCTACCATGGCAATAGTGCTATGTATTAATAGACTTAAGTGTGTGGCTGACTAATCAGCTCCAAAGCCTGTCTCCAGAGTGGAAGGGTTTTGTTCAGATACCTCCTTCCACCTGAGAGAAAGAAGACACCAAGGTCAGGTTAGCAAGCCACATGGCCATTTCAGCCATCACAGAAGTCTGTGTTTCTCAAAATTTGTAGAGAACAATTTCCAAATAGAGATCTCTTAACTTCTCTGCATATTAAAAAAAAAAAAGAAAAAAAAGGTTCTTCCACTATGTACTTAAAGCAGTTTTTCATGCTTTTCACCTAAATGGGAGTTACTTTTGCATATTTGTGAGTAAAAGGCATCTGATAGAAAATCAGACTTCTTTCTGAAAAAGCCTATTTTCAATAGGCTTTATCTTTAGAAGTGCAATATTTTCAATATTTTGACTAGTACATAGAAATATTGTCTTTGTGTTTAGACATTGCACGTTTAGTATCTGCTGTAAGGTTCTGCAGTTCATGTTTGTACTGTTGGTAAAGAACATATTGCATTCTTATTCAATTGGATATTGAAACCAACTTACTGATTAAATCCCTGCCCACGGCAGGGGAGTTGGAACTAGATGATAGTTTAAGGTCCCTTCCAACACAACCCGTCCTACGATTCTATGAAGAAAGTTCCAATGGGTCTTGATTTTTTTTTTTTTTCCCCACTCAGATGATAAAAATACTCTTTTTTTTTCTTCTCATGGCTCTTCTCTTCCTATTTGTTTTATGGCTGTTATGGTCATATAAAATTTAAACAGTTGCTGAGACCATAACCTGTACAGAAGAAATTAATCCCATCCTTGACCTTGCTTAGTTTTAGAGCAGAAACCTGGAAATCCAAGTTGCAATTCTGCCTCTTTACTGCCAATTTACTTTCATGAGTTTCTGCAATATTAATTATTGCAAGCAATGTTGTATTTAGTGAATGTCTTCACTAAAAGTTTTTCTTCTTGGCTGTCTCTATTTCCATTGTATTAATACCTGTAAGAATAATCCCCAGTGTAGACACAATTAGTGTTAAGTCCTGTCACCAACTTCAATAGCTCTCAAGCACTTCTCTTCATCAGAAACATGCCATGCACTCAGGAAAACCATAATCAAGGCCTTAATCTGTGAAAACCTGAGAAAATAGCTAAAACTTACAATGTTTTTCTAAAAGATGAAAACCCTCCTTATTTTTTTAAAAAAAAATTCCCACAAATGAAACCACAAGTCAGTTGAAGTCAAGATATTAATGATAAACCCCTGAAAGACCTGACCCTGAAGTCTTAGGTCATTCGTTGAAAATTATTTATGCTGTACACTACTCTAACCTTTCTTCCCTCTTGTCAAAAATAACAGATCTAAAGGAGTGAACTGCAGTCCTTAAAAATCTTCCAGTGATTTACCTAGTCTTATAAAAGCTTCTTATTCACAATATTCAAAATCATTTGTCAAGTAGGTGGAATTGGGAATTTTCATTTCAAAATATGAGAATAAAAAATAATTGGCCCCACACAAAAGGCATCAGTTTCAAAGGTTTTTGGAACTTTTCCAGTAGTAATCAATATTTATATGACCTTTACCAAAACTAAAGCTCTAAGCAATATCTTTAGTTGGGGCTGTCCAGGATCTGTAAAATGGGGGCAATGTATATGAAGGAAAAAATTTTAGGGCTGTTTTCCAAGTGATATCCCTGGAATTTTCCCCAGGGAGCTTTCAAAGAGCCTGCTTGACTTCTTACCTACTCTGGGCCCTCAACCTGAGCCTGAGGCTCTCGCCCTATTTACTTTAATAGGTCTTTCATACCAGCACGGATAAAAGTTTATGAACCAAGGCATTAGCTGATATTTGTGGCTTCTCTGTGAATTGATTTCTTGCAGACCACAGCCAGATCCAGCTATGCTGGGAAATGTCAAGCCAGCTCTGATATTAAGACATTTCTCCTCTCTTGTTTGTTCCAGTGAATACCTGCATGATTTTTTTTGACAGCTCCTGACTGCATATTCATATGTTCAAACAGTGAACTCTGCATTGAGATGGAAATCTGAAGGAGGTTATGTGGCTGCTCCACTCTGTCCAGCTGAGGGATGAGGCGATCTAGGCCCTCTTAAGCAAATCTGGAGGTGTTTAGGAATGAAAATACAGGTTCTGCCACTCCATTGAAGGAGCCCTTGGAGTACATGGTGACAGCAGACTGTGTGTCAGGAGACACTCATGATGCTGAGTCACAGCCATAAGTGGCTGTGTTGTTTTTGCACCAGTCTGGGTTCACAGCCAGCATTTCCCAAAGCTGTTCCAGGGCCATGCTGGTGGCACATGTTCTAAGGCTTATGCAAAACAAATCCAGTCCTTCTAACATTTATCTTAGTTTTCAGATGAATATGTTAATACTTCCCTCCCACCTGCCTCTGAACTTTCTATAACATGTAGGTTTATTGATGATAATATTATCCAGAATAAAACCTCTGTAATAATTTAGCAATACATGCATGACCTTCTCTGTAGGATTTTCATTGTGTACTCAACATAGGAACCCTAACTCTGAACATCACCCCAACAGAGCAAGGGAAAAACTTTTTATGCTTTCTGCCTAAAGTAAAGGGCAGAACTCTGCCAAGTGAGTCAAGAATTCTGAAATGTATTTTATGAAAAATAATTTAATGAATTCTTTAAGGCCCTTTACTGTATTATATCAGTAATATATTGTCTAAGTGGGTGAGAGCAGTAGCCTTTGATTAAAAACTGCATAGCTTTTGGACATGCACAGCCCAAAGAAATTGGCTGTTCTTCTCTTTGCTGGCAAACACAGACCCATGGCTTGTGTTCCTCACTGAGCATTTGGTCTGCTCTTCTGCAAGGCTGCAGACCAACACACTGGCCTTTATTTTTGTCTCTTCTGCTTTCCTGTTTCTGTACAGTTTTTTCTTTAACCTTCATCTTATGGCACTGATGCTGAATGCAGATGAGCCATTGCTTTGTCCCTCTCAATGATTTTTTTTCGGATAATTAGCTGAAATTCCAAATAAGTGTTCTGGAATTTTGTGAATTTTTTTGGCAAGGGATCTATCCCCAATTCAGCTCCTGACCACAAGAAAGTATTAAGAAGCTGCCACACAGTTGATTCAGGATCAGTATCTTAGCTGCTTTTGACTAAAAAAAAAAAAAATAATAAAAATTCACAACTAAGGTTTTAGATTCATGTTATTCAAGCATCTGAAGCTTGGTGCAGTACAAGGGTTTGGTGTGATTATTACTTGTGAAGTGCTGGTAGCAAGCATAGGAACAGCAGCAAATTCTGCTGAGGGATGTTCGACCCCCTATACAAACCACAGGTGAAAAAATGTTGCTAATTAATGCCTGTGAAGTATTTACTTATAATTATATCTGTCTCCAAAGACTGCATTTTCATTGTGCTTTGCCGTGCTGGCTCTGACTCTAGCAAGGAAGGGAAAATGTGCTCTTTATGGCTAAAAGTGCTTTTCTAAAGTGGATATTTAGTGCTGCTCTTGACAGGAACTTATTCATCCAGAGAAAGTCAATAGGACAACCGCAACAGACCCAGCAGGTTCCTCACGCTCAATACTAATGGCAGAGAGGCTTAGTTGGGGAAAGCAAAAACACAGACAAAGCTCCACAATATTAGAAGTTGTTTCCTCTTTAGCTCTGAATTTTGCCTTTCGCCTCTTCTACAGCCCCCCATGCAACCCTGAGTGTGGTAAAAAGCAAAAGCAAGGTGGGGGGAAGAGTAACGAGTGTAGAAAAAGGGAAAATGTGTCAAAATTCCCATTATTGACAGCCACAATATACAGTTAAAGGGGCCTTTCCATTAGGGAATTGTGTATGTTGAATGAATTTCCTTTTCCCTAAAATAACCTACCAAATAAAACTTGAAATATTTATTCAAATGCTGTTTTATCCATTCCTGTAGAAGAAAGCATTCTAATGGTTCTTGACTTTGTTTCCTTACTGTGCTTCCCCTGTGTCTCTTTCGGTTAACAGTCTGGCTTAGTTCTGCCTTCTGCTTCTGGGCATGCAGGATGGTCCTGGCAAAAGCCAGATTTCCCCTTTGCTTATTTTCCCCTTGTGCTTGTGGTGATGGAACCATGCTCTGCACGTGCTGCTCACAGCTTCGAGAAGATATAACACTAAACACAAGCATCCTTCCTGATGATTTAAACATCAGGAGTCTGGAGGGAAGCAAAGGGTCAGAAATCAATTCTGCAGTCAAAAGGCTCAGGGGACTTGATTTCTCTGAAAGAGGTGAACAGCTCTTCCTCTGGTGGGATTCTTATGGTGGGAGGGCTTTGCAGAGGAGAGTGAAGGGGTCTGAAGCTTCATTCCTGAGGAAAAATACCCCAACAGTTGCTTATCCTGCCCAAATATTCCATTACAGGTATTTCTTCTTTTGCCTCCTGCAAGAAAAGCCCAGAGCTGAAATTTTGCCTTTTTTCACAGCGGGTTAGAGCTTCTCCTCACTGTTCCAGCCATCGGGATTGGCTTGTTCCCTGCTGTGCAGGGACTAATTAAATGATGGGCCTGTGCAGGGGTGGTCACACTTTAAATACTTGCTACCGTACAATTCTGTTTGCAGGCATTTCTTACATGCTTCAAGTGAGCTTGCACCCCAAGGTAGGAGGGGGTAAATGGCGCAGTGGTGCCAGAGTTGCCCCTGGGAGCCAAGGAAAACATGGGGAGAGGGAAAGGGAGGGAAGGAGGCAGCGGAGATGAGTGCAAGGATAACGGGAAGTGGTTTCCTTAGCAACAACAGCACTTTGGATGGTTTCAGACAAGAGTACAACAGGGTACAAAGTATCTGATTAAAATTTATTGCAAGGGATAGAAGCAGTGTGAGCCATAGCAGATCCAGCGTGTGTGCTGGAGATGTGATTTGAATGATTGCTGCATTGTCTGGGCCATCTACTGTGCTCAAGGAGGAGAAAAGAGTTTTGGGAAGTGGCAGATGGGTGAAGCTGGCATGACCAAGCTTTGAAGACACAAAAAAATCAAAATGAAATGCATGCCCTGGATTAACAGTTAGGGAAAACACAAAGATGCTTCATATCTAAAAAAAATTATTTAAGAATGTCCTGCTATAGAAAATTACAAAAATTTCCTTTAGTAGCTATGAGACCTATATTTGTCATCGTGAGATGGACCAACTGTTGGCAATAGGGGGGCTAACTGTCCTACTGTGCTTCTATTTGTGAATTTAATTTTTGTTTTTCATTTACTGAGGTGATAAACATCCCAACCATACGCTTTTAAGCCAAAAATATTTTCTTTTCTTTATAGTAATAGTAGGTCCAGTGGCAGAAATCCTGTTATTAATATTTAGACCTCTGCATTCTCCCAGGGTTGCTGTTTGGAAAGTTACCAGGTAGAAGTTATAAGTCTTTTTATCAACCTAAGATGTTAACTAGGTTATTTTTAGGGGTTTATGTATTTTTATACCTGACAGCTCCTTTTTTTTTAATTGGAGCAAAATGCTCATTTCTGAATGCAAATACTTAAGCCATCATTTAGATGCCTGAGAGTCCATTTTAGACATTGAAAGTAAATGTCAATTTCTTAGTCATGCACTTTTCTCTGTGCTTAAGTTTCCTCATCTGTAAAATAACTGTATTTAAGTTTCTGTCTCACACAGATGTTGCAAGATTTATTTCTAGAAGAAATGTAAAATATTATGAGTTGCTTGTCTGGCTGTGTAAATACAAAGTACTAACTACAAGAAAGACTTCAAAATTTTGAGGTTTTTATCTGAAGTCCTAAGTCTTCAATACTGGTCTCAAAACCTGATGGCAACACCCTTTTATGCAGTATTCCCATCAGATTTGTCTTTTGTGTGTGGGCAGTGGTGCATAGAAAATGTCTGAAGTAAAATGCAACTCAGAGTCAAACATTTCTTGGTTCAGTTTTGGGTTTAGAGCTCTCAAATGCTGCAGCTCAGAGCATACAAGACGGGTAGATAAAGAGCTCAGCTGACCTGTGAAGCAAAGGCTATAAAATAAAGGTCTTTGAGTATTCACTGGACTAAACTCTCCATGAATTGTAGAAAAACTCATCTGGTGTTTTGAAGCTCTTAACATTTTGTGAAAGGAAAGTGAGTTTGTAACGCCGCCATTGTCCTGATGCCAAACCATGTGTGCTTAGAGAAACATAAATTGTTGGGAAGCTCCCACAATAGTGAAAGTCAAGAGGTGTAAGGAGAGATCCCCATCCTGGCCAACACATGTTGGAATTTCCAAGCAGAGGCAGCAAGGGGAAGGCTGCACAGCCTGGAGTACTTGGACATGGCCATAGGTATAGCCCCTCATGCTGTCCCGCTTCAGGCACTTCCTCGGGGTTGTTATCTCTCTTTCCTTTGTGTTAGAGGAAAAGCAGCCTTGGATAATGAGGATGCAATACAATGGATCAAAACCAACACCTCATTTCACCAGCTGATGGTGAAACAAGTGCTTGAATCCAGGAGTACCAGTGGGAAACACATCAGGCAGAGATGTAAAATGGTAATGAAACAGCCAGGTTTGGATCTGGATACAAACCACATCTGAACGTTTTCATTGTATATTGCTTGGATTAGAATAGTTTGGTTAGAAAAATAAATAAATGCTCCTTAGAGCTGGCACTTCCTCTTTTTAAGAATTCCAAGAGCTTTGAAAGAAACAATTTAAATCTTTCATTATTTAAGAAACAGCTGTGAGCATGCTCCAAAAAGAGCTCATTCTTGCCATTTCCTGCATTAGTGTGATAAACATAAGTGAGCAGAGTTCAGATTACCAGCATGCCAGCAGCAGACTAAAGGGTCTCTGTGCTTCTCCATCTTGTTCATAACAATAGGATCACTAACAACTGTAAATATTCCCCAAGATGAGGAGGTACCCTGTTCCTCCTCCTCAGAGTAACTGGAATGGATTGGTCTGTCCCTGGCACTGCCAGCCTCTGTGCCATAACGTGAACCTGTGCCAGTGTCACTTGTCACAGTGAGATGCCAGTGCCAGGTTCTTCCTTCCCCTTGCACAGGAGTTGTGACCTCTCCCTCCTCTGTCCCCTGCTGTAACTCCTTCCCCACCCGCTGGGCTCTGAGGGAAGAGATGACTTTCACAAAGCTTTTAGTGCTGCTGCTCGTTGCGTTGTGCCACCACCTAAGATAGATTGATACATCAGGATTAAGAAATAATTTATTATAATCTTCATCAATTGAAAGCCGCCATTTGATTTAATGGATTGAGGGTTTATCGGAAAAGCTTTTATCCACGGTCATTGACTCGAGTTCCCTTGGCCTGGCTGCTGAAGGAGAGGCACTCTGATAACTGGTTGGAGATCAGAAGTGGCACAGGTCAATTCTTGTTTGCATTTCTAACTAGGGGAAACAGCAGGCAGGGCTGCTGTCTGACATGCCTGCTATTTATCTTCTGGGATTTTTTATTTAACTGATACGGTATAGGATAAGATCTCTTGGGAAGCTATTGGGGTTTGAAGAGCTGGAAGATGCATATTCAATCTGGGTCTTTACCTCTGAGTTCCTAGACAATCTTGGGCAATTGAATTTTCTGTTAACCTGTTTCCCTTCTATACAATGATAAAGAAAAATAAAAGAGGGTTTTGAAACAATTTCCCTGTCAAGGGCAAGCTAATTTTTGAGGGCATGTCAGTAAAATCGACCTGGTATAGGACACATATCAGAAGATGCTTTGTCTATACATTTTACAGGTCATCTTAAATTACATCTCCTGTACTGAAGGTCTATTCTAAATAGGACAAGCACTAAAATTCAATATAAGTGAAACCTTTAAATTAAAATTTAATAGCTTTAAATTTTATGAAGTGGCATAAAGTATCTGAGATAAAATTAATGTTAAAATGCAAAATTAATGTTTTATGTTTTACTCCCCTTCATATGTAAATGCCCTAATTTTGGATTGTCAGCTGAACCAAATATAAAAAAAAATTAACAATAGGAGTTGAAAAATATTAGGATATATAAAAAAAGTTGATCTGTTTCCTGTGTCTATATATGTATAAGAAATGGTAGAATAAAGTAAATTCCTCAGCATGAGTGTTGCTTACATGCTGCATTACTCAAATGCCATTTTGACTATAGGTCTAAAGATACTGGATAAAAACTATGGATGTTATTTAAAATGCACTTAAGATTTTCCAATAGTTATTTAGTAAATTTGATTGCTGAGCGAGGTTTGAGGTGTGTTATACTGCTAAAATATAAACTTCACTCTGTAAGTTGAACGCCTTAAAATTGTGGAAGTATTTCTGCTCCACAGGGAATGTCACACAATTTAAATCAATTACTAGAACTATTTTTAATGTTTTTTTGTGGTTTTTTTTATTACTGGCCTCAGTTACTGGGATTAACAGCACTCTCCTTTCCAAAGGAGTACCATGGACTTCCCTTTTCTTGCCTTTGCAGGAGAATCAGGAGAAGAGATGAGAGGAACAGATTTTCCCTCCATCAAAACAGGAGTAACCACACATCCTCCAGTTTGCACCAGGGGTCTGTTGCATATTTTATAGCTCTCTCTCCCAAACTCAGCAGAGAAAAGCAGAAGTGTAGAACAGGCAGCGCTGCTCTAAACGGCGCCTGAATGCGGATGAGAAGGAAGATTTATCCTTGTCTGTGGCAGTGTTAGTGATAACAGATTTAACAATGATTTCAGGGTGGGTGAGGCTGATGCCTCCCTCAAGTACAAGTGGTGTTGGGCATTAGCATTCTTTGCCACTTCTGGTTATTGCTTTGTAATGTATGAAGAAAATTTGGGTTGTTTTGTGGGGTTTTGACATGTAGCAGGGAGAATCTTGTTTAAATCTGAACAAGGTTCCCCTTTCTTTAACAGGCTGAGTGAAAACTTTCAACACAAATTGTTTTGTGTCATGGCAAAACTCAATTTAAAGGTAAAACATAAGAACCCTGAGCATTGTAGCAGAGATTCTCCCTGATGTTTGGGGTATTTGGATGATTCACACAGGAATCACTTTGTATGAGAGGTATGGAAATGAAATGGAGAAAAAGTGGTTCAGGAAAGGTGTGCTTTGGCAGGAGAGGAGGGGGACGAGGGTGAGAAGGCGTAGGTAGGAGGGAATGAAGCCTGCCAAAATAGCAAAAGACAGAGATTTCAGTGGAGCAGAAGAAATGCCTTGTTAGCAGAGGATGAGCAGAGCACCTGGCTGTGCAAACAGGGGCTGGCAGCTGAAGGAGAAATCCCTGAGCCAGGGAGCACGAGGTGCCCTGGGTGCAGAAGGATGACCTGGCTGGAAAAGCCAAAGGGCAGCTTGGGTGGCTGAACTCTTGCACAGTCAAAGTAACTTGAAGGGATTGGTTATGCTGAAGCTCCTATTTGAATTTTTATCTTGGCTTTTATTAATGCAATACAATCTCTCCCCTCAAATCACATTTTTATACATCTGCATGCCTGTGTATTAGATACATGCATATGAATTGCCCCCTGACTAATTTCCAAAGGGAAAAAAAATATTTTCTCAATTTACGGGGAGGATTTATGATATTTAAATGAAAACTTGCAAAATAAGTTGGAAATCAATGGATTTTCAGGCCCTCACCCTTCTGAATAAAATAGAGGAGATCGTCCCTGTACAGCTCCTGGTTTGTGCAGTACTGTAAAGTTACTGTTCAGTGTGGAAATTCAACTTTCAGGATGTCACTTACTGCCCTCAATAGCCCTAAATATTGAGTGGTTTATTTATAATTCCAGCATTAATCCTGATATGAAGGCAGCACTGTACTGTACATCAAAATCCTAAGGGATGGAAATCAAAGAAATTTTTCATGGGACTAGGAAGCATTTGATATGACAAATACTTCATAAAATTAGAGAAGCCTTATCATTTAAAAGATGAATCGCACTGAGTTGTAACTGCCCTGCTGTGCTTTGCATTCTGTCTGCTGATATCTGATATTTCAAGTGTATATATCATCAACCTCCTTATCTGTACTTTACAATTTTTTTTTTTTTTGGTGTTGTTACAGAATTTTTGCTGATTCCTCATCTTTAAATTTAGTTTTGGAAGTTTTGGGTGGTTAATTTAAAGTAGGCTTAAGGTAACATTTAAGCTCAAATTACTGTTTAGGGATTTCTGAGGAGGGAGGAGGAAAACTTTATTTTATATACTGTCTCTCCCTCCAAGAACACCAGGGAAAACAGATCTCTGGTACAAGCCACACACATGACAAGAAAAGATACTGTGTTTTTCTCAGTAATTTATCACCTTCTGTATGATGGAAAGCCTAGTTTTCCAAAAGAAATATCAGGGAGGGAAAAAAAATACCCTGAAACCAACTCATATTTAGTACAGGTGAGGAACTCGGTGACTCAAACCCAAGCTTATTTCCTGTATTTCTGATGGACTTTGGTCTGCTACCTACAGATTCTAATGGGGATGTTCAGGAATGACCCTGCTGTACAATTATTGCCTAGCTTGGGGTGGGTTTTGGGGGAAAGTTGTTATTCCATGACAAATCTGTTTAGGCATTTCATAACACTTCTCAAATGAACACCATTTTCTAGCTGTTTTCAACCAAGCAAAATGTGATATGTCATTGTGACTGTAACAGAGAACCATATTTTTAAACAGATGTCATCTTTTCTTATGATTTCTGTATCCCATTATGAATCACTGCTGTTGGAGGGGGGGAAAGAATCTCATCTCTAAATGTACAAAACCTCATACCCGGAATACACAGAGCTCTGGAAATAGCAATAATAAGACCCAGTTGTCCTCCTCCTGTGTCAGCCTCCACTGCCAAGAGCTCTTCAGAGAAGAAAAGCTGAGGCCTTAGAAGATATTACTGGGTATTAAAGATACGAATTTTTGTATCAAAACCAGCATATTATAATACCAACCAAGCCTTTCAGTATAAACAAACAGAATTGCTAGCATTGGGTATCAAATGATCTATAAAGTACTTATTTCGTGTAAGATGGTAGTGGAGGTTTAATATCCAGGAGAAAGTTGCTATAAAATGCCATAATGTTGCACATAAGAGAGCTGCTAATTAGAATTGTCAATCAGAGATTGATCACTGCCTCATAAACTGCAGAAGATGCTGTGCATCCAAGCAATTGTGTTATCTTAAGGGGACAAGGAACTGCAGCATTCAGCTCGGAGCTGTCAGCAGGATTTCGAAGAGCGAAGGTCTGTTCTATCCCTGCAGTCTGTTGAGCAGCCTTGCAGAGAACACCTAGAGCATCCTCAGCTTCACAGCCTGCTGATAAAGGAATCCTCTGCTGCAATAGAATAGATATTTGTAATGCCATTCTTTTTTAATATAGAAAAATATACTTGTGCTGTCATGTTCACTCGCCCGTTTCCTTCTTTTGTATTTCAACACATACAGGGAAGGTGTTAATGGACAGATTCTTCTCAAAAGTCAGACCCCCACTCAGGGCACTGCATCCAGCTGTGGTGCCCCAGCACAAGAAGGACATGGAGATGCTGGTGAAGGCCCAGAGGAAGCCACAAAAATACCCAGAGGGCCAAAGCCCTTCTGGTCTGAAGCCAGGCTGGGAGAGTTGGGGGTGTTTAGCCTGGAGAAGGCTCTGGGGAGACCTTAGAGCCCCTTCAAATGCCTAAGGGGCTCCAAGAGAGCTGGAGACGAACTTGGGAGATGGGCATGGGGGGACAGGACAAGGGGGAATGGATTCACACCGCCAGAAGGCAGGGCTAGATGGGATATTGGGAAGGAATCCTCCCCTGTGAGGGTGGAGGGGCCCTGGCACAGGGTGCCCAGAGAAGCTGTGGCTGCCCCTGGATCCCTGGAAGGGTCCAAGGCCAGGCTGGATGGGGCTTGGAGCAACCTGGGACAGTGGAAAGTGTCTTTGCCCATGGCAAAGGGAACAAGATGACCTTTATGGTTCTTTCCAACCCAACCCATTCTGTGATTTGATGAAAGCAGCCTCAGGTGCTTCACCAAGAAGAAAAAGAAAAATTAAAACTTCATGCCATTTCTGTATATATAAAGAGAAGGAGAAGAATTCATTCTCCAGTATGGGAAATACATTATAAGGAAAGTTGGTAGCTACTACTTTCACAATAAAGACAAATCTCATTGTATGTTAAGAGAAATGTGATATTAAATTGTTCCTTCTGCTTGAGTTCTGATTTTATCCATGTAAGTTGTCTCCTCTGAATAGAAAACTGTCTCCTCAACCTTCAGGTATCCAAAAAGAGGCGGGTTACATTTTGGTGTGAGAGGTTTGGGATGGCAATGCCGTGTAGCTACTGACAGGGCTGAAATTTCAAAATAACTGGGATCAAAATATTGGTATTTTTCTGCATGATAATCTACTATCAATCCAAAGTATCTTAAGTCTGAAACAGAGAAATTCTAGGAAGATGAAATTTTTTACACACCAGAAAACCCAGGTGTGGTAATTTAGTGTCAGCTCTGTTAAAGGGGGTAAAGCAGAGATCGGAGTTGGAGTTTGATGGGAAATAGATCAATAAAATGACTGCCTTAAACTTGTGGAGGGTCAGGGAGCATTGGTGTATCCAGAAAAGCAGGATCAGCCTGGTGTCTGTGAACTGTCAATCAGAGATACCGATGCAAGTTGCCTACTCTGGGATCTGAGGGTTGCAGGTTAATTGAGGTAGGAAAGGGGCCCCATCAGGTCTTGGGTCACACTTCCTCTTCCAGAAGGGTCCACCCTGGGGTCTGACTCACTTGTCCGGGGCTTGATCCACTTGGATCCTGCAAACCTATGAGATTGGAGGTGGGCAATCTTCTTCTCTCATTGACTGCTATCATGGGGGAAAAGGCTTTCTCTGAGTCACTCCTCCTTAGTTTTGAAAGATTAGAGTGATAAATTAAAAGATGGAAGTGATAGTGAGTCATTTGTGGCCAAAAATAAAATTACCTTAGGATATTGTCTTGAAGAAAGGCAGCAAAGCTCATCCAGACTCCAGATTTATTTTATGGCTGTTGTGACTAGCCATGGGAAACAATACCTTGCACTTAAGGCTTATTCGTAGTGTTTTGCAAAGCAGTTTTCAAACTGTAAGTGTTAGGAAGGTTAATTTAATCCAGAGTTAACGAAGACACTCTATAATTCATCCTCCCCAATGTGAATCATTCAAAACATCTTTATTTCTTAACTGACTACTGTCAATTACCATCTCTTAGAGATGCTGAATAGGTAATTTCTTGTATACTGATTCTTGTCAGTATTTTATAAAACAGTCAGCATCTCATTCAGAAAGCTTGAATTTGGAAAGAACAAAAAGCCCTGTTAGAACAGATGGTTTCTGTGACTGACGCCCTAATGCACAGTTTCAACTCAGTCTAGTCACTTTAACAGGAAAGTGTTTTAAGGATTCACTAGTTGACTTGTCAAATTAGCATCAGAGACCAGTTTGGCTGTAAAATCACAGGCATAAATCATTTGGTGACCTGAGGGTGGTGAAGTATTGGCTAAAAGGAAACTTTTTACCTGAAGAGAAGCCTTTCCTGTGCTCTGGTATCACCTTTAAGCAGGGAGGTTGACACTTGGAGCTGACCTCTCCTCTGCAGAGTCTGCATCCTTTTACTGTGAAGTCATGGAGGTGCCTACTGAGCTTCCATGAAACAGCAGCAAGGCCAAGACAGGATATTTATGAGTCCTTAATGCATGGGTCTGATGCCCTCCCTATCCATGATTTTGACTCCAGACCATCCTTAATGGAGGGCTGCTCAGAAAACCAATTTTAACTGGACTGACAGTGGTGGGGTAAAATCCCACAGATAAGCAGGTTCATTAAATCAATCATCAGATCCTTTGTGCTGCCTCCATTGCTTTGTTCTCAGGAAATTTGACTTCTATAGATGTGCTTGGCTTAGGTCAAATTCCATTTAGGTCTTTCTGTTGTGTGAAAAATCTTTAGCAGCCAAAGAGCAAGGAAAGATGTAGCAAAGGAAGGATGTGGCAAACCATCTACTTCACTGAAAGAAGTGTTTAGGTGTTTCCTTAATACAATTCTGCATTGTGAATACTGCCAGAAGATTTGTCTAAATAGAATAAGAACTGTGAGAAATCTTGCCTCTTAGGGGATGTGACTTTCCAATTCCTCCTTAATTTTGCAGACAATGTTTTTATGCCAATAGTACATGCCTGAAATGAGAGAGAGATGTAGAAACTTGAGAGAAAAATAAATGCAGAGGAGAAGAACAGGGAAATGGTTAGGGGTAGAGTGAAAAAGAGAAAATGTAAGCAAATAAAAAGGAAAGGGGAAAAGGGCAAAATAAAAAAAAAACTTCAAGTGATGGGAGATAGAGGGATGAGTAGGAGGTGGCAGATTCAAAACAAACAAGCTATGGAGTGTGGATAAGCTTTGAAATTCCTGCTACAGGATGTTGGGAAAATTTGTACTCTCTCCATTGCTTTTTCACAGTCATTATTACTTCCATATGCTGTGCATGCTCAGCTTAGGTGTCTTCAGCAGAGAGAAGACTATAAAAAGGCACAGAAAAGAAACCTGAAGTTCAAGTAGAAGCTGGACACATTCACTGAAGATTAATCCCCTGTTGGTAACTTACTACTTGGAAAGCATGTCTAGTGGGTGCTGGGTGGATGGGATGGGATGGGATGGCAGGGGCTTTGGCTTTTCCCCAGTGTTGGAGTCAGGATGTGGGATCTGGCACTGCTGCTCGGGGCTTCTGTGGCTGCTCCCATGTCAGGAAAGAACCAGGCTGGCAGAAAAGCATGGTCAGTGCATGTTGCAAAAGAGACCTCAAAAAGCAGGATGCCAGCAGAGCCAGAAGATTTCCAGAGGTTAAATATCCATTTGCCTTAGCCCTTCTCATGGCACTGGACTTCTCTGGCTTTCATCTCTCTCCCATCCTCCCGATGCAGTGGTTTCCGATTGCTGCCTTCTTTCTGACATTGCTGCAAGCCATCATTCTCTGTGAGCACACTCTGTCCTGATGGCTCCCCAGGCAGGAATTATCCCTCACCACTCACTACTTAGACTTATGCTCTGCTCAAGTATGGTTTTTACTAATCTCCCTCACTCTGAGGAATTCCTAATATTTATCTACAGCATATGCAAGGATTTCTTTGGAAAGATGAGTGTGAGGTACATCTCTGTTCAGATGGGTTTTGAACTGCGCAGTTGAGCTGCGTGAAATGGTCATTTGGAATGAGAGGAACTTGTAAAATTGCAGTTTTCTTGACGCCATAAGGCCGTGCTGGTGGGATTTACAGCAGCACCTCAGCTCAGGGCCTGTGCTGCACATCCTCAGCAGAACGATCAGGACACTGGATCCTGCATCACTCCCTTACAAATGGGCTTTGGGTGACCCCCTGCAGGGGTGTGAGGGGTAGAGCAGAGTGGGTGCACATCCCAGGGCTGGGCTGAAAAGGACTCAGTCTCTGACTTTCTGAATCATGGTTTTGCTCCTTCCATATTAGCAGGCCAACTCCCTTTTTAAGCATCCTTTACTAAGGAAAACACTGTGTTCCAAGTCCTATTCTCCCTCTTGCAGGTTCTCCCAGGTGTGCAAGGTATTGCCTTGCAAACAATGGCCAGGCTTTCTTTTAGCCTGATTAATTTTTTGGTTGGTGAGCTATTGAAATTTAATGTACACATTACATACGAATTTTAAAAGTACTCCTACAGCACTTTGCAAAATGTCACTGCTTACACTGAGAAGAATTTTACAATGCTCCCAATACACTGAAATGTATTCCAAAGTTCCATATCTAAAATGCAATCAAAATTGGGAGATTATATGTGCCTATAAAACAGAAATACTTTTATCTGCTTCTCAAAGATAATTTTATATAATTTGATATATAAGGGATATAATGATAAACTGGGTGTTTAATTTCAAATCTGAAATGATAAAACCCCACACAGTTTTCAAGTGAATAATCTGTGTAAGTTGGCAGTTTGTAATCCTTTCTAGCCACTTCTTTGAGCCAGCATTGCATCACAGACACAGCTTATCACCCATTGCATAAGGGAATTAAGTCAGTTTTACTGAGAGTATAGGGGACTATTTACCTCTGACAAAATTACAAGGTAATAAATACAAGTAATGTCAAAGTTTAACTACCCAAACCATTGTTAATTACCCATTTCCAGATGATTATTAGAAGAAAAAAGAAGTAAAAAAACCCACCAACTTTCTCCCTGCATGAAGAGCTGCTAAGAAACTTCAAGAAGAATAGTATAAGAGTGCCTCCAAGTGGCATCTATCTAAATTCCACTTCAGAAAAACAGTTAAAGCAAGCTTTAGGAATTAGTTCACAAAACCAAGCTAAACAAATCCTGCCTCTTTTTNTTTTTTTTTTTTTTTTTTTTTTTTTTTTTTTTTTTTTTTTTTTTTTTTTTTTTTTTTTTTTTCGTCCCTCAGTCCATTTCATTCTTTAGGTGTTTCTGTGTACTAGTCAGTGGGGCTTGCTGTGTGTTATTAGGAAACCAAAAGAGAAGGATATTTAATCTAAATCACTATTCCTACAGGCTTTATATCTTACCTTTGTGGAGGTCATCCTTAGATTAATTTTAACGGTTAAATTAAATTTATTGACACATCGTGTCATGGTATTGGTGTTTCCTGGAAACTGCTGCTTTGGAGAAGTTTGTGTTTTTTTTCTCTTTGGTTTTGTGGTGCTTCCTGCTAAAGAGTCTCCAGCAGAGCCAACATCTGATCCACATCCCCCATGGCCTGCACATAGAGATTGCATCACTGCCACGGATGTCCTTGCAGGGAGAAAGGGGAGGCTCTGCAACGGGGAGATTTTTACTGCAGGACTGAAGGTAAATGGAGAGACTCACAGAAAGGGAAGATGTATGGGCCCAGGAAGCTGTGATCTGGTGGAGCTGAAAGGAAGAGTCTGTACCCTCACACAGGACAGTGACTTTCATGGGCACAGTCGTGTGCTGGAAAACCCCAGGAAAAGAGAGAAGAGCATCTCCCTGTGCTCCTGGAGTTCTGGGCTTTGGAGAGACCAAAGGAGCATTTTAATACAAGCCACTCTTGGTTCTGAAACTCATTAGAACGAGAAAAAAAATCTTCAAAACCTACAAAAGAAAAGTACTTTTTTATCACTGTGCAAGTGAGGCTGGAACTGGCAGTCTCTGGAGGTTGTGGAGACAGCGTCAGCCTGTTCAAAAAGGGTTAGAAAAATCCATGGATAGTGAGTCCATAAAAATAAACTAATGGAAGGGAACAGGCAGAGATGTCTGCAGCAATGTCCCTAATCCAGGAAACGTGGCTGTTGGGGAGGACTGTGAACCACAGGAAGTCATGCAGGCGCTCCCAGCTGGATTTGATGGATCAAAGGTCTCACCTAGTAGGGAATTTTTTTGCCATTCAAAGAGATTACACCCCACACGTTGAAGACAATTGATTACAGAATGGTTTCTTTTATTTTATTTTTTTTTTCTCTGTACTAGAAAATTTGTAACTGTAGTCCTGAAGTTTTAATCACCATAAATGAAAATAACTCCTACAAAAGAGACTTTATGTGGAAATTTAAGAATAACATCAAATTACACAAGGGAACAAACCTACAAGCTTCATGAATTTCATGTGATTTTTTTCTTACAGGGGTCTCAAGTTATTATATCCTTTTAAAGAAGGAGATAACTTGATATCTGGGAGAAAATCACTGTCTAAGAAACCTACGAATTTAAATTATCTTGCATGATTGACAGGTTTTAACACCCACAACTAATATGGAGCTACTTGATGGCAGACTTCACAGTTTACAGATAGATTAAAAGGAAGCAGAAAATTTGTTCTTACTTTAAAGCAAGCCTGTGTAGCTTATATCCATCTTTCCTTTGAATAAGCCATCTGCTTTTGAGAGAGAAAACCCACTGATACACATTTAAGAAAAACAGAAAATAAAAATCAGTGTGCACTTGTTGGTTTGTGGTTTTGTAGAGGTCTTTATAAAGACAGTAACATTTAGCAACACCATTTTTACAAGTCTGTCTACACACCAAAGAGTGGGGACTTAGGTTTAGACATGCAATTAATAACAACAATAATCCAGCCTGGGAAAACACAAGCACAAATATCCTGTGTTTGTAACCTGCAATGATATTTCCCTTTGCTCCAAAATGAATGCCTGTTCTTTTTTTTGCTGACTGTATTCTGTGTTAATCCAAAGACTGTTGGTCTTCTGGTTTGTTTGGTGGTTTGTTTTCTGTTTGGTTTTTATCTTTCTTTTTAAAGATAAATCATGTTTCGCTCAGTTCGAGGTTTAAGCGGGAGGTACTTTCAATAGTGATTTGCAGTTTAGTAATCCTTGGAATGGCTTTGTTGGAGAAAGGCGCTTTGTCAGAGACCAGTCTGCAGGAAACAGAGATTTAAGAGACTAGCTGAAATAGTGGGGAAGTTTGGGAAAGCATATCTGAGCAATCTATCTGAGAGGAAAATAGAAAAGAGGGAAAAAAGAAAGAGAAAAAACACTGGCAGAATTTTCTCAGATCATAATATGCAGTTTACGCAGCTGGCACATAACTATAGAATGGTTTTTTGGTTGGAAGGCACCTTAAAGATCTTCTAGTTCCAATCCCCTTGCCATGGGCAGAGATACATTCCAGTTATTCTAGAGTTACTCCAGAGCTTGACCCACAGGAAGAACAGAGGGAGTTAAACAAGGGTAGGCAGAACTGAGCTGACAGGAGCTGAAGTGTATTGGAAAGAATGTGTGCTATTTACCACTGTCATGGAGAGTACTGCCCCAAATTCTAAACATTTTAAAATTATTTTCACAGAAAAATTAGTCGACTCCTATTTTTACCCATTGACTCTCTTAGTTCTTTTAAAACCTTAAAAGTAGTTTTCCTATCTTTAGACTTCACTATTAGTTGAGTTTTTTCCTGCTTTTCCTAATGATGCACTTTTTAATTATTTTAATTCTTCCTGACTAGTGATCTGTCAACAAATCTGAACAAATGATATCATCTTATCAATATGTAATGTGTTCTGCAGGAATGTATTAGTGCATGTAAGACTGCATTCACTTCAAGGACGTGCTCAGTTTAGCAAGAAAAGGAAAGAGCAATCTCCATACCTGGTGAGCTAAACCATATTTTCAAAATTCATCCATTGGAGCACAGCAGTGCATCAACAAATAAGTGCTTAGAGGAGCACTCAGGTTATGTGCAGGCACAAGCACAGATGCAGTGAAGTAATGATGAGACAGCTGCATGCAAGGCTTGATGCAGCAGATATTTTGCAAGGACAATACTACTTCTCTTGCAAATTTTGAAATAATTTTTCACTTCTCCCTTTTCAAGTCCCCTTCAATAAGTGTTTACTGGTATCACCCCATGCTCACAAGGCAGTGACGAGCCAGGGAATACACTGGAGCCAGAATGGTGACATAGCTGATGGCAGTGGCCATGGCAATGGTTTGACATTTTATTTAAAACCTTTAGGCACAATGAATCATAGGAGCTTTGGGCCAGATCCAGCACAGCTGACTTAAGGCAATGGATTTATGCCCCTGTCAGCACTTGTCTCGGTGTGCCTTGGAGGACAAGAGTTTTCTATCTCTGCATTTGGAATCTCTTTGGATTATTGTCTAATTAAAATTACTGCAGAAAGAGAGAGAAACTGTTCCTCAGTGGTTAGAAAACAGAGAAGACAGGCCACCCATTTGAAGCTAACAGATTTTGCCCTCTAACCTATCATGGAAGAGGGAAGTATTTTTACCATCTCTTGAAGAAAAAAGCAAAGAGATTTTTGTGATGGTTGCATTCCATCTCCAGCCACTGAGCTCATGCCTCTGGCTTTTAAATCTCTTTATTTCAAAGGCTTATCTGCTAACTACCTGTACCTCTATAGTCTTACCAAAAAGCAATTGCTCAGAAATGCTTTAGGAGGTAATTCAGAATTAGGTAACTCGTTAGAGAACATCCCAAACTCGGACATATAGAATGAATTTGATTTTTGTTTTGTAGACAAATTGATCTTAGGTCATAGTTTGGAGAAAGTGTTGCTTGCAGCTTTTCTGCTAGAAAATTAGGAAATAGTGTTGCCAGCATGATTCAACATTAGTCATCATTGCCAAAAAAGTGACTCAGGCTCTCCCATGTGTTAGTTAGAGAGGAAATGGACCTGTAATTCTGAAATTCCACTTAGAAGTACAATCATTGACAGGCCATTGGATTCAGAGATGCAATTTTTTTCCCCTGGGCAAATAGAAATGTAAAGATTAGTTATAAGTATGAAGAAATAGTTAAAAGTATCCTTATAAAAAATAGTGGTCCCTTAACCTTTGATGTTTTAAGACAGTTTCACGGCCAGGATAAAGGCAAACCTCTAAGTGTAAGAAATAGCAACAGGAGATTGCCTTTCTCCCAGATTTTCTTTAGTGATCTGTTCTCTCAGACAAAGGGAGAATTCTCATTTCCTCTCCCAAAGAAAACAGTGACTCAAGTCAATCTCCCTGGACTATCCCTGTTCTTCCATGAGGGTGAGGGGAAGTTTCAGGCCTGAGGTTTCTCTCCAGCAGTGCCCTTGACTTCAAGGGGAGCTTGACTTCATTTTCCCTTTTCTGTTCAGCCCGTCTTTTTGTTTCACTCCCAGGGATGAGGGGTGGATATTTCCCCTGCCATGGCAGAAGGGCTCTGGCAAGGTCAGATGTGGCTTGTGCAGAGTTTTGGAGGCAGCACTGAGAGCCAGACTGGTCTGTCACCTCCTCTCTCTTTGATAGGAACAACTTATATTTTAAGGAGTGCTCAAACCTCCTTCCCAGGTTTTGTCTTGTTTTTATCAGGTCTGTAGAAGATGAAAGATTCATAGTCAGAATCAGTGACATTGGAAAAGACCTCTAAAATCACTAAGTCCAGTCATTAACCCAGCACCAATTTCACACCAAACCTTGTCCCCAAGTGCCACTTTTGTCTCTGAACACTTCCAGGAATGGTGATATCCCTGCTCCTCTGGGCAGCTGTTCCTATTCCCCCTATTCAGAAGACAGCTCTTCCCAAAGAGAAATCCACTCTAGCAGTTTGCTTAGACAGTCCCACACATTCCATGCCTTCCCATATAATTTCTGATCTACCAGTTTGTGACCATCTGCTCGTGCTGCTTGCATCTATATTTGTTTGTGTGTGTTTTTGTTGGTGGATACATCTCACACAGGCACCTTTTCCTGAAGCAACGCCCCCCAAAACGTGGCAGCATGAGCCTCAGTTGTTGAGATAATTCTCACCCACCAGTGTGGAGGAAGAACTGGTCCTAGTCCGTTGCTATAGCAATTTTCAGAGGTGTGAATGTGGCTTAATAGTGTCATCCTGGAGCACTATAAATCTAAAGTAATGCCTGCCAAACTATTACATTTTGAAAATTCCATACTAAGGGAGTTAATAAAATTGATATGTGTGCAAATGGCATTTATAAGCTGCACATTACCAATACTGTGCTCGATCCCATTCCAATAAAAATCAGTTGCAAAACTCTCGTTGACTTTATGGTGTTCAAGATGAGGCCCAACAGCTGTGATTAAGTACACAGTCTTGACAATTCGATGAAGAAAAGATAAAAAGTAATGCTCCTATGGAAAACAAAGTTCCTTGTCTGTTTATCAACATATGTGTTCAAAATCTTCCATTGTTAAATAATACATCAATAATATTATAAAATAGAAAGAAAAAAAGCAAGTGTCAAACTGAAATCTTTGATGCATAAACCTGTGTGAGATGATGAAAACCAGAGCCCAATATAGCTGTCTAATAAAATCTGCTAGGTGTATAAAATATGTGTACTTCTCTACTATATGACTTTATAATTAATGCTAAATAATTTATTGCTATAATTAGCATGGTTAAATAATAGTCTTCAGAAAATTTGTAAAATATCCACTGACAAGGCTTACACAGTTTTGTATATAAGTGTAGTGAGACCAAAAATATGTTCAGCCCATGTTAGTTTTAAGGTAAATGCAAGTCCTCTCAGAGAGCCCAACCAAGCAGAAATTGGAGAATGACTTGTTTTTCTTTGTTCCTTGTGCAGAGTTTTTAAGTAGAAGAGAATTCTGTTGTATATATTTTTTCATTAGCTAAGGGAGGTTACTCCTAGTTAGTTCCTTTAGAGTGACTACGTTACCTGTATGGGACTCAGGAGTTTACTCTCTGTAACCAAGATGTTCCAGGATGGTTTTCCCTCTTCATGAAGTTGCTGGTACTCACCAGTGTGCTCCCAGCACAGTGCTGTGAAAGCATCCCAGGCTGTGCTAAGGCACTGCAGGTGGGTGGGGATTGGAATTAGCTGGAATTAATGACTGTTTTCTGTAGCTTCAGGGGTAGAAAAGGTTATTTGTGTGCTTGCACAACATGTTTAGTCATGTTTCCATACAGTGACTACTGCTGTATCACCAAGCAAATTTTTCATATCATAGAATCATAGAATGGTTTGGGTTGGAAGGAATCTTAAAAATCGTCTAGTTCCAATTCTCTGCCATGGGCAGGGACAAATTCTGCTAGAAGATGCAAGACTTGTGATTTTAATTCAAGAATCTAAGAAAAAACAATTTTATCCCTTTCTGTTAATCAGCCTACCTACCCCACATTGCAGCTTTATGTTAAACTACCAAACAACCATTATATTTTTTATGTATTAAGGTCATTCTTTCTTGCAGCAATCAAAGACTTTAAAAAAAAAATAAAGAAGACACTGAAAACCTGAAATATTCTGAACAGATACTTTTTAATTATACAAACTTGATCCTGTCTTTTAAAATTATCTGTGAATGCGTCATGGTTGCTTTGCAGTGTTTGCTTTTCAGGGGATGGAAATTGAGGACATGGCTCCTGTTGCACTGAAAAATGAAGTCAGAAAAGAACAGCACAAGGCAAGGGGGAGAAGTGCTGTGACCATCAGTCCTTCACCAGGGAGGTCCAGGGTCACCAGAGTGGGGATGTCTGCAGCAGAGCGTGAGGAACATCATCTCAGGAAACCTTGAAAGATTTTGCAGCAATTTCAGCAGGAATTGCCTGCTAGGCTGTGTGGTTTAGTTCCTGCTCTGCAGTTCATATAAATAACACAGATTTGTTTTCCCTTCTCATCCTCTTTCCTCCCATATTAGTTCAAACCTCAGTCTCTCTTCATTTCTCCAGAAAGGTTTGAAACTTCTTTCCAGCAATTATTCAGATGTGAAGCAGTTCAGCATAGCAAAGTTCAGCTATAAAAATAACAGCACAGACAGGAAAAATATTGCATGATGGATTCTGATCTCCAGTGTTTTAACATTAATCACAGTATTGATTTGAACAGAGATGACTTCTCAGCATAGTGACTGTAGCAGCTTTTTTTCCTCCTTATTTTACTGTGGCTGATTAGTTTCTGTCCAGTGTCCAGTGTAGAATCATCCTCTGGAGAGAGCACTTTTAGAAATACTTCTATTTTTTTCATAGTAAAATAATTACTTGAAGAGATTAGACCTAATAGCTGCAGTTGAGTCAGCCTGTGTTCTTATTGGATTATTATGTAAAATTAAAAGATAGCAAATTCAGGATATGTTTATCTAAGAGGCCTGCTCCATTGCATGCTCATAAACTGTAGATTATTTCAGTTCAAATAATTTGGGAAAAAATGCTGCAGGAAAATATCAGGCTGTGACGTAGGTCGCTTTTCTGTTCATTCATGATCCTTGTCAAGCCGCCTTTTTTTCTGAAGAACTTTCTAGGAAATGTCACAGTCTCACTTCCTATTGACTTCAGTGGTGCTGCTTAGAAATTGGATTGCTCAAAATCTTTATATTTGAGCTGGAACTGGATAATCAGATACTGCTATCTGCAGGTTTAGTTGCAGCTTTACCTCTGGCCCCTGATGTTCCTTCATTCCCTGCACTCCACTGCTTTGGGACAAAGCAGGAGTTTTGCTGTTCAGCAGATCTTTGGGGAC
The DNA here is from genome assembly GCA_013400175.1 of Phainopepla nitens. NCBI lineage: Eukaryota > Metazoa > Chordata > Aves > Passeriformes > Bombycillidae > Phainopepla > Phainopepla nitens. The sequence continues at coordinate 1,984,256 of VXBQ01006036.1, read as the reverse complement.
AAATCAGATGCCCAAGGCTGGGGCATGGATGCAGGACATGGTCCTGTCAGTGGCACTGCCAGCTTAAGCTGAGTGCAAGCAATGATTTCTGTGTATGTGAGATTTGCTGAGGTGTATTAGGGTAAGTTTGTGCCAAAAACCTGTTAACCCCCTAAAAAAAGAACTGGGAACAGACTGGGAACTCTGAGAGCTGAGAGGGTACACAGAGCCATGCTGGATCTAGCAGTGACTTCTGGGACAGCTCCTTCATCTTTAAATGTTTACATCCCTATGTTTAGTGTAGAAGATGACTGTGAAAGTGATAGTTCTCCAAACATAAACTAGGAAAGTTTCATGTCCTTTAGTATAAGAACAACCTCAACTGACTTCAGCGAGGTGTATTTTATCATTATTGAGGCTGCCCATCTTTGTTAGTTCCTCTGTTGCCTAATCACCATTCTAAATATTCCTGCAAATGTGTCTTGGCTTCCCTGAACTGGTACTTTAACCTCTGCAAAACTATTTTTCTTGATCTAATGTGCAATTCTCATTCAATCAAGGGTGGCTGGGTTTGACTTTGTGACCTCTAGAATGCAGTAAAATCACAAGAGTAACACTTAATTACACATAGGGTTGAAAATATATTTTTAAGATTTGCAGGGCTGTTACTTTCTCAATTTCAAATTTATCAGACAATTAAAATAATTAAATATTCAGTCTCTGTTTAACTTAATGGAGAGGTTGGGCCTACTTAACAGACTTTATTAAGCTTACTGGTCAAAATTAATTAGTTAAAACTACTCAAGGCAAGAGATATTGTCCTGTAATGCATCTATTTAATGCTGGTCTACAAGGAAGCCACATACCAGGTTTTGCATTCAATGCTTACCAGCCTTTAGAACATTGTTTCAATCCATTTCACTGAGTAAATTTGACTGGGGCAAAATCAAATAACAAAGACAAATTAGTTGCATCTTCTGTTAATCATCGATTATAAATTAGACATGCTACCTCAACTGAAATGTCTCCAAGGATGTGAATATTAGAGTTAATTGTTTAATTTGGAAAGGAGCTGAAAAGTTTGGTCCCATTTGTACTGGTTGTAATCCTCTGAGATTAAGGTGTTTGGACCGTCTCTTTACTCAGTAAGTGGCACTGTCTTTCAAACACTCCCTGATTTCTTGGGCCAGGCTTTAGAGAGGAATGGATACCTGGGCGGCCAAAGTATTTGTTTCACTCTCACGTTGACTCTCCTTTCTTGGTGTGTTCTCCATGATCACACTTCTTGCACAGAATTATCCCACACAAAAATGCCTAATTACTGTTTGAAGATACTCCAGTCATTTATTTCAACCACTCTCAAAGTTCTGCATAGGAAAATTATGCTTTAATTTTGTGTTAATATATGCCTAACACCATGGAAATCAGGTTCTTGGCTGATAGCCCTGGGTGGTATTGTGCTATAAATTTAAACACGTACTCTATATATAGATCATTTAGATATGTAATGTACTAATAATTTAGAATTTATATAAATATTATAATTTATAAATATTATATTAATGATAATGGTTATAACAGTTTATATTATTTAGCTTTACATAAGATCATAGAATATTTTGGGTTGGAAAGGACCCTAAAAATCATCCCATTCCACTCCCTGCCATGGTCAGGAACACCTTCCACTAACCCAGATTGCTCCAAGCCCTGTCCAGCCTGGTATTGAACACTTCCAGGGATCCAGGGGCAGCCACAGCTTCTCTGGGCAACCTCTGCCTCGTCACCCTCAGAGCAAAGAATTTCTTCAGTTCTTTTATATTTATATATTTTTATGCAATATATAAAATACATTTATATTTTATAATTGTTGCAACAATTTTAAACCCTTTTAGATGTGGTTTCTTATAGTTCCAACTTCAAAGCCTTAGTCAGTCTTCCTCCAATGTTTTAATTAATAATGGAAGGCAATAGGGCTCTCAGAATCACTACTGGATGCATGTGGAGCATTCATCTGTAAAATTTTAATGACAGGAGTGAGAGTCAACTGTGGAAAAAAACCTGGAGGATTCTTTAATGCAAAAATATGGTGGTGACTTTGTTGACTCAAGAGCTCAGACAGGGGAAGCGGAGAAAGGGGTGCATCAAAATGAGGCCCATCACCAATTCAGTGGCAAACTCATGGTTCAGACCTTTTCCTTAGCACTTGAGATGAGAAAATTCTCCAAGGAATCTTGTGAAGAGCACTGAGCTCTGAGAATCCCAGAGGAACGGTGTAAAAATAAAGATAATAATTATGGAGCTCAGAAAGGAGAACAGGCAGCAGAGAGAATCAGGAATATTATTTAAATGAACTTTACTCTTTGGTAAATAGCAAAGTTTCCCCCTTTTCCTCTGCTGTTTCTGGCAGTGTTTAGATGAGTGTAGGTTGAGATGTCATCTGAGTGTGCCCGCCTGCCAAGAGGCTCCACTTCTAACTTTTGACAAGGCACATCTCTATAAATGCCATATATTCTCTAAACAGCTGTATGATTAGGATAAAAAACTTTTGGAGCACCATTTAGTCTGCTGCATAGCTGGAGGCACATGCCACCCATTAAACTCAGGGAAGGGGCTTTGTTCTTTTTCTGAAACACAGCAAACTAGCAGATTTCATGAAAGCAACAAATTTTGTTTGATTGACATCATATTTAAGACTTTTTTCCAAATATTTTTCTGTTCTGCAAAATACAGCTTCAGTTTTACAAGTGCATCTTAAACTCAGTCTGTAATTGAAAGAGGCTGAAGGTAGTGAAATGCATTTTTGAGGAGCTGTGCGTGTTTTTACAGTGCAAGGGGGAACACGACCCCGGTGAGGGGGGATGTGGCTGGAGCAGGTGGGTTGGGGTCAGAAGCTGCAGGTGACAGCAGGGCCAGCTGCAATCAATGGCCTTCTCTAAAATTGCTGATATTGAGGCAGGAGGCATTTAAGTGCATTATGTTAATGCTTAAACTCAGAGTAAAGTGAATACATGTTTAACACCATGCACAGCTTCCTGGGCTGGCGCCTAAACCTGAGGGCAAAAGAAATTAAACAATACTTCTAATGGCAAGAAATACCATCCCAGTGAAATCTGTATAAATATTGGAATAGTCTCCACAGGGAAATGGTGGATTCACCAGTGCTGGACACCTTTAAGAGTTGTCTGGACAGGATGCTGGGCCATGTCTAGGACGTGTCTTTGCCAAGAAAGGCTGGACCAGATGATCCTTGAGGTCCCTTCCAACCTAGTATTCTATGATTTATTTTGGCATTTCAAATTATTATAATGATCAGAACGAACAAGCGAGTTTAGAAAGTGTAACCTATCAGTGCTATGATAAATTGGATGGGCTTCAGAATATTTGGTCAGCCTTTCTGGTGATTTATGAATTCAGAGGCCTAATAACTGAAAGAAATTGGTTGAGTCTTTCTATCTGATCATGTTTGTTGTGCTTTGTGGTTTAAAATAAACTGTGTATTTGTGTCAGGATTACAAAGCATTGAACTAAGCACAGAGATAAATCTATGTTGATATAATTTTCCTCCATTTTTGGCCACTTTCCATGCAAGCTTCTCCAAATCAAAAGGCTTTCTACCCAGTACATAATCCCATAAAGGCTTTCTGCCACAGTACATATATGTTTACTTTTGTATCACATTAATTTTTTCTTAATTGTATGCTTGAAATGTACATTTCACTCTGACACTCTAATCATCTCTTACAGCAACAGAAATATACCTATAAAACAAGCATATATGATATTAAAAATAATAATGAAAAAGAGAAATGATACTGCAGGTACCTGAATCTCCTCCAGTGTATGTGCTCAAACACAGAGTTGGTAAGCTGGGTTACCCAAGCTGTGAATGATACAAAATAAACTGAGTGGAAGATTTCTCTGCATTTCTGATAGTGAATATCATGATTACTGATAATCAGTGAAGATTTAGTCAAAGGATTCAACTTTGCTGTTTTCTTGCAAAAGATCTTTCTCATAACTTCTGCAGGAATATTTCACTGGCAGCCATGCTCTCCATCATAATATTTTTTACATATAAATATTTATATGATATTAAGCAATATGTGAATTATATTCAACCTACCATGGTGTACACTCTAGTGGAGTGCAAAATATGTGATCCAGCATTTAACTGAAATTATCTCTTTATAAGCCTTGAGAAGGTGGATTTAAAAAAAAAAAAAAAAAGTAAATTAAACTTCAGCACCAGAGAACAGTTAGTTTGGGTCACTTTCACCTGTTGTAAAGTTGGAGTAGTTAATAGTCCTCTGTCTAGACTGGAAAATGCCACTACAATTGTGCTGAGCTCTGGAATGAAAATTACATAATTGCAGCTAGGAGACATTTTAGTCTTTGCAATATAGGTGCTGCAAAGTCAACATTAAAATGGGAGTTAAAGCTGATGGCATCGTGCCTTGTTCCCTACTTCTTAAATTTTGAGGATTTTGCATAAAGTTTGCATTCATTTTTATATATTCCTCATAATTTGATATGTTCTGCCACACTCGTACTTTTCAGAAATTGAGATTTTTTTTCTACAGCCTTGTGAAGATTGGCCTCATATAATCATGTCACACCATTGCAGGTCTCCAGAAGATGTGTTATTTCCACTTTTCTGCACCAAGTTGAAGTTGATCCCCTACCTCCTCTGTAAATTAGACACAAAGCCTCCAGGAAATCAAAGTGAATAATCAAGCACTTAATAAAAAATGCATCGTGGTACGTCAGCCTATGTTATCAACTTGGAAGAAAAGCAGTATAAAATGCTCAGACAATAAGGATTTTCATGCATATAAACATTATTGCTAATTTCAACCTCATTGTACTTCTGAGATGTTTAAAGCCTTTTACCAGATTAAGCTTTCTTCAAACCTTTCTGACAAACTACTTTGTAAAAGAACCACGTGAGCTGATAAATGATTATGAACGAACAGATTATGAATCTGGAGTGAAATTAGGTCATGTCAAAGATATCTGTTCCATGAGCACTTGTAGATATTTATCACAACCTCGCTGGTAGGTCCTGGTCACTGTAGGGCCCACTGAACACGGTGATTCCAGATATTCCTGCCCCCCACTTGCAATTATTTGTTTTAAAACAGAGAAAAGAGTAAGACATAATCTCTCAAAAAGTTTTTTACCTGACTTTTCAGTAGAAGAGTCTTTCTGTATTTCTTCCAGGAAGGAAGACAAGGACAAAGCGTTTAGAATTTTATGTGGTGATTTATGATAAAAACCTCCAAACAAACAAACAAACAAACAAAAACCAACATACACTCTCCCAATAAAAAACCAAATCCCTAGAATTATTCAGCTTACTTTGGCAGTGAAAAAGGGAATTTTAGTCATTGAAAAGTCATTGTTGCTTTTTATCACATAAATTTCACAAGTATGAAATGTGAATATCAGATTGTTATTTCTCTCTCTCTCTCATCTCCTTAATGTATTTCTCTTTAGTATCAGTTTATTTTCAGATTTTGACTTTAATTCCCATTATTTTGGATTGTTTATGGAAGTGCTACAACCTTATCCAATACATAGCATATATTTATATGTATAATTTAGATATACATTTTTAGCACTAAATTTACAGAACTGAGTCATATGAGCAACAACAAATTTATCTTTATATTTCCAAAGCAAATATTGTGGGTTTATAATATTTGCCTTCTCTGTAATAGTTTATTGGAGCACAAACTGTTTGCTGATCTTGTCAGGAAATGGCTAAAAATGTTTTTAACAAAAGACACCATGATGATGCTTTAGGACAGTGTGAGAAATCACCATGAAATTGATAAATTTTTGTATTCTGTACATGACTTTTACACCCAGCCCATCCCATGGTGGCCCTTAGCCTTTGCTGAGTGGATAGCAACTGTAACAAGGAAACAATGCATTTTAATTTGTCTTTTCATTTCCAATACTCAATGATGATGGCCAGCCTTAAAAAAAAAGAAGAAAAAAAAAAGACAAAAAACTTACATATGACCCATGTGCTGGAAGGTCATTTTCCTCCTTAATACAAGGTTTAATTTCCCCCTGTTTAGCCAAGCCAATTTCTCAAGGGTATCCATGGAAGCTTAGCCCTAGTGAGGATCTAAATTGCAGTGAATATGCCCATGGATAATATTCAGTCTTGCATTAACTTTAATACAGTGTTTTATGGAACAGTTTTTTTACAGGATATAGTTTAGTTAATGTGATAAAACATTAAGTTAATGCTCTGCTCCTCAAAATTTATTTTACAACTGTTTTTTGTTAGAAAAAATAAAAAAAGTCACTTTGCAAGGATAAAGTCATGTGAAACTTGAAGCGCCTGGCTTGGCAACTACATTTAAGATGGCCAAATATCAGTGGCCATCAAATGACTGGTGGTAAATGTTGCTTGGAAAATACTTGTTTTACAAGGAAAAAGAACTGTTCAAGCACAAAAGTTGCTTTCTAATGCACTGTTTGTTGTACCTGGCAGCACTTTGATGCCTGTCAAGCAGCCCCTTATGACAATAACACCCGAGACAATGTGAAGTGAACAGGTACACCATTAAAGCACTGATAAAGTTCCCCTATCTTCATTAATGTACCTTGTAATAGACCAGTTAGAAGACAATTTGTTCTTTCTTTCATGCAGATAGTTCTATTAATGGGGCAAGGAGAATGATGACAATTTAAAAGGTACACTAAAACACTCTGATGAATATATGGGCTGAGTGGTGCTCCTGTGGCTGGGATATGAGGGAAAATAAGAGCATTCATTCCTGGTGTGCACCTGCTATGAGTTAGTTCAGCCCTTGGTCTGGGTTGGCTTAGATATTCAGCAAAATAAACTTACATTGCCAAAAAATTGTTTCCACTTGTACAAGTACAAAAATTATTTGAGAATTAATGCAGATTCAAATACATAGAGCACAGTGGTCTTAATTCCATCTAGTTCAATAAATTTGCAGTGATGTGGAAGATTGTGAGTTTGAGAAATCATTTCTTAACCACATGGTTCACCACGTATTTCATATTCTCTGGGTATGTAACTTAGATATTTTATCTCCAAAGCTAGAGCCCAGGCAGGCTGTACAGGAAAGACAGGTATTTAGGTAGTGATTCAAAACACCTCCATGAGCTACCACAAGTTAAGTTCCTTGTGAGGAAGAGCCTGTGGTTACAGAAGAACAATAATTGTCAGGGAATATTTCAGCGTCCAGCCCAGTAGATCACTGAAGCTTGCACTTATCTTTGAATATAATTTTGAAGTAGTCATTCCGAGTCTCCTCATTGTGAATTTATTAATTGTGAAAAGGAAGCTTATTGGGGGAGTTCTATCAGTGTTTTACTGATTAACATTGAGCCTAATCTGGAAAGGGATTTGTATGCATAATATAGAACTATTTGTACACTTAAAATTCAGCACTGGCTTCATTATCTAGCTCAATCAGGATTAAATAAGTCTAAGTTCTTACTGACTGTAGGTAAGTTTGGATCAGGACCTACACTATCATCAACTCTCAAACTTCTTGAAAGGTTTTAAGAATATCATTGAATAGAAATAAAATGGGAATAACTTTGCGGTACTCTTGGTGTTAGATCTTTTGTGAGTCATCAGCTCATCATGATAGGCCATATCAGGAAGGAACCCTGCAGAGATAAAGCTCTCAAACTGTGATAGACTGGGCAGGCTGATACCAAAGACCTGCAAAAACCTAAAGCACTTTCCTCTGGGATTTCCTTCCCGGAGATAGATAGAGAAGCACTGGTGGCTGGATGAAGGGGCTGTTTCACCTGCTTGTTCTCTGAACAGCACTTATGCAACTCAGTATCTCAGGAATTGCTTCGGAAATTTAACACTTAGCGAACTCAAGCTGCCTGGAGAAATAAACTCCTCAACATTCCAGCATTTCCCATTTTATATCATTTTCCCTTTCGAAGCGTGATGAACCCTCTGGAAGAGTCTTCCATGAGTCCTTTGGGAGCAAGTCCTCCTCTGAGGGCTGAGCTTTTCCTGTGCACTTATGTTCAGAATTACAGTGGCACCTTCTGTCCCTCAGCCCCTGTTACAATATAACACAATTTACTAAGTAAAAGCAAACAAGCTTTTTACCTTTTTTATAATTATTAACCTTTTTTCCCTAGAAAGAAAAGCCCTATGGAGGTATAATCACTTTCTATTATATCTGATGGTTCTAAGAGTGATTTTTGTAGACTCCTATTACAGTTTCATAGCGTCCTATTGATTTTGTTTCTCTTAAGGGCTTTCCCACCAAAAGATTGTACATAATATAAAGGACAATAAAAGAAATTGCTAAGCAGTAAGGATTATTATTCTCCATGTTTACTGCTGTACCAACTATATGGAAAAAAACCCAGAAAAATAGGCTGAGGTAATGAACTTATGACCACTGGGATTTGTAGTATTTCCTGTGTAAATGTATGATAACCTCCAACTGCCTGGGATGGTAAAATCAATAACAAGAAATCCACCCACCGTTTATTACACTGAAATTGTTATGCAGGATATATATTAGGAGAAGGTTTCATCTGCAGTGTAGTGTATCATGTTACATTGCTGGACTTTTCTGAAAGCACCTATCATATCTGTGGGGATATTATATTACTCTGGCATAATAGCATTGCGCTGGCAATCCAAATTCAGTATTTTTTCTTCTTAGAGGCTATATTTATGGCCAAAGTAGCCACAATTTTCTTCATATAAAATATGAAGTGTAATCTAATCTTTCTCTTCCTGACAGAAGAGTATTGTAATTCCAATCTTTCTCTTCCTGACAGAAGGGGATCATAATTCTATTCAGTCCTCAGCCATTCTTTACAAAGATTAATGATGGAATTTTGGAAAAAAGACAATAATTTCTCTTGAAAATAAAACTGAACAATGTTTTCTCAGTTATGAAAGTAATTGTACCATGGTAACAAATATAACTGCCACCCCTTCCAACTTTTTTCAGTGGCACGAGTAATTCTTACTCAAGTAAAGAATCTCACTCGATGTGGATTGACATCAGTCTTGGATATAACAAAGATGATTTTGTGTTTCTTTTGCAATAGATTCTTGTTGGATAAGAAATCCTTGAAAACTCTTTGTTGTTCATCAGTTCATGATTGATGACATTGATGAAATTCAGACTTTCCAATGTCACATGAATTTATAGACTGAGCCTGGTACCACTGACACAACAACAGAACTCAGGCTGACAGTGGTGATGCCAAGAAAAAAAGGAGCTTGGAACCTGAAAACTGATGAATACCTCCAGTTTTAAATAAGAGCAAGGAATGTCCTCCACAGATCTATCCAGCATGTTTAGCAAACATAAAGTAATCAAATAAACCAAAAATAAGTAGGTATCTTTGAAAATACCGTTCTTAGTATGAAAATATTCCTTTGGGTATCATATGAAAAAAAAAAAAAGAATATGTTTTTAAATTATTTGTAGGGCTTTGCAACTTTCACCCAGCTCAGAAATGGAATGTACAATGCAATTAAATAACACATTGTAATGCTAGAGAAAGAAGAATTCTCTTAACTAAAAGAAAATGCTACATTTACCTGCTGGCTACAAAATTGAAACCCCTGTGGTTGTTTCAAATTATGATGTACACAATTTGCCTTTTTCAGTTCTTCCGAAAAGGAAGTGGCGATAGTTTAGTTTCAGAGTTCAGTATCCAGGGAAAGAAAGAATAAAGCAGAGTGAAGAAATAGCAAAATGACCTCATTTACTGAGGTAGAAATGTGCTGTTTACTCTTTGATGTAAGGAATCTCCTCCTCCTTTCAAACCAGGACATATTTCTTATTTCCAGGTTTATGAAGACAAGAAAGTAAGAAGTGGGCAGGAAAATCCAGGTATTATATAATAGGAAAAAAAAATTGGCAGTTTCATTAAAAGAGCTGTTGATCAAAAAAGTTCAATTCCATTTGGAATATTTTCTCAAAGATATTGTGGTACTTGGAATTTTTGCATTTGAGGGCCTCATTGTAGGCTCTGAACAAAGTATATCTCAGTTCAAGAATCAGAGGCATCAAGAGGATATTGCTATGGATTTATATCCATTTTCATCTCTCTCTCTCTCATTTTTTCTTTTAATTGGGTAATTGAATACCTACTATAACCAAATCGGTATAAAAGGTCAGAGCATAAGCTAGTCTCCTCTTGGGACAGTTTATTATGTGTCCTTGCAGCTTTTAAGGATATTTCCACTATGTTTAAAGAAATACATCACTAACTTGGGCATCAACCATTTATTTTTGTGGAATCTGCCTCCTTGGTTTGTCCTCCACAACACATCAGGAAACGCAGGCTGTTGTTCATCTGCAAAGCAGCTCTGAGAAATAATGTTTGCTGAATTTGATTGTTGTAAGCAGGAAATGCAAAATGAGTAAAGTGTACAGAAAGGGAAACCTTTAGAAATGAGGATTAAAATATGGCTTAAGGTTAATGATCTATTATCCAATGTTCCTTTTCTTTCACAAAGGCATATCTTGGTTTGCATATGTTATAGTTATTGAAATTATAATAGAAGAAAATATGGCAGTGGAGAAATTATTACCAATATTTAGATTTAGAGGGAATGCAAAGTATAACATCAATTTAAAACTCATTAAAATTATCTCACTCCTTTATTTCTTTTACAAAAGGATTTCGGCTGGATTAATTATATCATGACCAAATGCAGAGACTCCAATGCAATGTTTTGCTGATATTGTCCTTTATAATTATATTCTAAAAGTCTTGACTTCTGATTCTCTGTATCCATCCTCTTCTGAAGTTTTTGCTTTGAATCATTGCTTTAGTTTGTGAATTCTGTAAGTAGAATATAATCATTGTTACTACACTTCTTTCTAGGAAAGAACTCTCAGAAAGACAACAGGTTTTTATTTGTTTGTGTGATGTTCATTACAGGAGTCCTTCTTCTCATGTAATGACTGGGCTTGATGAAATCTGGCCTGTGGCCCACATCCAAGACCTTCCTTATGGACTGGAGAATTCTGTGAGTATCAGAAGGACTTTGTAAACTCATTAATGGGTTTTATTGGATCACCTCTGTTAAAAAAGACAGATGAAAGAGGAGGAAAAAGGTGTTGTTGCAAATGCTGGTGCTTTGGTGTGAGGAATGCAAGCAGGAGTGGAGCTGCTGGCCAGCACAGGGTTCTGGAGAAGCTGGGATGGAGGTGAGCTCAGGAAGCTGCTCAGGTTTTTCTACCAGCTCTTCCCGCAGCAGCTCAGAGCTGAAGAGCCTAAAACCCGCAATGTCAAAATCTCTTCACTTTGTTACCCATCTTTTATTCCAAAAAGCATCCAAATCTTCAACCTAAGAATAAATCAGGTTAAAAATGTGGGAAAAATTTGTGCTATACAGCTGCTTTCATGTAAAACTCAACCAGCATAGGTGAGTCACCGTGGAAATCTTGTAATTTTCTGCCAAGCGATAAATTATTACCTTAGCCTGCTCTGGAAATGGGGGAAAAGTTAGCTAAAAAGTGTTTGAAAAAGCAAAACCTCCTACCTTTTTGCTGCATAATAATAGACATAGTTATCTCTGATGACTCACGTTATGAGAGGTCATGGTGGGAACTGCGGAAGCAGCAGCATTTTGGCATTGAATTTAAAATGATACAGCTCAAATTGTTCTAAATAAATATGCTTTTTTTCCCCTCCCATTTGGGAATATTCTCAGACATTCTTTTAAAAGTGAGTATTTCACAAGAGATTCAAACTGCGTGAATAAGTAATGTCATAATAAAATGTCATTAACTTTATATTTGAAATCTGAATGGACAAGAAAACAAGGCTGTTATTATTCTGACTTAAGTTTAGAAAAATAGACTTTAGAAAAGTGAAATAATCTGCCACTGGAAGTGGTAATGTGTGGCTGGTCCAGAAACCCATGCAAAAAATTCATAGTAACTTTAAATGTTCAAGAAATATCTATTTGCTGTAAAAATAAATATTGTTAAGAACATGACATTATGATATGTCAGGGAAGTTTCTCTGTGCTGTCATTCAGAGTTTAAAACAAATTGTATTTTTTGGCAAAATTTTACCATGATGGCAAAAATCTTTTGATCAGTGATTTAATTCTCCTATTCCAGCTTTTCCTTTCCTCAGTTTGGTTTCTCTCCCTCCTCCTTTTATATGGAAGAACCAACATCTCAAACTTCTCACTTCCTAGAAGTAGTTAATCTGCATTTTCTGTTCAGTTTAAAAGTCATTTAGTCTTCCACCTTTTTTGGAATACCAGTTTCCCTGGAAAGTGAATGTCATTCTTCCAGCTCAAAGCATGATACGCTTAGCAAATGTACACCTGCATCACCAGTCCTGGGCTCTCAAACAGGGCAGGTACCTTTCACTGAGCAGCTATTCTGGAATTATTACTTCTGTTCTTCCAAGTGGATGGACTTTTGGAGCTGATTTCATCTGGTTCAACAGAGCTGCTGAGGGTAATAAGCATTTCCCACTGGTTCTGTGATACAGGCAGGAGGATAAGCAAGACAGACACCATGAAATACCTTCCCAGGCACCATCTCCACCTCTCAATTCCCACCTCTCCCCAGCTGCACTCCCAGGCTGCTGGCCCTCATGTGTCTGTGGCTCAGGCATTGGTGTCTCTGCTCTTCCAGGCTGAGGCACAGTGAGAGGTCAATCACTGATGTAACCCAGTTAAAACCCAGTGCCTGGTAAATCAAATTTTTGGGTGTTCATGAACTCGTGCTTTACAGGTGATCTACCTGAGGTACAGGAAGTTTTGGGAGCTCTGTGTTGTAGATGGGCTCTGTGATCTCCATGGAAGGACAGAGAGAAGGGGCTGATTTGTTCTGAAAGGATCCTCATCCAGTTTCAAAAAAAATCAGCGAAAAAATGAACATTTTCTTAACCGTTGAAATCATCAACATTAAATGTGATATTAAAAAAAATAAGAGAAATTTAAAAAATACAGTAACTCCAATGATGGAAAAATTAAGCCCTTGATCTTCACTTTCACATTCCTGATTGACTGAAAACCCAGTGTCAGATGCAGGCAGTGCCCATCCCAGGGGCTCTGGCCCTTCCAAGCATAAATAAAGGAAAGAGCATTGGACTGTGACACTGAAAAAGTTTAAATGCCTTTAAAGAAGGTATCAAAGTGTGTAGTGCAGGCTTTAAATAATTTTTAATGTTGTTGGGAACATTCAATTGAACAACAAAAAGTATAGAAGCTCAAAAATATCTTGGTTTCTACTTTTGTGCAAGATTATTGGAAAAGCAATATATGTGCTGTCTTCTATCATTAGGAAAATTGATGATTACAAGGTAACTTCTATGGGATACAAAAGTGTGTGTAGAGAGTGAGTGCAATTATTATTCAGCATATTGACCAAGCATTAAAAAAAAAAAAAGAAAATGCCAAGCAAACCATATTGGACATCTGTCTCAAAAATGTTTAAATCAATAGGAAAGGCAAACTTTATTTGACTTGTAGTCACAGTCTAATTCCACTCCCAAATTTTCCACAGGCTAAGTAATTACAATTAACCAATGATTAATGCTTTCACTAATAAGAACTTTGTTGAGGAGCTGAATATACCATACTTTCAAAAAAAACATGGGAAAAGGCAGGTTAAAAGGATAATTCACAGGCAGAGATATAGAGAAATCTATAGCAGAAAATGGGTTAATGTTTGATCATTTCTGAAATTTGTTTTGTATTTGATTTATGACTTTATAGTTTACACTTTTAGTTTATCAGTTTTTCAATGTTCATAGACAAAATTATTTCCTCGTTTTCTGGGAGTAAAACCAGGCAATTCTATTTTGAGCTGATGGGCAAAGAAAATTGATTTTTCTTCAGCAGTACTTCTTGTATTTACTAATATTTCCTAAATATTGTTATGCAATTTTATTTCACTTTGTTCTTTATAGATAGAATTTCTTGAGGTTGTTTTTTTTATTTCTTAAAAGTGATCTGATGAAAAATTTGCAGCAACTTAATAACACAACATTTCATTTAAAATTAGGCCAGAAGTCTCCCATTTAATTCAGATAAAAGCAGAGCATAGAAATATTAGAATTTTTTCTTTTTGGTTGTCCAATTTTTAATGCTATCATAATTTCAGAAAAAGTAGATCAAAACAATGAACAGATATATGACAGTACATTTGACCTCATGAATATCACTGGGGCTTAATTATTTTCCTTCTTTTTCATTTGTACAGTTTAATCAGAGTCAAGACATTGTGAAAAAATGCATCAATTTCCAGAACTCATTATTTTTTCAGTAGAAAAGCATTTCCATTACAAATCTTCATTGATTTTATTGCCTTTCTATAGGGTATTTCCTGTAGTAACTGGCTTTACTGTCTTTAAGTTACAGAACACATTCCTGGATGTCAAAAAAAAATGTCCATGTTGGTAATTTACTGTGTCTGTCAGCCACTTTTCGTTCCTCAGGAACTTGCCAGAACTTTTTATGCAAGAAATCCTAGAAATATTCACACTGGCAGGAAAACACATTATCTAGAAAAATCAACAGCTCTGCCATCCAAAATGGACAAACGAGGGGCAGTTTATTAACCATTATCTCTGCCTTAGGCTTTGGAATTTCATGTTTAATTATTTGATGACAAAAATCCAGAAGGTGAGGGACTTGCTTACCAGGTGAATTAGGACTTGAGGTCTGTGGCCGTGCTTTGTTTGGATGTGATGGACTCCAGAAGATTTTCCAGTGATGTCCCAGCTCCATGTGGAAGGACTCTGGTCCTCCTGCCCTCTCCCCTGCCTGTTTTCCCTTGCAGCCTGGATTTTCCCTGCCAGACATGGGCCTTTCAAGTGGCCAAGAGGATCCATCCCACATGCACAGATCCAGGACACGTGGGGACAAAGCACTGGAGGTGAGACACTCCAACATTGTTGGCTGAAGTCCATCTGCTCTAAATCCTATGAGAATTTCCCTGTTAAGCTCAGGGATTTAATACAACTTGGTCCAGCCCATCATCTCAGGGACTCCTCAAGATAATACAGCATTCTGAAACTGGGAGTTCATTATAATAGATAATGGGGCTAAAAGGAAAAACCACATAGATTGAGTTCTGTTGTCTTTGTTTCATGGGAGATCAGGCAAAATTGGCCCCTGCACGTGGTACATTGTACATTTATTCAGATATTTTATGTGTAATAAAATAACAACAGTTTCCAGTCACGTGAGAAGTTTTCCCTATGGACAAACCAAACCTGTTGGGATTCTTATTACTTTGGATCCTACTGCTACTTCTGAAGCAGTTAAAATATTCTGCCTTCAGTTCAGTAATTGCTTAATATTTACAGTAATTTTTATTATTATTATTTTTTAATTCAGTGCATACTTTGAAAGTGCAATCAATATTCTAAAGAGTTTCCAGGTTGCTGATTCCTCTGTTACAGAATATCTTGCACCAGAGGACTTAAAAGGCATCTCTAATTTCTGTCTCTGTCAAAGACCGGGTAGGTCCAACATTTTACTTTGAAATTATGTTCTTCTTATGAACTGCTTATTAGGCAATTAAATGTGCTGTTTAAGCTAGAACTAGCTAAAATTGAAATGAAATTATTTTAAAAGACTCAGTGGTAGCTCTTGCTGAAAGACAGTTATGACTGTGTGGCTGTCAGATAGGGTTTAGAGTAATGAGACACACAGGTAATCAGCATGAGCTGGCAGGAACAGTTTTTCCATGATTTCATTCCAAGGGGACCTGATTAGAAAAAATATTGCTCTTATTACTTCTCAGTGAGCATTTTAAGTAGGCTTGGCTAGAAAGAGAATTACATATGGCATTACTATTTCAGGCACCTAAAAAACTATAAAGTATGTGTAAAAAGAGGAAAATTACTATTTCAGGGATTAGTGCTTTAGCAGGCCCTGCTAGCCAAATGTTTTTAGTGCTTACAACTTAAATTTGCTACTCTCCAGTTGTGGAAGAGTTTCCAGAGGTGACAGGCTCCAAAACAGCCTTTATGAAACAAGTGATCCAAATTAAATACATGAATTAGGGATAAGGTTGTGATTTCCATCTTGCCTGTATAGATTGGTACATTCTTGTGTATTCTAAAATCTTCAGGCTAGTTTTTGGTTATTTTTTCTCATTTACAAGGCTCCCTTCATGGAAGTGGACCTCAAAACACTCTACAGCCTTCTTTGTGCATTGAACACCCCTTTTCTGATGTATTAGGGAGTTCTTGTTAACTTTGAGAACACATAAACCAGATTAACATAAAATTAAATAATAACATCAAAACAGACATCTGACTTTGTAATACTGTGAATAGTCTACACGCAGTACAACAGAATAGGGAAGATGGACTTACCTGCAATCCCTTCTTCCTCTCATCACCTAGGTTGCAGCAGAGCTCAGAAGTCCTAAAAGAAATGACTAAATTATCTTAGAAGATGAAATTTTTGCATCTTGATAAGCCCCAGTTTGGACTCTTCATCCATTTTACATTTCTGAAACCTGATGAAGTTTTTACAAGTAGCTACCAGATCCTGCCTTATCACCACAGTAGGTCCAGTTCATAGGCAGAGATAATTCTCACTGATGTAGGTAAGAATAAAGTCTGATCATTCCCTTTTGACTTTTCAAAGAAAACAAAAAAAGCATGATGTAAGGAATCACAAGAGCTCCCACAGATTCTCTTGAAGGAGTCCATGACATGCTTGGAAAACATAAAGCTGAGCTACAAAGCCCTACACTTTTTAAAATCTGTCAGTGGAACACAACAACACTTTTAAAACTGAAATTGTAATCATAAACTAAATAATCAGCTCACAAAGGGGAAAAAATTGGCTGTTCAACATTAGCTAGCTACCTGGAGTTATGGTAAGTAGTGCCATCAGTCATTTTAAGACATAATGAGATGCCAAGTTTGAAGGCATAAGGAGATGCTGAAGTTGAAGGATATTTATTTGATAGTCATCTCCTATATGCTCCCTGATTAGTTTAAGCTGAATAAACCCAACAGCCCAGCATTAGTGACAAGCCAGCAGAGCTCCAGTTGCCTGGAGCATCATATGGGTAATGGATTATAAAATTCTTCTCAATAGGTAAATCTGTCGCCATTCCACATTTTGTCTGAAAAACTTGATGGTGTCATTGGTAACACAGAGCTAATCTTAATTAAAAAAGAACCCAGAAAAGCCACAAACCCCCCTCCAAACTAAAACATTGGTCAGGCTTTGGAACAGGCTGCCCGGGGCTGTGCTTGAGGGCTCACCATGCCTGGAGGGATTTAAAAGAGGTGCATTATGAGGCACTTGGGCATGTGGGTTAGAGGTGGGCTTGCCAGTGCTGGATTAATGGGGACTTGATGATCTTAGAGGAGTTTTAGAGGAATTTTCCAAACTTAATGATTCTATGATTCTAAAATTTCTGGAGCAGGGCACTGAGGAAAGAGGGTCTGACCTCCCTGGCACAGTCAGTGACGTGCTTTGCACTGGGGGTTGTACAAAAGAGAATTTTCAGACCCCCAGCTCCCTGACACGCCAAAAGAACACATTACTCTCTGCTCATGTGAATGAACAAGGCTGAAATCAAACACAAGCAAACCCTTTGCGGCAGCTGGACACAGCCAGGACGATGTGGAGATAAAAACCCCATAATCTGGGAACTGTGCATCCAGAGAGGAGCAGATGGAGAAGCTACAAACTCTTCTTGAACGGGCAGCACCCTTCGGAGAGCAAGGAGAGCTGCTGACATCTAGTGTTTGCCACTCAAACAAAACTGCTGCTCGTGCTTTTCAGGAGCAGAAGTGCCTGTGTGTGGTGACAGCCCCTGGGCTGCTCGGGGAGCACAAGGTGCTCCATGACATCTGTTACGTGAGGGCCTTGTGGAAGATGCTGGGATGAAATTCCCTGTCCCTGCTCCCTGTGATAGCTGTGTCTCCAATATCCTGGTCCATGTGGACACCAGGGCAGAGGGGACTGCAGGGGGAGCTGCTTTTGAATATTTACTTTCTTTCTTCTCCTGTCTAATTTTCTTGAACGGAGAAGCAATTTCTAAAATCAAGATCAAAAGTTATTTTATGGAAAAGTCAGGAAAAGACAGTAGGAAAATGGGGGTTTTCTACCTCACTTCCTAAATCCAACAACAATCAAATTTTACAGTGTTTGCTTTTCATACAAAGCAAAACAAATGAAAAAGCTGGGAAAGAAGGCTTTCACTGATATCGTAGATGCAGTCAGAGCACATAAATATTGCATGTCCTCACTGTGATTGTCACTATGCTTCCTTTTAACCAAACATAATTCTTCTATAATAGTTTCATTGGAGAATATGTTTTGCCTCCCTACACAAGTTCATTCTCTTTACTCTGTCTATTTACAGTTTGTGCACACTGTCTGATTACGTTAGGACTGTCATTCTGTGCTGTCATTATTATCTGGATTGTTTTGTTAGCTCTGTTGCTGTTAGACTCATTATTTTCAGCCTGCTAAATGTCCTGACCTAGATTTGATTGCCTACCAGGTGACTCATTATTTAAATTAACTGGTAGATCTACATCAGGCATTACAATCTAATTCCTTGAATTAGATTGTCTGCTGATTCTTCCTCTCCAGATGATTGATAGTTTGAATGATTGCCATTTATGGAAAAAAAAAGAAAAAGAACTAAGCTTTTGTGTATGAATCAGTATTTAACTATTCCTTTTCTTTAATACTTTAGCCTCAAATTTGTCCTTGAGGCCTCGACAAACATCATTGAATGATTTAGGTTGGAAAAGACCACTGAGATCATTGAGATGTAGGGATGGCAATCATTTTACAGTGGAAAATATTTTAATATTTTGCCTGTAATAGCCTTTACTTAAATATACTAGAAAGATATTTTCTGGCTACTGTTGAGGCCGTCTGTACTTATATTACAGATCCTTTGACATGCCAGCTGCAGGGAGACCTTTGTGCTAAATGCAGGAGGAGATAGTGACTTCCCTGAACATCTCTTTCAACCTAAAGGTTACATTGAGACTGTCTCTTTTGCAGTGATGGATGAGTGCCTGCATGAGCTGTATCATTATTTTGTGTGGGGCAACTAGTGCAAGCGCTACTCATCAATGAGAATAACTGGTTCACAATCTGTCTCTCAAAGATAAGACACAAAAAGAACACAGACCTTGGGAATAACTCCCAAGCTGTTACCTTAACCACAAGACCATTCTGATGAGGATATCAGTTTTTTGCTTCATGGGTTTGTCAAGAGAAGACACTTTGCATGAGGAAGTTAACTATTTAAAAAACTTCTGTAAGCATTGCCCTGCACTAAATGAATTTTAAGTGCATCATTTTGTACCACTGTAGGTAATGTTGTTTCCAGTTGATGGTGAGTTTGGACTCTGCAAGGGCTCTGTTAAATTGCTGCAGTCACACTGAGCTCTAAGCCTGTTAGTGTTTAGCAGGATGGGGCTTTCTTCCCTTGAGTTTTTGCTTTTCACAGTGGAAGGTGTGAGATTCTGTGGCTCTGCTAAAGGTTGCTCTACCTCTTACTTTTCCCCAGAGCATTTGTCCTCTGGTTTTCAGTCTGACACTTTTGACTGAGGTTAGAAGAGTTCATCTTGTTTACAGCTCCTCTGGATGGGAGTAATGCATGTGTATATTCACGTACCAAAGATGTAAAAGGTTCGTGTTTTGGGGATGGTTTGCTCACCTTCTCATTGGGACAGCTCTATCTGTTCACTGTCACAAGGCACTGAGAAAAGGAGTAATGGTATTTTTATTTTTTCATCCATCATTACCATGAGGCTAAGAGAGACCTCTCAGCACTGCCAGTGGAGTGACTTATGTGACCCCAAAGGAGGGCAGGTAGGGAGTAGACAAGCACTCAGGCTCATTGCTGAATGGTCTCAGCTCAGTGAACATGCAATCACAGCCTAATTGTAATCAAATAAGTAATCCAGGCCCCAATCCATAAACCACATGAGGGTATAATTAACATTAAACAAGTACCAAGTCTTTTTAGGTTTAATAGAAGATAAGCATGGACTAATGTTAAGCATACACTTACCTACCCAATCTCCACACACTTGAGAGTAGCAGCCTCAAATCTCTCATGTGAAAAGTGGGTTGCTTGAGTGTGGATTCTAGCAGATAGCAAACCTCGGGGTGTATAAGAAGTGTCGGTATTTAACATGTACAGTTGTAGGCAGAAATATGAAAAATTAAGAAAAGCAGTGCCCTTAAGCCAGCCTAAATTCCCCTGGAGACCATGTATCTGTGCATAAGGCACTCCGTGGTTTATTCTGTCCTACATGAAGTGTGAGAGAGGATTAATGCATTGTTTCTGCCTTTTGAAACAAGAACAGTCCTTGTGGGAAGGTCTGCTCTGTGGGACAGGAGCTATTCACAACACTAAAGGCTGGTGTGGCTAAAGCTCTTGGTGACCAAAGGGCAGCCCAAGGCCAGACTGGGTGGGGTTTGGAGCAACCTGGGCTAGTGCAAGGTGTCCCTGCCCATGGCAGGGGTTGGAACTGGTTTTAAGGTCCCTCCTAACCCAAACCATTCCATGACCCACAGAAGCAAATAAGCAAGCCATGCCCAGAGGTGCCCAGACCGTCTGATTCAAAAACAACTCAAGAACTCCAGCATTCAAAGAGGAGCTAGAGATCCTGTGTCCTTCAGAATTTGAATTGCTGGCTTTCAAAATTACCTGTTCATGAAAAATCAAGTGTTTTAAACCAGGGGAAATTAAGTGGGAAGAAACAGGAAAACTAGAGTGTGAGAGAACAGCAACTTGCCCAGCAACTTGCCATCAGTACTGTGGAGAATACAGCAATATATGTTAACTACTGATTGCAAAAGACATAAACTATCAAACTGTTCTGCACAGCCAGGGTAAGGACTGCAGAATTAAACATTAATGCTAAGCTGCTTAAGATGAATGCTGTGACTCCAGATTGTGTACATTAGAGAGGTTGACAGAAGACTAATTTCTAAAGGAGAAAATGTTTTAAAAATTAAGCACAGCCATCAATAAATCAGCCATGCTTAAAATAAAAATGGGGGTTTGAATATATTCTGACATTTGAATATAATATAGCTGTAAGAATAAAGGTTTTAGAGAACCATGTTCTAAAGTAGTAAACTATTTCTTTCACTTAATATCGTTATGCTGGAGATAGTGTTTGAAGAATTGTAACCAATGGTATAGTTCATGGATTTATATCAAACTTCATATGGTACTAATGCTACAGCAATAATTTCTCATGGAATATATATACCAGTGAAGATATACAGAGTGCTTTACCAGCATTATTTAATGACAGGCACAATGGCCCTTTGAGGTACTTATTGTAGGGATGGAAAAGCTGAGGCATAGCAAGATATTCCTTAAAGCTATTTTGTGAATAAGCAGAAGGGCAAGAATTAGAATTTAAGAGGACTTAGTTCCTCAAAATGACTGGGGATCGTCTCTGCACAATGCTTTTCAAAAGTGATTAAATTCTTAAAATGCTTTCATTCCAAATACAAATATCACACGTGGGCTCTAGCCCACTCTGATGTCTCTGGCCTAAACTGTTTCTTTTCACTGCTCAGGGCTAGATCCTCAAAGAAGCTTTGTAATCTGGCCCCTTTTAACCAAGTGCTTACACCAATAAGACTCCACAAGTACAAACTTTAAGCACCTGCACTAAAGCCTCTGGGGATTAAAGCCATGCAGTTCAGCACCTTAGAAGAGTGAGCTGCAAATTTAAGTTTTAGTGTCGTATACTGCTTGAGACAATTATTTTTTAATAGAAAAGGCATTGGTTTTGACACACTTCCTCCAGCACAAAAAAATTAACTTCTCACTGGTCCAATACTTTGGGTATGGGTTCACTCAGTCCCACCAAGCTCGTTCTGTGCCGGGTTTGGGTAACGCTCAGGTATTTTGGGACATCACCCAAACAAAAGATGTCTGAGGAACTTTTTCCAGCTGGGCTGAGCCATGTCCTTGGGGACTGGGGAAATTCCTGAGCGCCCCTGTTGTTGGGCAGTTAGACCCGGGTTGATCCATTGTTCACTCAAAGTCTTAAGGTGAATGTTAGGGCTCTCAGAGAGAGCAACAAAAGAGGAAGGGTGGGATGGGAGTTTTCAGGTACAGCACAGCTTCCCTTTTATCTTGTTTATGGGGCTCAACTCCAGACCACTCTTCACTGTAATAATGAAAAGTGTATATAAATATATATATATATAAACAAAAAATGTCATTAACTTATGTGTTTTCACAAGTAAAATGTTTTTATTGCTCTTTTACACTTAGTCCACTAAAACACTCACTGAATATGTCTGTCAGTATTTCTTAAGCTGCTCTCAACCTGGTACCTAAGCAAACATATGGGTTCGAGCAGGCAATGAGAACTGCCTCGAAGGCACTCACTCCTGTGCCTTGAGTCTTAATTACAGCAAGCAGACATTATTTCTGATGTTTTGATTTAATTGTGGTTTTAATGATGAAATGTTGCATTTAGTTGTGACTTTTCTTCTGTTTTCCTTCTCTCTGAAAATTAAACAGCAGAGACGTGTGCCTTTTCCTCTGACTTGCAACTTGAGCAATTAATTTCTTATTTCCTCTTTTGGTAAGATTTTTTTTCACAGCTTGTATCTTGCATTTGAGAAGACTTTGCTTAAAAATTGAATGCTCTTAGGCTCCCACTGCAAGATATCCCAAGAGTGACAGACCTGGCATACAAGACGACAGTAGCTGTCTTCAGCTCTCCATGGAGATAAAAACTAAGAAAACACAGAGTTATTCTGCTCTCCAATCAGGAATGAAAAATTCAATTCAACAGTACATGAATTTGAGCACTTCAGGGATGATTTTATTCACTGGCTTGTCTAGAGGATGATCAGCTGTGTTGGAATTTACAAGTTTCTTGTTTAATATTCAGCAATCTTAATATTCAGTAAACTGTAGTCTAATTTAGGGTTATTAGCATAGCTGCTTAGATCCTCTGAGTTCAGCAGGCTCCTCCAGCGCTCAAGGAGCTGGTGTTTGCAGTGATCCTTACAGTAATCACTAATATTTGATTTAAAAAAAAAAAATTTCTCTTTTGATCAGGGATTCACACTGTTGTGAGGAGCTGTGTTTCCATGTTAAATGCAAAGTGTTTGCCTTTGACCAAAGAGCAACTTTTTTTTCCTGTTTTGTGGTAAATTCTTTATACTTGAAATGAGTTTCAAATCAAAGTAAGGGAACAAAACCCAGACGCTGAAGTGAAACAAAACAAGAATATTCAATTGGAGACCATCAAACAGTTACTGCTGCATTTCAAGATACATTGATAATATTATTCCAATGTATTCTATTTTATTCATATTTCAATCTTGCACTGATTTTCCTACATACAGAACATGTTCCTTCTTTTATAAACCTCTCGTGAGTCTGATGGGGTGCTCTGTGTCTTGCCTGTTGCAATTTGGAGGACAGTGATCAGCAGTCACATTCTGAAGGTGGAAACTCCTCTCCTGGGAACTTCGCCTGGCACACATGGCCTGCCATATGGCCATGTGTCCAGATGATCACCGTGCTGCTCGTGGATTTCAGCACATCAGTTCCTCAGTACAAAGAGCTCTCACACGTCTTTTCCAGTGCAAGAATGTCAGCAGAAAAAGTGACCAGCAAGACTCCCACTTTTCCTGTCCATTACACACGTTTGCAGTGAGCTGTGGCCCACATCTGCTCGTGGAGCGCGGGCTCTGCTGAAAGATTCTCTGGGATGTTCCCAGAACCACCCTCACAAGGTTAGGTACAGCCATACCTCTAGTTAACCTACAAATTAATGGAAATATTTCCAGGCTGCCACGCCCTACTTGTGCCCTGTAAATGACAGGACAAGGTTTAGACGCTCAGCTGCTCTCTGCCCCTTGACCTCATTTCCATGAAGGGAAATCTGCACACGCACTTTGGAATGGAATAAAAGAGAATCCCATTCTGCAGCTGGAATGATGGGGAAAGCCAGGTCCTGGGCAGCACTGTCAGCTTCTTAGTGACCTTTTGCTAGTTCTGGGTTTCCACGAGACAGTCCCAGAGCTCCCTGTGCTCCATAAAGGGGCGATCCTGTTAAAGCAGCACAGTGAGCTTTGTCCTAGGGCAGCTCCAAAATACAGGTCTATGCTGCACTCAAGTGCTAAGGACACCAGGAAACCTAGAGGCTGTCCCTTATGTTCTTGGCTGTATCTGGTCAATCCCTGCTATCTCAGTCTGTGATGGTGCAGTGCCAGACATGGATCCAGCAAGTGAGATGTTGTCCCAGTGTGTCGCACTCTCTGTACAAGCCTCAGCCATCACCAAGCAGAAGCAGTTTCATAACATATGCAGAAACAGAAGGACTTAGGAGGAGGGTAAATAGGAATATTTCAAAGAAATGTTCAAATTTTCTCGTGTTTTTCTTTCTAGGCTAAATCTTTCTATAGGATCCACACCTGGCAGTGTAATTAGCCAAAGTCTGCTGCAGTAGCCACTTAAGCTACAGGGTTTCTGAGGGTTGAAAATTTCTCAGCCTCCTCAATCCATTTTTGCAAATGTGCAAAAATGGGATTACTGGGAGGCTTTGTATGGGTTGCTTTAGCTGTAATTCCTGAAGAGTTTTTAGAGCTGCTAATCTAAGAGCTTCTCTCCGAAGGCTGATGACTCTTAAATCTATCTTGCAGATTTAAACACCTCACCCTCAATATCCAGCGTTGGGGTTAGAAATGCCACTTACCCTTTCCATCCCCGCTCTGCTCTCTGAGAAGGATGATAAAATTACCAGAAGAGACAGATAAAGATGAGCAGAAGGGTTAGGAGGAAGGAGAGAGACATTTTTCCTTGCTCAGCTCAGCTTGCACTCTAACAGGTATTTACAGTCTCTGGCTCATGGTGCTTGTACTCAACTGTGTCAATCTGCTTCTATCCACAGGCTGACTGTAGCTAGGAGCAAGATAATTTATCTTTCTTGCTCTTACCCTTGTCTGTGTCCCCACACATTAAGGATGTTTCTCAGGCAGCACAAATATGTGTGAAATCTCTTGATTGCCTTTGCCCCTTGTGAAAAGACATTGTGTGCTCTGTCCTTGACCAGCTATTGTTATGCCTTCAGAGCTGCCTGATGGATTCGCAGAGCACAGGCACAAATTCTGGGCTGTAAAAAAAAAAAAGTATATAAATATATAAAAATATATATGCTCTGTAGTGGAAGGGCACAGCTCCTGGTGACATTGCCTGCCAGAGAGCTGCCACTGCTCCGTGAGCTGGGTTTTCATATTTATGGGCTACTTTCTAAACAGCTGGTTCTAGGTGCTTATGGACTCTGTGCATCCCTCCTCTGTCTTCCTAAATTAGAGTCTGTGGGTGCTGCTGCTCTCTGCAAAGGTCACTGCTCCCAAAAGGATCAGCAGCATTACTGGCACCATTGCCCTTGCCCAAGGTATTTCCAAATCTGCAAAACACTCTCTCACAGTCATTTCTTTCTTGTCAGCTGCAAGGATAAAAATCTGTGATTTTTTTTTTTTTCTTTTCCTTTCAGTGTGCAGAACTTCTGTGAGCATTTCTCACAACAGCTAATTATTTCTTAGGAAAAGACTAAGACTAAGTAGAGGCTGGGGGAGAGACACAAATTATTTTAAAATGGTCATGTTCCTCATTCTCTATTTAATTCCTGATAAAAATGAAGCCTTCCACAGATATTTTTCAGGCTGAAGAGAATTTTTGGTGCTGGTAGACCTCACATAAGGCTGAATAATGCAGGATGCAATTTTATATTCAACATCTCTCAAGTAATAAATGTAACATCTTCCATTTTCAGTACAGTATAAAAATATTTAGATATTACAAAGGAATAATTTGTAAACAAAACTATGACTGTAAATCACCTTTGGGACACCAATATATCTTCTGGAATTGCCTCAAAATATGTGTGTTTAAGATTATTGGGGCAGTTTGTGCCATGGAGACTCCTCTTCTTCTGGCCCACACGCGTAACCTGTGGGATTGGCAAAAAAGTCTGAAAATCAGAGTGAACCTATGATTATTTTAGCTCTCAAAAGTAGTTGTTCAAAACAAAATGGGTCAAATACAACCAAAGCTAGGAGATAGAAAGCGTTTTGTTTTTCCTGTATAGATGTCAGTGGAATAATGTCATTTATATCAGGGGAAAATCCACCTATCAGTGACTGGAGATTCAAAATCTAAGGTTTGATTAAATTAATCATTTTTATTTTGGGCAAAATGTCTGTGAAGTATCACATAGCACAGACATTAGTATGTTTTATGTTTCTGAAATTCTCACTTCTATCTTTTTCAAATGCATTGGGAAGAATGTTATAGATTAAGTCCTAACACTGTCTTCAAGAAAATTGAGAACTAATCTGTATTTTACAACTGTAATCAAGAGATTTATAGAAATGCAGGAGAAATATTGGGAAGCAGCAAAGAAATACCTTTACAGACTGACAAAATGTACAGGAAAATAATACTGAGGCTGAATAAATTCACCTTCTATTTCAAATGCTTAATACAAATATTAAACTTTTAATTAGGAGAAAGTCTTGTAAGTTCTGTGCAGCCCCTTTGAACTTTGCAGAGTTTTTGTGTCACACGGAACTTCTTCAGGAAGTAATTTTGGAGGGCAGCTGCTGACAAATGATGCTGCATGCATTCCCAGCAAATCATCTTTGCAAATGTACAGCCAGAATGCCAATTAAAGATGAAAACAGCATAATTAATCTAAAGCAAAAGCAACAGGAATATTTGGAATACCTTTTTTAGTTAAGCAGGGAGATAACCAAATTTATGGCAGCTGAAGCCAAACAAAAAGAATTAGGATGAGATGATGTCTATTTAGCAATATAAAAGAGGTAACAGATATGGTGTAAGGTCAAAGAGAAAGAGCCAAATGGCTGAGGTTCAGATCTGGGACCTTCTAAACAGGGAAGTCAAGGCTCACAGCATGAAGGAAGTCTGTGAAATCTTGTTTTTGACTTTATCCATTGCTATGACCCTACAAGCACAAACACATCCCCCCCAGACTGACTGCTTTCCTGTAAGTCCATGGGAAGCTCATCTAAGCCCTGTGGTGCCTGGGCTGCCTCTCTGTGCTGCCCCACTGCACCTGGGTGGACAATCACTGCCTTCAGGCGCCGTGCAGACTGCACCTGGAGGGTGCTCTCAGGCCAGGAGATGATATCAAGGCAGCAAAACAGGACCTGTAGCACTTGCTGGGTTTGCAAACAGCTGGAACGTGATCCTCCTGTGTCTGCCAGTGTGCCAGAAGTGTGTGGTCCAAAAAATCCATTTATTATGTTGTCATGAAAGTTTCATTATTTCCCTGTGGCAGACTATTAAATTGTATAAAACTCTTGACAGACCTCATTTATTTGTCTGGAGCTCTTGAGCAAGCAGGAATATCTTGAATTAGGAGCAGTTTTCTTATTCTTTGGACAGGAGCAAAATCCAGTGACCCAAGGAACACTGAATTTGAATCCAAACTCTCTATGAGTGAGTATATAAAAATATACATACAACTTTTCCCCATCATAAATAGTAGAAGGTGAATGTCTTACAGCTGGTGAGACATTCCAGTACTTTGTTTTTCCCCAGACTAGACCTGAAGGAAGGGAGACTCTATTTACAAAGCAGCACCAAAGACAGTGAACCACAAATTTCCACCCAAGCTTTTCATCGTTTTGGAAAAAGTTTGGCCATGCTAAAAATATTTTAACTTCGGTTTGTGGTTTGTTTGCTTTTTTCCCCAATTTTTATTGTAACCTAAAGCTTTTTTTTCCCCTGGTGTTCAGAAATGTTCTGCTTCCCCATCACCTTATCCGATGTCTGTCAAAAGCCTGTGTTGGCTTCAGATGTATGTGCAGCTCCTATCGAATTCAATAGCACTTCTTAACCACAGATATTCAATTATCTGCAGCTAATGGCCCATCCATTTTGAAAACACCCATTGCTTTCTCTAAATATTCTCTTAACTCATCCCAATATTGACCAGATTCCCCTGGAAAAGGTAACTGCAGAGCGTGTGTCAGGACATCACTTAGCAGTGTAGTCTTTTCTTCACGGGATGTTCTCTAAGTCTTATCTCAACGATTTTTTTCTCTGTTCTACAATGGTGATTCTGCCTGTGCATAAATAGTACAAAAATGTGCAAAAATTGAACTGCAATGACAACCTTTAGAGAATAGTGTTAAAATTTAAAGTTTATCTCTGGGAGAAGCCAGGAAGGTAGTGGTGAACTTTAGCTTATAACCAAAGTGCCACGAGATCTTAAATGGAACCGACAGGATTTTAACATTTCACCCCAAAGGTGAAAGGGTGCCAACACCTGTAGGACAGAGCCTTAAAGGATTTCCTGCTACAGAAAAATTAAAAACAGAGCAAATGCTCCTGGGTTTGTAAAGTTTTCTGTTCAGAGAGTCTAATCCTTTCATCACAGTGGTGGTGTGGGTACCTGAGTCCCAGCTGAAGAAAACCTGCTGGGTATGGGACAATCCTGGCTCTACAAAGCAAGCCATGATTTTTGTCCCAAGTCTGGCCTTGCCAGCAGCCCCTCCATGGGGGTACCTGCGGGCAGCCCCCTCACAGGGCACAGAAAGTTGAGTAAGTTGTGTATTCAGACACAGGTGAGCGTTGCTGAAAGCTTCCTGCCAGGCAGCAGCGTAGCACGGACAGCACAGACTTTTCCTCCTCCACCCAGCCTATGGAAAACTGAAGTCTCTCACATGTTCACCTTGACAGATCTGGGTTAGCAGCATCCCTGACAGCCCAGCTGTCTCACGTCCCGATGTCTCTATTTGGACGCAGACAGCATATTTTAGGAGGGGCAGGAAGAAGAACAAGAGCAGCTAATTTGCCCTTCTGAAGGAGCTGTGGTTGGATGAAACCCTGCCAGCCGAGCCGTGCCACGCTTTCTGCTGTGCCTTGTCACTGTCAAGCAGGTTCTCACTCCTGATCCGTGGCTGACAGTCTGAGACGCAGAACAGGAGTTGTCCCTTCTTCTCTGTTTACGAGCTTCATGTACTTGCTAATTACTTCAGAGGATAGTTAAATTCTATTTTGCAAACCATATTATGCCAGGTATTGCTCTTGCCTTTGTTCCTGGTAAATGCAGTGCGTTGTTTTCTTTGGCACATCACGATGACAGTAGTCTTGGTTCTGGCTGTTATTTATTTATCAGTTCAGTGACTGCACTCTGCTAAGGCAAATACAAGGTATTGTCTTTGGCCATAGGGGACAACATTGCATTTGGATGCTTTTATTTACTGATTGATCCTTATTAATATAAATTTCTAGGTTTTAGGCTGGTCATTTTCACATTCATTAAAAATGCATGGTTAAAAAAACAAAACTGCACCTGGTACTTCAAATCAGAGTTTTTCTGATTTACATTTATTTTCTGAGATACAAGGCAGGCAAAAGTTTTCATGGAATATTTGTTCATCTTGTGGATACAAGCAGGCTTAGACCTCAGGCCACAGTACCCCTGTGTGACACATGAAGGTCTCCTTCTGAGCAAGTACAACTTCCACTGTGAGCAATGAGCAGTGTTAATGTAAATTAAATATAATTTTGGCCTGCACAAGGTTTCCGGAGTCAGATTAACCAAGGCTGTGAAAATTTCCATCTTTGGCACTGCTGGCACAATCCCAGGGCGTTACACTCACTCAGATATAAAAGTCCTGTATCACACAGTAGCACTTCCCACACAGGAATGAGCTCTTCCAGAACATGTATGTGGCAGCTTCTGTTTGTTTGCGTTTTCCCCACACTTGTTTTGCTTCCCTTTGAGAAGGTGTGACAGAGACACGTGAGACCAGCTGGGAGAGAGAGAGGGGAGACTGCCTTGTGTCTGCAGGAATGGGCACTGGGAAGATTTAGGAAGTGCGGAGGAGGAATTTTGGGTTGAAACGATGAACACTAAGGGTTGATATAGATGTATCTTTAGCTTAACCTCCATGGAAATATTGCAAGCCCTTTTTCTTTTTTTTTCCTCTCTAATTGCTGTAATATATGGAAGTGAGTAAGTCTCCTTTGTTATTCTAGCATGAAGTATATTTCACATAAATCATTGTGTCCCCATGGCCCACTAAAGTCCCTATGCTAATTTGAATTAATCGCTCTGTTCTGGGCAGGTATCTCATGGCACAGTCTTTCATTATTCCTATAATTTGTTTTGTTGTTGTTTGAGGTTTTTTTTTCCCCTTTAAATAGATGGGAGATGCCAAACAGAAGCTGAGGCTAAACAGGCAGCCATAGAGCACACAGACATTAATCTCACAGCTCTGTTTATAAAATGCCAAATAACCATCTCATGCAAGTGAGATGGTGCACAGGTGTTTGGGCTCAAACAAGGGGATGAATTTCTGTCTGCTATTCCAGCAGGATGTTCCAGCTCTGTACCTGTTGGAGGAATGGCAATGGGTTGAAATAAAGGTGTTATTTATATTTTTGACAGCGCTGAAGTAACTTGTTGGGGAGAAAAAATGGCTGAGCTCAACCAGGCGTTGACTGGTTAGAAAGAATGATGGCACAAACTCTCCACTGGTGCTTGAAATTAGGTCTAAGAAGGTCTGTTTGCTTAAAAGACCTTTGCTGAGCTCATCTGTGTTTTGTAGCAGCAAAACACTGACCTAAGGCTTCATGTCACATAAAGCAGGGAGTTGCTTTTCATCTGAAAATGGGTTCTTGGCCATGTCAGTAGGAAACTCTTGTGTTTAGAGATCCCAAAAGGGTAGAATTAGGTGAGAAACTCAGCAGCCTTCAGTGATCTCTGGGTTGCAAGGTAGAAAAGCCTGGCGGGAACATCAACTCAGCTCTGCAAGGAGCTGCTGTTGGTCTCGTGACTGCACCCATTCTCTGGAGGGAACCCACATGGAAATACAGACTGGCTGTGATTGCAAGGCGAACCCCTCTGTGCCTGGGTGGAGCAGGAGGATGGACAGGTTCTTGCTGTCATCCAGAACTCTGCCAAGAATCTTCAAAGCCCTGATGGCACTGAACACCACACTGAAGTATTCAGTGTGTTAGGAAGCCAACAGACCTTTTCAGTCATACTGCAAAGCACTCTCCTTGAGCTGAACCTTGATGTCTGCTCTGAAAAGCCTTCCTAGCTTTGTAAATTTACTGGCATAATGTTGAGTAAATTTGAAGCAGTTCCCAGTGCATCTTTTCTACCTCTTCACTCTCTTCACCTAAGGAAAGGGGTGTCTTCTGTGAGGTGTTTTATTTGTAGAATGATGTAGCTGACAACTTGCAGGAAGGTTTAGGCCACTGTGCTGAGTGTGAGACCTGGAGAGGGGAAATGAGCAGGAGCAGCTGGGAAAACAGGAGGTAGCCCCATATCTGTGAGGGAACAAGGCAACCACATGGCAAATGAGGGGATTTCATGGGTATATTTAAATTCATGCCCTGGAAAAGGAGGAAATCAGATGTCACTTATCTGGAGATGAATGTCCACATGGATATTTTTGTACAGCACTTAAATTTGGTGAATCACACAGTTAATGACTGCGTGGGATATTTCTGGTATGGGCTTTGAAGAGCCGTGCTTCTCCAAAGTTTTACAGGGACAAATAGTTATGGTGAATTAACACCTGCTAATTATTGCATGGGAGGAAGGAGCCTGTCAGGGAACCATGCAGACAAGGGGATTCTCATACATTTCCTCATCCCTCCTTGCAGAGGTGGAAACTGGGACTAAGGACACTTCATGTGCATCACTGAGGCAGAATGTGAGCTGCAGAAATCATGGCTGAATAAAGCTGGTTTTGAGGATTTGGCCCTCGACTTGTCGTCCTCTTCACCCTTTGCACCACGACTCTTAAATCACATTACATAAACCCGTTAGGAGGGTCTTTGGAGAACTGGATGAACTTTTAAATCTGTGTTATCTAAACCTTGCTCAGAAAGGTCTGGCAGTTGTGATTAGGCAGACAACTTTTTAAAGACTTTCAGGTGACAAACTCCACGCTTTCCACCACGATCTCTTCACAAAGGTTTGTTAAATAGGGCACTGCACTTTCATAGCCTTTGTTGTTCTGACACTTCTGAGTAATTCAGATTGAGTTTCAGTCTACTGGACTTACTGATTTGCATTTCAAAGGCCCAGAAAGTCAGCTGCAGAGCCAGACACTTCTTGAGTTTGGGGCTTAAAAAAAATACCCAAAAACTTTGGCAATTGTTAGCTGAAATGCTGACTCATCAGTTGTGTCACTTTTTTTTTAACCTGCCTTGGTGGCTAATTAAGGATTTCCAAAGTGAAACACGGAGCGAAATGGAGAAGAGCAAGGAGAATTTGGCTGACAGGGGATTAGCAAAGAACAGGGTTGGATCTAAAGGGAACATTATCCTCTGTGCATCCCTGAATTGAGCTGCAGGGGTGTACCTGCTGGCTGGGACCGCTGATGAGTGCACAGGATTTATAACAAACTGCCAGGTCTACTCTATCTTTCATGAGCTGACTGAATGCTTTTTTGGTCTCAAGTGAAGGCGACACAGAGCTAATACCCTGCTAACCTGTATCCTGCCTTGGAGCTGCAGATAAGCTGCCAAGACTTGATGAAGGGCTACAAAAAAACCCCAGTTAAGCCTATGTTCCAGTAGCAACAAAGAAAAATGAGGGCAAGGGGAGAAAAAAACTGTTAATTTATTTTATTTTTTTTTTTTTTTAATTTGCAAAACTGAACACAATCCCTCACTGAACATGGGTTCATTTTGGTCTCTTTTTCCACATCTGGCTCTTGGAATGTACTGGCTTTATAGGAATTCCCATAACTGTAGGGGACAAGTTTCCTCTGGATTTCTTAATGATTCAATAGTAAAGACACTCTTATTTATGCATTTTATTATTTCAAATACCTTCACTGACAAAGGAAATCAACAGTATTTGAATTTGTCAGTGTAGATACCTAAATGTGCTTGGCTATTGGATCTCAGTGCAGTGTTGAGCCCTGATCAATTTATTCACACTATCATTGCCACAGTGGGGTGGGGATTGTGAGTCCAACCCTCAATTTTGGTGTCGTTAGAGAATAAGATTGAGCCTGGAATCAAAGGCCAAGGAATAGAATTACACAGATGTTCTTGTGCACCCTGTTAAAACATTGACAAGGTTTTTTTTTTTCAGGTATCTTCTGATCATTTGTGACTTCCCTAGATTATTCCAAAACTAATTTAACAATGAATATTTACAAATAAAAGATATACTAATGGTTATAACAGCTGCTTTTCCAGACATTTAGAAATTCCAGTGTGGAACTAATAGCTCCCCATTTTTTCTAATTAGCTTTTGTACTACAGGAATTAAAAAATTTGTAAATAATTTTCAGAAAATCAAAGGATGCCCAATCTTAGCAATAGTAGATAAAATTATAGCACTCAGAACAAAAGCTCTTTTCATGATCTTCAGAAAATTAGGTGATTTATTTTGGAAAAACAATGTTTACTAAAATTCACATTATACAACTTGACTATCAGTGGAAGTTCTTTCTAGATGAACTATACTTTTTTCTAATCTCTTTTTGGCATGCAAATTAAAATTAACAAATGTCCCAAGAACATTTACTTTATATTAACCTAAACATTTCACTTTCATGTTTTAATACATTTGTTTGGAGGTTTTTTGTTTTGTTTTGTTCTTTTTGTTTGCTTTTCACTTTTTAAAATCCTTTGTTACAGTATAAAGCTTAAGGTATTATGAACTAGAAAGATGAAAATGAAAAAAGTGAAATACCTGCTTTTCCTTATTTCAAGCTTAAAACAAGTGTTAAGCTATTAATAATAAAATTACTCATTTGAAAATGTTTGCATTTTTGATATCAGAAGACAATATAAAATATTTTAAAATACCAGTGATCTATGAAGAAAATCTTGAATTTTCCTAAACCATAGTCAGTATCTTCTTCCTTTTTATTTTTTTTTTGTTTGTTTCTGTTTGTTGTTGTTTTTGGCTTTTTGTTTTTTGTTTTTGACTTTTCTTTTGCCACCTCTCTGGCATCTGATAATGAGTGTGCAGACCCAGCACCCTGAGCATGACAACTGGGAATGGACTGAAATATTCCACGGGAAGAGACAGGCACGAAATTGCTGGGGCGTTGTTTAAAGTTTAATTAAAGAGGGAAACTTCAACCAGTGCTATAATTTTAAAGTGGTTTTTAGGGTTCATTAACTCAGGAAGTTTAACTAAATCCTTGCAGAAGGCAAGATAATCCAGCAATCAGTAACAAGACCTCTCTTCTTGAACACAAAAACAACTGAGACAGCGACTTAGGTAAAAAATGTCATTATTCAGGAATAAAAAGTCTGTATATAAGAAAAAAAATTCCTTTATGGCTCTGAACATCATACATCTATTTACAATATGTCATTATTATTTCACAGTCCCGTGTCCTTTATGATCTCACAGTCTCATGTACTAAGCAGGAGCAGGAGGAAACTGAAGAGGAATAAAAGACATGCGGAGGTAAAAATCATAAATATTTAGGATTTGAGAGGTCTGGCTGGGAATTTATCCTAACTAAAAGAACATTGGTGCTACTAAACTCTCTGATTGTTTCTGGCTCCCAGTTCTGAGCTCGACTGTACAGGCTCTGTCACTCCTGGAGGCTCCACCAGGAGCCACCTCTCTGTGTCACCACATTTCTGTCTGGTTCCATCTCAGATAACAAAATATTTAAGGATTCTGGTTTTATTAGCATTGAAATTATTGTTTTTCCTCCCATCTCTCTGGCTTATTTCCTGAAACAATACTAGAGAGTATTTCCAGTTCCA
The DNA here is from genome assembly GCA_013400175.1 of Phainopepla nitens. Classification (NCBI taxonomy): domain Eukaryota; kingdom Metazoa; phylum Chordata; class Aves; order Passeriformes; family Bombycillidae; genus Phainopepla; species Phainopepla nitens. The sequence goes on along the minus strand of VXBQ01006036.1, from coordinate 1,949,508 downwards.
CTGATGTCTTCCCATGAATTACCTGGAGAAAGCCAGTTTAATTATTTCTCTCTGTGCATTTCTTGTCTAAAGGATGCAAATTTTTACCCAGAATCTCACCAGTTCAGGAAGTTCTTTCCAGGGCACACCAAGCACAAGTCACAGAATATAACTGATTTTCCATAGTGACTTTTATTTGGTTGCTTAACTTCTGGAATTCTTAAAAAAACCCCAACCTTTTTCAAGTATAAATGTGTTATTAATATTAAAGGAAAAAACATCCCTATTATGTTGACATAGGAAAGATGAGCATTATGAAGAAAGTATTCATGAATTTGCTTAATGGTCTTGCTGCTCTGGCTTTTGGATTAGATTGTTCTCATGGTGGGATTAGGAACATCCACAGAAACAAAGGGCAGGAGCTTCTGATGAATATTAACAGCACCCCGACAGCTCCAGGTATAAGCAATGATTAACGTGCCTGCTTTACCTGTGCCAAAGCCCCAGAAAGCTCAGCTTACTGCTCCTGCCACCCAGGTGTCAAGGTTTATGCAGTATAAATTACCAATGAAATCGCAGTCAGACTGCATAAAATACAGCATCAAATGGAACACAGTCAGAGCGCCTGCAGCACCATGTGAGGGATGGCAGGAATTATTCATTCATGAGTTTCAATCATTAATCATATTTTTTTTTTAACTATAGGTTAAATAAAAATTTGGAGAACAGAAACTTTGGTTTATCTGAAGCTTGAGTTCCTTTAAAGGAACTTTTTCCTTGGTCAAATCTACTTTTTTTTTTTTTTTCCCTTCATCTATTAAATTTTGTAATTTATTTGAGTCAAAATACCTACTTTTTTTCCTGACAAAATTAATTTCTTAGTCATCCATAGACACAATTCTTTCTGCATGGGACAAATGGCTTTTCTGTTTTATGCACTGCATTACAACTTTAGCATAAAATTTTATTTGCGTGTACAATGGTTCTCTGAGCAAAATTAGAATTTTACACATTTTCTCAAAGAAGCAAGGAGCTGAAAAAGGACCATTTTCTGAAGTTATCTGATAATATTCCCAGTGCCACTGAGAATTTGGCTTTGAGTTTTTAAGGTATGTAGAGTGAAACCCTGACCTGCCAAGAGAGTTTCGGTATGAAATTCAAGCTTTCTCCTCATACAGCCCTGCAAAGGGATGAGAGCTGGGGCTGTTCAGCCTTGAGAAGGCTCCAGGAAAATCTCAGAGCCTTTTCCAGTGGCCAAAGAGGTTCCAAGAGAGCTGGAGAGGGACTTTGGACAAGGGCCTGGAGAGACAGGACAAGGGGGAACGGCTTCAAACTGATACAGGGCAGGGATAAATGAGATTTTGGGAAGGAATCCTTCCCTGGGAGGGAGGTGGGTGCCCAGAGAAGCTGTGGCTGCCCCTGGATCCCTGGAAGTGTCCCAGGCCAGGCTGGACAGGGTTGTGAGAACCCTGGGACAGTGGAAGGTGTCCCTGCCCTTGGCAAGGGGGTGGGATGAGAAGATCTTTAAGATC